>VZTZ01018422.1:2860-26692 GCA_013400955.1 Drymodes brunneopygia
TTTAAAGAAATGACTGGCAGGACCTCCCTAACATTTGCCATTCCTTTTGTCTTTCTCCTGCCTCTGGTGTTGGTATCACTCACAACCCTCACTTTGCTGAGCAGCAGCATCTCTTCAGAGCATTTTCCTGTTCCAGGATTCATTCAGAGGGAGAATAGAGCAAAAACAGTGAGAGAGAGGTTTTCTTTATGGATGCACGTGCTAGTCCTGAAATGAGATTGCTCTGGGGATTTTCAAAGAGTCCTTTTGGCTCTGAACCAGACACCCCTTGTGGGAGGAATCCCAGCACCTGCCTTGGATGGAGCTGTGCAGGAGGGAAATCCTCTAAATGCTGCTGCAGGCCAGTCTTCAACAGCGTGGTATTTTCAATAGAAGATTTAAAGGGCTTAAGGAAAAAAAAAAATCAGCTCCAATTGAAGGTCAGAACAAGTGAAATGGAAGTACTTTGAGTGTGATAATCTCTGCTGGTATTTTATGAACTGTAGCTTTGTATCCCCGGGGTCACTGTTTTCTAGCATTGATCACTGTAATCCGAAATCATTTCCCTCTATAAAATGTGCTGCCTGTCTGAAGTGCTGCTCCTGGCAGAGAGAGAGAGAGCACGGGCAGGGATGCAGGAGCATCCTCACCCTTCTCTGAGTGCAGACATCTCTACCTGTGCCCAGGTGTCCACCCTGCCCTGTCCCCCAGCTGAGCTGGTGAAATCCTCCAGCTCCATCAGATCCTTGCAAGGCTTGAAGACAAAAACGCTTCTGGGCTAATCCAAACCACTTTGGTTGGAAATAATTGCTTTCCTGGTAGTTTTTGTAACGTTCATCACGCTCTTATTCTGTCTCCTTGCTTTACTCCCCCGGCCTGTAATTATGTTTTGAAACAGAAAATTTGTACCAAGACGAGCACAAGTGTACAGCTGTTCCTTTAGTCCTGGAATCTATGGAAGAGCCTTCATTGAGCTGCACCCTCATCAGCAGAGCTGCTGGCGTGAGTGCTGGGCCCAGTGCAGACTGGTGCAGCCCCGTTCCTTTGGTTTGTTTGGAGCACTGAAAGCAGCAGGAAGTGGTGACAGATTCCAGCAGCCACTTGAGGTTTGCAGAAATTGCTGCCTGAAGCACGGGAGGTCTGTGAATGTTTGCAGCTGACTTTGCTTGATTTCATCTACGTGCAGGGCTTGTGTCCCTCTTTGTAAATCTCTTGGTGGGGAATGAGGTGCCCAGAGGGAGCTGTGGCTGCTCTGGAAGTGTCCCAGGCCAGGTTGGATGGGGCTTGGAGAAACCTGGGATAGTGGAAGGTGACCCTGGGTGGAATGAGATGATTTTTAAGATCCTTTCCGACCCAAACCATTCTGTGATTGTAAGATAACAGGCTAGAAATAAAGTGGTTGCAGGTTGAGCTGAAAATAGCCCCAAAAATGTTGTGTAATTGCTGTCACCACCCAAAGGAGCCCCATAAAGCCATCCAGACCATGGAGATGCTGAACTCCCTACCCTTGGTGGCCCTGTGACCATGGCAGGTGACCACTCCTGGCACAGGGTTTGCACTGATGCACAACAGTGACGTGGGGAGAGCTGGAGATGAGAGAAGAAATTCCAGAGTGAAACCAAGAATTTTCAGAGTGAAACCAAGAAGCTGCCTCACTTCTAAAATTAAAGTCTGAGAGGAATTCATGAAAGCCAGGAGTTTCTCCTGCCTTGCTTCTGTTCCCTCTTGCAGCTTGAAGGAGCCACCAGCAGTGCTTGAAGGCAGAGATAACTCAGGGTTTTGTTAATTATAAATTGTCTGTTTTGATTTGAAACGCTCTTGCCTTTCTCATCGAAAATCAGCTGCTTAATGTTACCCTGAGTATTCAGTTTGTACTGACCAGGGTGCTGTGTCTAATGTATAATTGAAGTGTTTGAACATCCTGCAGGTTGCTGAGCCTTTGTGGTGCTCGAGTTAACTTCCAAATTCTGTTCTGCTTCCTCACCTGGCCCTTATTTACAAAGCAGAAATGAATCTTTTCTTTGCAATTAAGAAATCTCATTAGTTAGGAAAAAAAATCTGAACAATCCTGGCAGACGAGAGAACCTGGAGAGGCAGTTGTTGGATTAATGTTTGTGTTTCAGTTTGGAATTGGGGTCTGTCACACTCTGAGTGGCTCGGGAGGCACCGTGGGGTGGGGAGGGCTGAGCTCAGGAGGGGTTTCACTGCTGGCTTGGATGGTTGAGGTTTGGATGGTTCCTCCTCTCTCTGCTGCCTTGTAAAAGTCAACGAAATGGCAAATCCCTGAGGGGTTTGGAGCATCTTTCCCTCCAAGCACTCTGTGGTTTGACTCTGGCATTTACTTTGCTAATGCAGGACTGGAGTCCACCTGGGAATCTGAGTCACCAGGATTTGGGCTCAGTTTGAAGCTGTGGAAATGCAGATGGTTCCTTCCAACAGCCCATTTTCCCTGTGGCTGGGGTAGCTGTGCTGCCCAGCCAGGCTTGGGGAATGGCTCTGGAGCTCTCATCCCACCCATCCCAGAGGACATCTGAGCTTTCTCCACCTGCCTCTGTCAGAGCTCCCAAAAATCACTGCTTTATTTGCTGCTTTTTTATAAAGGGCTGATGAAATCACACTTATTGGCAGATTTCACAGGAATGGAGCCTACAAATGGATTATCACAAGTTTTCTCCCAATGGCTAAATTATGAGCTGTTAAAAAACCCCTTTTTCTGTTAGTTTTAGTTTAATGCAGGCTGAAGTTGGAAATCTTGATGGAGAGAGGCTGTTTACAAAGGCACATGGTGACAGGACAAGTGGGGATGGCTTCAAACTGACAGAGAGTAGGGTTAGATGGGAGATTGGGAAGGAATTCCTGGCTGGGAGGGTGATGAGGAGCTGGAATTCCCAGATTTGCTGTGGCTGCCCCTGGATCCCTGGCAGTGCCCAAGGCCAGGTTGGACATTGAAGCTTGGAGCAGCCAGGGACAGTGGGAGGTGTCCCTGCCATGGCAGGGGTGGCAGTGGATGGGATTTAGGTCCTTTTCAACCCAAATCATTCTGGAATTCTGTGGTGTCCCATCCTGGGATTCTGTGGTCTCCCATTCTGGAATTCTAGATTCTCCATGTGGGGTATGACCAGGTATTTGTTTTTCCATAAACAAATGATAAAACCCCTTTATCTTCTCCTCTCTTCAGAGCACACCGCGGCCCTCTGAAGCGTTCTGCTGAGCCTGGAAGAACGCTGTGACGAGTTTAAAATGTTTGAGACATCAATTTGTCCTTTTAATGAAGGCAGAGCAAGATAAATAAGGCATGTATGCAGATGTCAGTGGCACTTAGGCATGTGCATGTCAGCCTTGATGAAATGCTGAACTTCCAGGGCTGGGCCTGGATTAGCGCCCGTCTCGCCAGCCGAGCGAGGGGGCTCATTTAGCACAGCATCATCAATTTTTGTTAGGCCCAGATATGGGGTGTTGTTTTTTATTTTTTTTGGCCTTCTTGAAGCTGGTTGGACTGGAGAATTCATCAAAACAGAAGCGCGCCCAGCCCAAAGAAATTCAAGGCGTGTGTTTGTTCAGTGTGTGGTGCTTGTACTTCGGATGAGGAGGCAGGAGGGTTACGTGAGCTGCAGGAAGGCTGTGGGCTGAGGGGAAAAAATTGCTTTTTCTGCCTTTTTTTAAAAGTGCATTATAATGAAATGGACTCTTGTTGCATTCGATCACAAAAGCGCTTCTTAACGTGATACTCAGGAACATCATTTTCTTCTCTTGGGCAGCCATAGTTCACAGTTGCTTTGGCAGCTACATTCTATTTAATCTGTCAATTTTTCTCACATGGTGTAGCTGCTGCGAGAGAAATTGGAGCTGTTATAGTCTGTGCTTTGATACAGTCTGGGAAAAAACGCAAGGTGGGAGACAGCAAACCAAACACAGCACGCCAGCAATTCCCTGAAAATCGCTGCCGTTCCAGCACGGCGATTTCCCATCCCGGGGAGCTGTCACTGCTCCTCCTGCAAGGAGATGCCATTGTTTGCATCCTGCTTTTTAATTTGTGTTGGTGCTGCCTGTTAAATACATCCTGCAGGGCTCTGAGCTTCCGCCCAGGTTTTTTTTTTGGTTTTTAATGGTTCTCTGCGCTCTGTTTTTAATGATTCTTCGTGATCGCCACGTTGTGATTTCGAGCATCCCGGTCTGTGGAAGGTGTCCCTGCCCATGGTGGGGTGGAACTGGATGGGTTTTGAGGTTTTTTCCATCCCAAACCATTCTGAGTTTGTCTGTGGTAACTCAACTCATCATTCTGGTTTGGATGAAATCTCAAATCAAACTCCTCTCTGTGTGCACAGCCTCCGATCCAGCTGCCCTCATTAATCTTGGAAATACTCCCGATATCTGGATCGAGCCCTTAAAATATTTCTGAGTAACAGCAAATTCTCCGTGGCAAGGAGCTGCCTCATTCCATGGTCCTGAAGGCATTTCATCAAATAAATTAGAATATCTCTTAACAGAATATTTATTTCTTGGTCTCTTTCTCCAAAAAGCCCCTCAGTGAACCAAAAGTGATTCCTCTGTGGAAGTGTGAAGTGACTTCAGCAGGGAAGTGTGATGGCCACTCATGGCCGTGTGATTTCAGAGAGAAATTTGATTTTCACATGGTATTTTGGGGAACTTGCATATATTTTTAAGAAAATTCAGTGATGGAATAATAGAGGAATAGGTGGATATAATATAGACAGTGCTTTAAAATCTAGGAAACAGTTGCTTTTTAGAATAATGAATAAACCTTAAATACTTTACCTTACACTATTCACTATTGTCATTTTCTTACACTTCCAAATCCAAATGAAAGTGACTTTTGCAACAACTCAGTAAAAACGCAGTGAAACCAAGGCAGCAGCAAGCAGCAAATCCTGTGCATTTATTCAGTGTACATTTCACAGGACTGGTGCCAAATCCAGCATCTCTGGTGGAGCCTGATGCAATTTCCCTGAAGGTAATGGAATTACCCAGGTCAGGATCTCACTTCTGCTCTCTCTCCGTGACCCCTCGCTTGTCTTTGCTCCCAAACTTCCCCACTGCTCTTTTCAGATGACTTCACGTGTCTGAAACTGCTGTGGATCCAGGGATTTTTGGCTCTTGCTGCTGACCTTCCCAGTGCATTTCTGTTGATGTCCCTGAGTTTAGTGGCACGTTAATTTGATGCAAATTCTATTTTTAATTGGCAGTGTTGTTATCTGCTAGTACCAAACTCCTCCTGTAGCACCCACTGGTGAAAACTACACCAAATTGTCAGGAGGGATTCAGCTCTGCTCACACCACGGTGTTTTCAGATTGTCAGTGCTGCTGCTCACAACAAATGCAGAAATTGGTGTTTCATTGGTCCTTTTTGTGGGATATTCTGGGTGTGTTTTTATTAAAAAGGNTTTTCTATGGAGTTGTCACTTCGGATGTTCCTCCTGTGCAAGCTCTGGTGGTGCTCGTGTTCTTGCAAGGGTCATTTGGGAGTTTGGGTTTGGAGTTTGAGACCTTGCATTGCATTTTTTTTCCGTCTGTTTTAGGGTGGGGAGAGCAGAGAGAGGAAGAAATGCATGAAGGTCAGAGGGAAGGGGGAGGCTGAAGGCTGGGCAGGGATCAGATCCCAGTGGATCTCACCATGGCTCACCTGCCATCCCCTCTGAGGGTCAGCAGTGGTGACAGGGCTGCTGCTGAGGCTGAGGAGCAGGGATGCTGTTCCAGCTCCTCTGGAAGCTCCAGTGGCTGGCAGGAGGAGCAGCCGTGCACAGGAGAAATCTGACTTTCTGTCCTGATCTCCTGAGCTCACATCAAGCTGGGTTTATTCCAGCTGAGGGTCTGGAGCTGGGAAAGCTCTGATGAGAGCAGGCCCAGGAGCTCTGGCTGGGCCCCAGGTCTGGGGAGGAAGGGGCAGAGTGAGCAGGGAAGGAAATGCAGCGTGTCTGAGTGAGGCTGCTGTGTTGCCTCATCACCCTGAGGAGATGGGAAGGGCTCTGCTGCTGCCACTGCTGTCTCTCTGTCGGACACGAAACNAGCTAAACCTCCCCACTGACTAGATAAGAACATGATCTACCTACTTGTCCTGCTTGAATGGGAGGATTTCCCCCCATTAAAGTATTACATGGAGGATCAGAAAATTTATATATAATTATATATAAATATATANAGGGTCAGCAGTGGTGACAGGGCTGCTGCTGAGGCTGAGGAGCAGGGATGCTGTTCCAGCTCCTCTGGAAGCTCCAGTGGCTGGCAGGAGGAGCAGCCGTGCACAGGAGAAATCTGACTTTCTGTCCTGATCTCCTGAGCTCACATCAAGCTGGGTTTATTCCAGCTGAGGGTCTGGAGCTGGGAAAGCTCTGATGAGAGCAGGCCCAGGAGCTCTGGCTGGGCCCCAGGTCTGGGGAGGAAGGGGCAGAGTGAGCAGGGAAGGAAATGCAGCGTGTCTGAGTGAGGCTGCTGTGTTGCCTCATCACCCTGAGGAGATGGGAAGGGCTCTGCTGCTGCCACTGCTGTCTCTCTGTCGGACACGAAACAATCAGGCAACTCAGGAGCTCAGCCACCAAGGCCAGGCAGAGAGCAAAAAGAGCCCCAGCCTCTCTTTATTCTTATATTTATACCTTTTTACAGACAGTTATGGATTGGACAAAGAGGTCACCACCTCTGAAATTCCATAGGTGACAAACACAGCCCATCACATTCTCCAGCCCAGAAAGAAGAATGAAAAACAACACCCAAAGTACAAACCAATCCTTGGCCGGTTATAGAAACATGGATTGTTTGCACAAAATCTGTGAGAGCCTTTGCTACCAACTATAAACAGAGCACTCTAGAAAAATCAAGGCAACACACTGCTCCTCTCAGCACTTCCCTCCACATCCATGAGGGTTTTCCATGGGTGGCCATGGAAGGATGGCCCTCAGTGACCATTTCATCTGCTGGGACCGAGCAGCTCAAGCTTTCCAAGGAGCTCTGCTGCAAGTGGAGCTCTGGTCCTTGGCTCAGCACGGCGTGGATTAAAGGGATTAAGAGGAACGTTGGGATATGAGTGCAGCTGTTGGAAGGAAAGTTTAAAGGTGCCCATATGGAAATTCCGTGCTCCCAGTGTGCCGTGTAATCCTCCTGCTCTCACAAGCATTAAATTGTCCCTGGGCACGGATTGATCCCGGCTGCTGGGGGTTTCATCTTGGTATTTATGTGGAGTTCTTTCTGCTGTTTGTGCCACCGTGTCCCCAGATCCTCACAGATTCCCCCAAGGAGTGCTGCTCGTCCTCTCCTGCCGTCCTGGGAGCTTTCTGTGCATTCTCACTTCTAACACAATGTTAAGGTCTATAAATTTGGGAAATATTGTCTGGTTTTCTTCTCTTTAGCCCTTTTTTCTGAAGGAGAGAAGTGACAGCACAGGGCTGCAGGATAAAGGAACTGGTCCTGATGAAATGAATTTTAATTTGTAATTCCCTGATAATGATCTTTTGCAAAGCTACTGGTACATTTCTGGTATAAAATCTATAATAAAAACTCCAAGAAAGAACTTATTTGATGCACATCCAGGCAGCCCTGGCACAATGCTCCAAGTCCCAGGATTCCCAAGTAAATAAATAAACAAATAAATAAACTCCAAGATGAATCTATTAACTGCAACGAATTCAGCACAGAAGGAGTTGCTGCACATCCTGGGCCTGCTCACTCTGTTACAGCTGTGACACGGCTTCCCAGATGGCACAATTATCTTCCTAAAATATTGTGGAGAACTTCCATTTGTCATTTGGGTTAGTGCAGCGAGCTTTCCCCAAACACAGGCACAGAGCTCTGCCTCTCTGTGCTCCTCCTGGCAGTAATTAGCAATAATTCACTTGGAATCAGGAAAACACTTCACAGAGCAGGGAACAAGCCCAGCTTCTTCCACTTCCACTCCTGAAATCGCTGTCCTGCATGGCTGCGTCTCAAATCTTTGCCATCAAACCAGACCTTTGTGTGGTTTTCTTTTTCTGATGAGTATTTTATGTTCTCTTAATTGGACTGTCAGGGGTTTCAGATGGTGGGCACGTTTTCAGCATGAGCTAGGCTGCAATATTTACACTAATCTGGGATGATGAAAATCAGGCTGTTTATTCTTTTATCAATCAGGAAGCTGCAGCAGATGATGGACCTTCAGTACAGACAGCACCAGGCCCCTTTTGTATGCTGTTTATGAAATTATAGAAATGTCTAGTCATGCCTGAAGTATAAATGATGTTCCAGTCCTAAAACATAAAACTGTTGATATTTTTTGAAGAGGTGAAAAAAAAATAAAGGTGTAGGACTAGAAAAAGATTCCTCTTAGGAAAAGATAAAAAAATCCAAACGTTTTATTTGTTGTTTTACCAAATCTCTTTGGGTTTTTATTTTTTTTCATTTTTAGGACTTAATCTGTGCAAGTTTAATTTGAGGAAAGAAAAGAAATCTATAATGATGAAGCACTGAATGATAAATCTGGCTAATGATCCTTAGGAGAAATTTGGGGTTTCCTTAAATTTGCTTGCTACCTGTTGAAAAAAATGGAGCTGTTTTTTTGTTATGTGATTATTGTTGCTTAATTATCAAGCAACAATTAAATGTCCCAATTAAAATATCTCCATAATTGTGGGAAGTGATGCCTTAACCACCAGTGATGTGACATAAAAGTGTGGCAGAAAATAGGATGTGAATTTAAGGACTCCTAATTCTGCTGGGGAATGGAATCTGGTTTTGCTTTTCTCCTGTATTTTTAGGGGGAAAAAAAATTGTTTCCCTGCAGCAGGGATGTCCAGATAATGGGTTTACTATTGGAAGAAGTAAATACAAATAAAATAAAGCACTTGGAACTAAAAGCAAAGCCACTTTAGTCCCACCAGTTGAGCAAAGTGAGCTCTGGGAAGGGAATGAGCTCCTCCAGGAGAGGAGGGCAGAGCTCTGCAGGGAATTCCTGCTCTGCAGCACCAACAGGTGGGAGCCCGAGTGCTCTCAAGTGCTGAGGAGAGGAGATTATGAAGCAGAAGCCTCTTGTCCAGATAGACACACTTGACATTTTGCTGAGTGAAATAGAGCTGCAAGGACGAAATAGCACCGACTGTGCCGGAGTTATCCACTCCTGAAATTTGATTTGGAGTCTGGCGAGGAACTGAAGGCACTGAATTAGGTCATTCTCTGTCCGTGGTGAGCCTGGAATCAGGAGGGGGGAGAAAAGGCCTGACTGAGCACCTCGAGCTGTGCCTGAATGCCTGGGATTGGGAGATCTTTGGAAGTGTTTTTCATTTAGAAAAAATATATTAATCAAAGTCAAATTACTTCCTCCCCACCCACCCCTCACCACACATTTTGGTGTTCGTTGGGAAAAATATCTTTAAAGGGTATTAAAGAGCTGGTGAAGACCCCCAGAAACCTTCCAGGCCCTGATCAGAGCTGGGGCAGCCCGAGCAGCTTGGCCAGGGCTGTGTCCAGTTGGGATTGGAGCATCTCCAAGGATGGAGAACCACAATCTCTCTGGGCAGCCCGTTCCAGCATTGTCCCAACCTTGGGCAGGCTCTTTGCTGGGCTTGATGTGGTGTTTCCACCCTCCATGCAGAGTTTTTGGGGTTAATCAGGAGCAAAAACTGCCTGACTGTGGTTTGAAGCCTCTGAGGGAATGGCCATTCTGGAACAGATGACCTTTCATCCACTGGCAGAAGGTTTCCTGGAGGAGAAGGTTATCCCAAAGAAAACTGGGTTTATTTTTGGAGCCCAGGGTGTGTTGGCAGGAGTTGGGTTCCTTTTGGGACTGAAGCATTGACAGGACAGGAAAACCATTCCACATCCAGACCTCTTTATATCCTCATTGTAGAGGAGTCAAGAAATTCCATCCTGGCAAAGACCTCTGGGTGATAAAATTTGTGAGGACTTCATTTTTCCTTATCCACAATGCCATCCTAAATTCCTATCATTCTTTTCTCAGTGGATTTTTTTTTTTTTTCGCTATGATGATCTGATTCAACTTCATTCTCCCTGGAAGTGGCTCCATCTCAATCACCCAGTGCAGCTCATGGGAGGAGGAGAAGGAGGAGGAGGAGGAGGAGGAGGAGGTTAAATGCTGTACAAGCTCCTTTCTCTGAGACCTGGGCAGTTTTAGCTCAGCGGGGTCACCTCAATGTCCAGGTGCTCACCTCAAGAACTCGTGTCACCAAATGCCCCCCTGCAGCTGCCACACGCAGCTCTCAGCTGCCACTTCCACATCCAGGAGCAATAAACACAGCTTTTCATCCCCGTAACGAGTTTCCTGCAGCAGAGTGCAAACTCCAGGGTTTCTTGTTATCAGCAGATAATCAGATACTGGCAGCGGCTCTTATCGCGCACGATAAATGTCCTGAGGATGTGATTATCTCCTGATACCTCTCCAGCCTGCTCAGCTTTGTTGTTTCCTCACAGTGCAGGCAGCATTTGCAGTCCCCGAGGTTGATTTTTATCGTGGCAGTGAAGGAATAAAAGTGACCATTTACTTGTTGGGATCAGGCACAGCTGCATTAAAGCCCCAAACACCTTGAACCAGGAATTGAAGAGAAGTGAATTTATTTAAAAGCCTTTTCCTTCAGCTTGGATTTCAATAGCTCACAGTGTGCAGGTGGAATGAGGCAAAGCCAGCAGGAATTCTGGAAGCAAACAGGGTTTTTTTTAATCCAAATAACCTCTCCTTCCCATTGGAAACTCAGGTTGGCTCTTTTAAATCTTTGTAGCACAGCTGGATTTCCTGAAGGTGCCTGGAATTTAAGGTGACAATGGGGTTTTTAACAACATTAAAAACTTGTGTACTTGAGTAATTAATTGCATTTCCAGATTATCTTTGAGAAACTTTAGGTCTTACTAAGCATTTTGTGACTAATGATAGTCTCCTAATTACTCTGTGATGAACAATATATATATTTTTTTAAGTTTAAAGAATTAAGCTCAGCTTAAAGGTGGATGCACGGTGCTTGGCAAAGCACAAAACACAGTGTGGAAATTTGGGAATATGCTGGAGAAAGCCAAAGTTACTTTTTAGAGAAAAAGACAGGAAAAAAGTTGTGAAATTCGTGCACAATTGGTGGTGACAGTAAATGAAATGCAATGTGTATTCAAGCATATACATGTGTATAGAAACATAAAATATCACTGATGTGTTGATGCAATAAATTATGAATCCTTTTGAGTAGCCATAAATGTGCTAATGGTGCAGAGGAGTGCATGGAGCGTTAATATGTTCATTTTTAGTGGGGTCAGAGAGGTTTTAGGGTAGAAAGTTTGAGTTTGGAACATTTTCATCTCCCTTTCTTGCACATAAAGTGGGCAGAGACAATGAGAAGTTTAACCTAGAGCATGCAGGAGATGGATTTGAACAGTCCAAGCACTGAAGTGATGAAATTTCAATCACATAAAGAACTTCCTTTGAAGGAGAAAAGTGCAGCAGTCATTTCATTTTCCTCATTACACTAAGCAGAATTTTTATTCATTCCGTGAGAAGCATTCTGTGCCTGACTTCACCATTTCCCTCAAAATATCACCTTTTGATTGTTTTGTTTTTTTTATTTTTGTTCTCGACACGAGGTTTGCTATCCAGATCTGGGGACATAAAGGCGCAGCCACAGTTTTGGAAACCAGAGGTTAACTCTTCTCGCCAATATTTTCTTTTTTTGGCTTCTCAGACCTTTTTGCTGAGGCAGCACATTCTCTGCTGAGCTGAGATCTCTGATAACACACGTGGCCCTCAGGGCTTCCTTGAAGGTCAGCCCACAAGTGGAATTTGTTGTTGTCGGGGTAGGAAAAGTCACCTGCTCCTTCAGGGACCTTCCCCAGGGATGGGAATTGCTGCTTTTCCCAAATAATGTTATTGTGCTGCAGGAGGGGGAGGCATTTTATGGGATGTAGCAGCAAACCTATGCGTGTGATGTTTGGAAAGGAGCTCCTGTGCTGGTGTTGGGAGGGGGTGGAAGTAAAGCACAGCCAGGAAAAGGGAATTTTAGCCTGAAGATTCTTCACTCTGGAAGCCTTAATGACAAAAATAGTGAGTGGACGTGTGTTTGGGACCAGCAAGATCAAAGTCCCCGGGTTTTGTCATCACTAAAAAAGGTCCTGCATTGGTTAATGAGCCAGGGTGATCAGGGCTGGATGATCTTTGGAGGCAACACATCCCCAGGACCAGCTCAAACCCCATCTTCCTTTGGATAAAAGAGCCAGCTTTGAAAGTGAGATCAGATTCTGTGCACATACAAAACAGGGGGGAGAGGGAGAGAGAGAGAGAGTGCTATTAAATCTACCCAGGTAGTCGGTGTGTAAAAAAAAAAAATAATATAAAAGAAATCAATAGTTAGAGATGTCTCTCCTTTGGCAGCCAGGGGTTCTTATTAGCAGAGATGCCATGGATCAGACGTCAGGGAGGGGGGTGAAGGAGATGCTCTGCTGTCAGAGGAGACCTTGTGCTTTTAAGCTTCAATTCTATTATTGATTACAACATCTCGGTAATAAATCAGGTACAAGTTTGCATTTAATTTTCAAAGCCTGCGGATTCCGTTTGTTCTACAACTTCTGAGTGGCAGAAATCTTTTAATGAACGTTGAAAGAATTGTTTCTTGGGTAGCAAGCACTCGTTCATAATTGTCCAAGGGATTCACTTGTGTTTAGAACATATCAGGTGTTGGATTAATGGAAATTTCTCACTTGTCAACACTTTTTTTCCCCCCCTGGATTTCTTTTTTTTTTTTTTCTTTAAGTCAAGATGTAGAAAAACTGATTAAAAGTTTTATTGAGTGCTTATTTGTCATAATGGACACCTTACCCTGGTGTTATTTTATAGACTGGGGGGATTCACAGAACAGTCAGCCTGGATTTCCAAACTGTCTGGTTGAGAACACTTCTTGACTTGATAGAAGAAAAAACCATCATAAAAAAATACATAAAATATCAGATTTGACAGAAGAAAAAATGCCTGGTTTCCTTCCTACCCCAACGTGCATTTTGATGGATTGGGGTTGTATCCATCTGTGCATTTTGAGTGGAGATACCAAATCACAACCACAAGCAGTGGGTCCCCCCATCCTCTTCCCATAAAACTGTGGGGAGTAATAAAAACTTCCCAGGTAGTGAAATCTTGGAGGATTCACCCATCCCGTGGATCCTGTGGGATCCAGTGACTGTTCCAGCAGTAGAAGACACAATTCCAGTTGTGTGGGTTGGGAAAGGAGCTCCCACCCACCCTCACTTCAGCTCAGAGCTGTTGGGTGATGAAGTGGGAACACGTCGGGAACGAAGCTCAGTATTTAAATGAGATGTGCCTGAACATCCCAAGGGAGCTCAGATTGCTCTTCCAATTATTCCTTACTCTGAGAAGGACTTGTTACCTTTCATAACTGAAAAAAAGAAACATTTTAACTTTTCACTGCTACTTTTCTTCACCAGTTTTATCTGTTTCCTAGAGCAGGAGGTATCACAAGGGTCTTCCAAAATATCTCATAATGGATAGAACTTTAGATTCCCTTTTCTCGTGGAGCTGCTTGGCTGCTGTGAAGTTAAAAGTCCATCCTCTTTAATTAATGCCATCTTTGCCCCACGGTGATTGCCTCGACTGCACCTTGTTTGTCACTGAGAGAGCCTCAGGCCCGGGAAGTTCCTGATGATGTGATAGCAGAGCCTCGTTAATGAATGCCACTTAACGGGGTGAAGCAGTTTGGGCTAGGCATGATTAAGTTTGTGATCAAGAGCTTGACGAAGAATCTGGTAGCTGATGTTGATTAAGAATATTGGATGGTAATTAATGCATAACTCCTGTCTTTTACGTGTCTGGAGAATCAAAAGAGCTGAGAGCAGCGCTGGGAGTTGGTGGCACTGCCAGCTCTCAGGGAGCTTTTTGGCAATTTATCCCACTCCTAAATTGCTTGTGGACAGCAGCAGGACAGGGGTCCCTTGGTTGAGTCCATCTCTGTTAATTATCACAGGGAGCAGAAATCCCAGGAGGGGTGGAGGAGGCTGAAACGTCTCCAGGATTCAATTTATTCCTTAAATAAATATTATAATGCAACACTTCAACAGCCTCTTCTCTCTGTAATTTCCAGGAGTGGCAGAGCCAAAGTTTGGGATCACAAAGTGTCTCCTGTCACTTCCAGTTGGCACTTGAGGTCTGCAGTGTAATTAAACTCGAGTTCCTTCAGGGTCTTCATTTAATTTTAGAGAGAGAGAGAGGACCTTGCCCCACATCCCTGGGTGTGGGTGAAAACAGCCCTTGGGGTTCAGAGGGTTTGGATAAGGCATCTTTGGGGGTTTATTTTTTGTCTAATCTTTTTTATTTAAAACATATCCCACTCTTATTTCCACCACAGAAGAAAAGGAATAGCAGGATGAGACCCACAGCAATATTGAATGGACTTCAAGTGGCTGTTTGCCCAAAGAGTGTAGGTTTAAAATAGTATAAATTGTTATTTGAAAAAGAATCAGACTCCCATTGTAAGAGGAATTCTGCCAGTCCAAATTCCTGCTTTTCAGCTAAATGAAACCAAATCTGAAATTACTCTTAACAGAGTTCTCCACATGGCTGCAGAACCTTCATATTTTTTCCTCCAGATAAATTAAAAATACAAAGCCTTATTATGTGTTGCACTAAAGAGGAATGAAAACAATATTTTATGCAAATGTAAAGCTGACATAATTGAAGCGAAATAACTGCAGACATTAATTTTACTCTGATTTAATTTCACAGAAATCCCACTTATCAAAACCACGCATTTTGAAACAATGAACCTCTTCTATCAAATTAAAAATGAACAGCTTTTACAAAGCACGAAGTCACTTGATTTGGCTCCAACACGAGAGTTCAGAGCTGAAGGGAGGAGAAAACAGGTTTTTTTTTAAATCAGAGGCTTGCAGGGGTTTTTATGGAGAGGGGATTGGATCTGAATCTGGGATTTTATGGAGAGGGGAATGGATCTGTATTTGGGATTTTATGGAGAGGGGAATGGATCTGAATTTGGGATTTTTATGGAGAGGGGAATGGATCTGTATTTGGGATTTTATGGAGGGGGGAATGGATCTGTATTGGGATTTTTATGGAGGGGGGAATGGATCTGAATTTGGGATTTTATGGAGAGGGGAATGGATCTGTAGAGATGTTAAAGCACCCTGTGAGCACCGTGCCTACTGGCTTAGTCCATGTCCAAGTAACTGTTGAGGAGAGTTGGGGGCCAAATGATCCCAAATCTCCTCTAAAATAATACTGGAATGATGTAATCAATGAATCATGGAATGGTTTGGGTTGGGAGGCACCTTAAAGACCATCTTGTGGTGAGAACACCTTCCCCTAGAGCAGGTAACGGGATCATCCATGGTGTTGGTTCTGCAGAGCTTCAGCCAGGGAGGATGGTGCTGGTGTGCCAGGTGTGAAGGCAGCTCCATTCCCTGTGCCAGGCTGCTCATTCCCTGGAAATCAGGAGGATTGGGAGATGGGTGCTTGGGGAGCTCACCCTCTCTCTGAGGAACCCAAATGTTGTACAGCTGGCAACAGAAGAAACACGCGGGTCTCAGAGCAGCAGTTGAATTTCCAGGCAGCACCGACTAAAAAAGAGCCTGCCCTTCTTTATTTTCCTATTTTTATATGTTTCTAAAGACAATCAAGGATTGGTGAAAAGGGTCAACACCCCTGAAGGTTTACAGGACAAAGACATGGTCAATCATCTTTCTCCACCCCAGGGGAAAGGAATGAAAAACAATTCCACAAGTGCAAAACAATCCCGGCCGGTTAAGAAAAACAAGGACCATGTTTACAGAAAAAGCATGGGAAATTACAGTTACAGTGTCACAACTTATGGGGCCCTGTAAAACCAGGGCGACACCCAAATCCATCAATTCCAAATCCATCACCTCCGTATCCAGCAGGGAAATGATGGAGAGATGAGCAGTGAGAGGTGAAGTGAAGCTGCTCCCAGGGCAGGGACACCGAGTTATTCCCAGTTTTTCTGCTCTTTATTTGGCTCTCCTGGCACGCAGCCTCCCCGTGCCCTGCCCTGGCTCTGCAGTGTTGCCTTCTCCCTGCTGCAGTCTGGGGGATGTTACAGCAGCGTGAGAATTGATGTGGCATCTTGAATGCATAAAGAGTTCTTGAGACACGTCCAAAGCTGATTTTCCTGAGCCTGCTCTGGGGCTGGCTTTGGCTCTTGGCACAGGAGATGTCCCCAGCATGACTTGTGTCGTGCTGGGCTTAGCGTGACTCAGGCAGGGAGGGACGTGTGACAAGGGACTGCAGTGACAGGACACAGGGAGTGGCTTCCCACTGACAGAGGGCAGGGAGAGATGGGATTTTGGGAATAAATTCTTCCCTCTGAGGGTGGGGAGGGGCTGGAATTCCCAGAGAAGCTGTGGCTGCCCCTGGATCCCTGGCAGTGCCCAAGGCCAGGTTGGTCAGGGCTTGGAGCAGCCTGGGACAGTGGGAGGTGTCCCTGCCCATGGGATGAGCTTTAAGGTCCTCCAAACCCAAATCCTCCAAATGAGGATTCTTTGTTTAGTCCCACATGAGGAAAAAACCAAAATGCCCTTGAGTTCTCCAGTGATGAGGTTAAGTCCCTCTGGATCTTTGATACCGCAGAGGAAATCTCTCTTTATCTTAAGTCTTCGTGTCTTTAATTCTGTATTTTTTTTCCTCTGGATGGTGGAGACTGTAAAACCACCATAAAAAATCCATAAAATATCAGAGCAGCATTAGCATCTCGCAAGGGCAGCCTTGGTGCTGATGGACCATCTGATCCTTGCCCTGGTTTTGTCATTTTTGTCTAGAACCACATTGAGCCTTTGAAAGAAGATGAGGACTAAAAACATTGTGCAAGTTGATTGAGTAGAAGTTCTGAGGCTCTCATTTATTCCTGACTACTCTGAAACATCAAGTGTTGGAAGTAGGAGATTGGAGCTTTTGTGGCCTAATCAACAGCTGTGTATTCCCCCTCCCCTTATTTGCCTCCCTCCCTTTAGACATATGAATTAGTTTTCCCCTTCAGCAGCTTGTTTTTTTCTTTATCTTTCCTACTTAGATACTGTAAAAAGTAATTAAGATAATCTTATCAAAGGAACATGAAACAGAAATTTAACTGATTAAATTTCAGACCAATTAGTCATACAGAAGCCTTTGTGCAGACCTTCTGTGGATTTTGCACCGCTTGTACTTTCCATTTCCGACTTTACAACGGCATGAAGTTAGGAAATTGCATTCCATGGAGATGGTAATTAACTTTGGTAATTAAAATACCACCTTCGTAGCAGATAACCAGCCAGCTCCAGGTCAATGACAATTTTTGATGCGACACATTCAATCTTACGGAAGATTGAGATGTAAGAAATTACAGGAGCAATTTTTTTTGCGGGGGGAGGAGAGGGGGTTGTTGTGTCTCTTCATGGTGTGAAATACCCTAAAACTTCACCAAGATGGAAAAGGGGGGCAAAAAGATCTGGGAAAAAAAAAAAAATCTTTCAACTTGGCAATACAGAGGCTTTTGTTTTTTAGCCAGCACAGAGAAATGTTGAGGAGGGATGAAGGGTCTGCTGAACATTCATATCAGGATAGATCTGTGGTTATTTGGAAGTCAGACTAAAACTTTCTGTATAAAAATTGCAATTAAATATTTTCACAGATGTCATTATTTTCTACAGATGTCTGCTCGCTCCCTAACTTTAGAGCCTCCTTTGAAATAAAAGAGAGATCGGTAATGAGATGAAAGTTGACTTTAAAATAAAAGGAAGATTAGTAATGAGATGAAAGTTGGCTTTAACTAAAAAGAAATTAGGCCCTTAAAAGGAGATTATTAATTACAGCTGTCTTCAAATAAGACAGAAACAAGCCTTGAGGAAGCAGATTATCAGTGTTTGTAATAACTGAGCCCAAGGTATGAGCACAAAGCTCTCAAAGCCCTGAAAGCCAAGTGTTGGAAGGGCAGGTGGGGGGATGCAGCTGGGGAATAATCCTCTTAACCTCATCAGTGCTCACCCAGGGCTCAAATGAGGGCTGGAGGGAGAAAATCCAACATTGCCAGTGGCAGTGGAACAAAAGGAGATCAAAGCCACTGGAGCTGGAAGTTGGAACTTGGCTGTGCCCAGCACGAGCAGCTCCCGAAATTCACGGTGAGATTCGCTGGAATCTCTTGATCAGGGCAGAATTAGAAATGAGAGGATTATTAAATATTTTAAGGAGCAAAATATTTAGACTGCGGTTCAAAGCTTTATTTATCAGTGCTAAATCAGCAGAGACTTGAAGTTCAGAGGGTGGTTTGTCATCCAGGGAGTGGCTGGGTGGAATTCTATCCCTGCTCAGACACCCAGGAAAAACATGGCTTGGAAAGAAAGTGGTGGAGAATTGTGTCATCATCAGAAGGAGCCTTTGGGGCAGGCTGGGAAGAGCAGCTGGATGATGTTCAGCATCCTGGGGATCTGTGCTCCCATCCCAGGCCATGTCCTGGCTGGATGCACCCCTGGATCTCTGTGGGCACCACAGAGATCCTCATCCCACTCTGGATCTGCCCTGCAGGGTCAGGCCAGCCAAACAAATCCATTTTTAAGCTGGTGTCCCTAAATATGCTGGTTTTGTGCCAGTTTCTTCCCTCCAAGCCTAAATAAGTTATTTTTCTAATCTTTACCAACAAATTACTTCAGCTCAAGAAAGAAATACCATTTTCTGACTCCACTGGAGGAGAGCTGCCAATGACACCTATTCCCATCTGCTTTTCATCTCCCTTCAAAAGCCTAGGCCTGTTTAAGTGGGACATTTGAATCGGAGAAACTCTTCACTGGATTTTTTTGAACCCTGGGTTCCTGCTGTGAGGAGCCCTCTCTGCAAGGGGGGGTTACCTGCCCCCAGGTGTTTGGGGAAAGAGGCTTCAGTTTGAAGCTCTCCCTGGTCTGGCAGAGTCAGACTTCAAAGGCAGCTGCTCCTTGATTTATGTTCAGAGCTGAGCTTTCCCTTGGTGATGCCCCCGAGGAGTTCCTGGCCAGCCCTAGAAGGGGAGGGTAAAACCCCAAACTGGGAAAACCTGGAATGACACGCTCCGAGCTCACCTTCCCCACTTCCAAAGGTGCTTTCTTTGGATGAAAGGCAATCCATGCATTTCATACCACTCCTCTCCTGAGATTCTGCTCTGCACTAAAGTTATCTGTTATGAAAAATAGGGGAAGAAATTGCAATTAGTGACAAGATGAATGAGGGATTTGACTCGTGCTTATTACCCAGACAAGGCTCAAGGTAAATGACGTAGCCCAAGACAAGGAGAAAAGTTAGGCTGAATACGAGTCATTGTGACAAAATCAAGAGGTTTTAGAAAATTATTAAACCTTTCTGCAAGTGGAAGTTCAGGGCTGTCACGGTGAATATTAATGTCTCCCATAAAAGAGGTTTTTGTTCGTCAAGTCCAAGATCATACAATCAGCAGAAATTCAAAATTAATCTTTATAGTATGATAAAGGGCCGAGGGAAGGTAAAAGAAAAGATGGATCTGAAGGGAAAAGTCAGCCAGGGAAATAATGCTATCATGTAAAAATATTCCAAAATCTGTGGCCCCTCCTGAAATCTGCTCTCTGTGTAAAGTAATATTTTACTTACCAGGATTGGGAGGGGCTTTATGATTTTTATTTGATGAGTGGGAAATGCACGGAATCCTTAATGATGGTTTCCCTTTTTTTCCTTGCACATGGCCTTGACCCACAGTAGAGAGTTTGCAAACCTCAAAACAATGCAGTGTGATTTGGGAGTACAGACAGACAAATTGATTAAATCATGAAGGTATTGGGGATGATTTCAGGGTGAAACTGGAAGGTCCAGAGCCCAAATAAACACTGAGTACCATGAGGAAACTCACGATGTTGTTCCCTGGCTTGGTGCTCTCTCAGCTGTCACCAAGCCACCCTGGCAGTTTTCTGGGTGCTTTTATAGTCTTTGGTGGGGTCTTTCCCCTTCATTTCTAGGTCCAAAAAATGCCAGTTTGCCTCTAATTTTTCTGGCAGTGCCTAGAAACGTCCATCCTGATGCCATTGTTTGCCATCTCAGCTTCCTGATCTGCTGGTCCCTGTTTTGGTGTGGAAATTTCTGTTTTGGTGTGGAAATTCCTGTTTTGGTGTGGAAATCCCCACATCCCAGAGGAGTTACAGCATCCTCAACAGACAGCAGCAATGCCCTGATCTCAGTTTTATTTTCCAAACCTATCCCAGCTCCTCTGATGGGAAGATGCCCAGAACAATTGGCACCAATAAATACCAGCATGGCAGGGCGAGGCAGATCCTGATAATCAGCATCTCCTGCAAACAGCAAATATATTTGTTCTTAATTCTGTGTTTGAGCTCTCAAGCCGGGTAACACCACAACAGATTAATTATTTGCAGTGCTGGGTGATCAATCCCCTCCAGCCTGGCCTGACAGGGAGGGGAGGGAGCTGGAGCAGTGGAGTAGAGCTCCCAGAACAATCCGTTCTGTACCATTTAATTTGGTAATAACCAGTAATTTACAGCTGGGCTCTATTGCCTTAATAGGAATCCTAATGAAATGGAGGCTCTTCTGGCTGAATTTAGGAAGGTCACTGGTGAGAGTTTTGCTATCAAGTGCCTACTGTGTGTTTTTGGCGGGGATAAGATGATGCCAATAAACTCAGGATGGACTTTTTATTAGTCTGGTCTGAAGTTCAAACTAATGTTATACTTCATATATTGCTTACTAAGCTTCTGGACAAACCCTGCTGTATAAATGTGAAATGTTTTGAGTTGTGTTGTGATGAAATGAGCCTGGATGAATCCTGGCTGCACATTCCATGGCAATGAAGAACTGAATCTGTTCTTGTGAGGTTTTTTTTTTTCCCCTACTTGTTTGCACTGGCTGCAAATTCAGCCTGAGTTAATGTTTTGATGTAACTGAAGCAGAGCTTGGTATTAAGAAACTTTTCATGCCATAATGTTTTCATATTTGAACTTCAGCAACTGATTTTTTTTTTCCCCACACGTGGCAATTTGATCTTTTTTTTTTTTTTGTATTTAAACAGTTTTGCTTCCCCAATTGCTCAAGCTTAGGGCTCTTCCAAAATCTAATGGGGTGTTTTGAGATTTTCAGAAGCAGATGGAGAGACCTTAGGAATACCTACTTAACCCATCACCTGTAGAGCTGAAAACATTAAAAATGATAAAAGAAAAGTCATTTTCTTGGTTCATAAAAACATTTTTGTGGGTAAAACATTGAAAATCAGGAAAAACTCCAATTCTGTAGCATTGCAGTTGTGTTTCCAACCAAAAAGCAACTGGATAACTTAGAATAAAGTGACTTTTCCCTCCTCCAGCTTACTGTAAAACACGAGTAAAGCTCTGAGCAGTCCCATCTGACTGAGAGCACTCTCCGTGCGCTTCCAGAAAATCACTCGTGAGCGTTCGGTCACCGCGGCCTCCGGAGGGGCCCGGAGAAGGCTGGGAGTGAAGCAGCTGGATTGTTTCCAGAAGCATCCATTCTGCAGCAGGTCCCTGTGGTTGTGCAGACAGAAACCTTGGGGAGAGGCTGTTTGGGGGAGAGGAGCAGTGTAATTATCTCTGCCCACGGGAGGTGGGCGAGCAAAGAGCTCCGAGCCGCGGGCGAGGCCTCGGGGCCAGCGCTTTTGTTCTCCTCGGACAATTGGGGTGTTTTGAAGTGAGCAATAGGTGCAGGAAGGATTATTTACTGGAGCAGCAATAATCCAGCAGGATGTGTGTTTAATGAAGGGGATTTCTCTGTGTAGATTTCTCTGTGAGGGCTCGTGGATTATTCAGCCGCGTGTGGTACCGGAATGAGCTGCGCGGTCCCTCAGGATGGGATGTTCAGCCAGCCTTTGCTCTCTCCCTGGAAAAAATCTCTGGAGCAGACACATAATTGAGATGTGCAGTCTCTAACGTAGGGCCAGAGCAGCCACACGGCAGCAAAAAAACACTTTTAGTGCAACTCTTGTCTTCCTGGAGATGAAAATCCCAACCCCTCCACCCAAATTTCCATGCATAGATGAGACCCAAGCCTGCTGGGAGCTGAGGACATCTGCATGGCATTCCTTCTTTGGAGTTTTGTTCAGATCTCTTAAATCTAACATTACATAATCAACCTTTCTTTGTTAAATACATGGTGAAAACTCGAGGTGCCAGAGCTTATCTGGAAATGTGGTTGTTGGTCCTTCCTGAAAAACCCCAATGTGAAAATGAGCACTGAAGAGTCAATCAATCAATATAAGAATGATCACGTGGATTTCCTTGCATTTTTTTAAAGACCTGCAGATCTCATGTCTCTTAAATCTTGGCCAGATTTCCAGAAAAAGGGTGTGCTGTGGGTGTAAGGAGAAAAAAAAAAAAAAGAAAGAATGAGCTTGCAGTGAAAAAGTCAGGAAAATCTGGGACCTGTGAACCAAGTGCCCACCATGGCAGGACTTTCATGTAGGGCAGAATAGGTGAAGTCCAGATGGTTTAAGATGTAAGAAATCCAGCATGGATTTCATGTATTTTTCCACAGGAAAAACAGCCCAGCTGTTTCTGTTTGGATTTTACACCTATTTCAGCTATAAACTTGGTTGAAATCCTTCTGAAAAACTGAACACAGGAATAGTCAGTGTGTTGGGAGTGAATGCCTCGTGTAATTGTTGTTTATTAATATGAAACTAATGCAAACAAGTCCTGCACCTGAGTTAGCTGCAGGCAGGCGTTGGATAAGTGGCGTGGGAGAGACTTGTGCAGCATCTGGAGCAAAATATGCAACTTTTTATTTAGATTTTATAAATTCCTGAGCGTCTTCCTCACCGATGAGAGCTGAGAGCTGTTGTCACCTCTCAGGACTGAATCTTGTGTAGCCACGAGTCTTTTCCATCAGTGAAAGTCGTGCAGCCCTGAATATCACGGGTCAGGAGCTCAGCAGATGCTGTGATGTTCAGATATGTTCCAATATAGTCACTTTTAATGACATTTGAAAGAGATAAGTGGTCTGAGGACACGATGGGGTGACATATGGCACAGCAGATACGGGTTTACCTCCCACAGCTTGTCTCTGTCTTTGACCTGAGCAGAGGAGAAGGGAACCTGCCTGGGAGGAATATTTGAGCCTGGCTTTTTTGCATTTTTATTTCATCTGGGGATAGCGTTTCCTTAGAGTGCTGATCCCTGCTGAAAATTAATCATTTTTTTAATGTCATTGGAGCAACAGTGTGGGGAATAAACCTTGGGGTGTGAATAACTCAGTGTGTGAGAGGCTCAGCACCAGTCCTTATCTGAAGGCTTGGATCCAAACTCTGGCCAGAACACGAACGGATTTGAAGGCAAGAAGCTCTGCCAGTGTTTCTGTTGATATTTACCCCTTGTACGATAAAAAAATCGAAGTTACGAGGAAGCTTTATCTCATATCTTTATTTATATAAAATCAGAGAATCCCAGAATGGTTTCAGTTGGAAGAATCAGAGAATCCCAGAATGGTTTGGGTTGGAAAGGACCTTAAATCCCATCCTGTTCCACCCCCACCTTGGACAGGGACACCTTCCAGGGTGCTCCAAGCCCCATCCAAACTGGCCATAGACACCTCCAGGGATGGAACATTTAAAGTTCAACTAACCCAACCTCCAATATTAATATCATTGTCTAATTATGAGCTCATTTTAATGAAGCAATGGAAATTGGAAACTGGAGGTGGTACCTTAGAGATCCTAATTACACCTGAGTCTCTGTGTGCATGGAAGGGGGATCACAAGGATTCTGTCTCCTTGGGAAAATATCACGGCTGAAGAATGGAATCCTGAAGAAAACATAAATTCTGGAGGCTTTTATTTTCTCAGTGATAACCTGTAAACACGTATGGAAACTGTGTCTGTGTATACATTTCCAAAATTGGCCTTTCCCCCCCCCGCC
>VZTZ01018422.1:28308-40017 GCA_013400955.1 Drymodes brunneopygia
TCGAGTGTACAATTAAAGCCCTTACTCATTAGCATTTCTAACAAGAGGGCCCAATCAGGGGCTGGGCTGGGCTCACTTCTAATTTACAGAATCTGTCCTGCCAGGGGACCTTGATTTCTCCCAGCAATGGAATGTTTGCTCTCCTGACTCTGCAGCTCTGGGCTGTTTGGTCTCCTGCAGGACACCCAGAACCCAGGCTGAGTTCTCACCCCTAAAGCATCACAAGTGTGCCTGCTGATACCTGTGGGGATAGGGAACTGTGGAAAAGGGATTTAGGAGAAAAAGCAAAAAATCCTTCAGGCATCAGTGGCACTGGATGGGCTTTAAGGTCCCTTCCAACCCAAACTCTTTTGTCACTCTGTGAACTTCCCCTCTGCTGCTGCAGTGATGCCACTTCAGCCCCATTACCTCATCTCCTGATCAGCCCTCACTGCAGCTCCTGCTGGATTTCACAGCCCTTCCAAAGTGCAGCCAAGCTCCAAATCCTCCCCAGGCCACTGTGGAGGCAGAAGGGATGAAATTCCTCCAAGGCCAGGCTGGCCTGGTCCCAGCAGAGCTGCAGGACTGGTGGAATTGGCCTCAGTTCTGTATTTCGAAGCTTTCAGACTTCTCTCAGCAAACAGGAACGTGAATGAATCAGACTTTAAGTATTTACAATTCTCAAATGCCTGAGAAGCTTTTTAAAGGTCAATCTAATTAAGACAAAGTTTGTTTGTACCAATATAAAGTAGATACTATTATTGGAAATTCATTCCAAGGCAATATATGGCATTTTACTTACAGTTTAATTTTTAGTTTTCAATTCTTAATTTGGAAAGAGCAGAAATGGTCTTTCGGTTCCATAATGTCTTACTTAAAATGACATTTTAATCTATAATGATTTTTTTTTGCTACAATTAAAAAGAGATTCTTTCTTCCCGATGCAAAATAATTAATCAAAGTTTTTGCATAAGAAGGATTCTTTTGTATGGGAAATAAAATTGCCCAGACTCATAGCAGCCACATTATTTAGTAGGTCTGGTTTTGATTGCCCATGTTAGGGGAACAAAAGCCTTTTTTCTATAATTTAAGGATGCATTTAAATTCAGTTTGAAAGACTGAATTTCATGATGTGTTGCCCTTAAAGGCTATAAAACTTGAGATCTATTTGTGTGTCTCCATATGAATATCAAAGTGAGAAGTAAATCAGTTTTTTCTTTGAGATTCTTTTCATATTTGAATAGTTCTGCCCTTGTGTCTCCTTCAGACAACCCTGATGTCCCAAACTTTGTCCAAGTGAAGGAAACATAGACCTTACAGTCCTTAGTAGGCTAAACTTCATCATTTTTAGAAAGTATTAAATTGAGGGAAGGGGCCAGGAGGAGATAATCAGTATTATTCCATGGACTGCTTCCTTTTCAATGGTTGCTTGTAATCCTAAAGCTCAGAGTGTAAACATGGGTGGATTTTGTGCTCTGGTTTAGTGGGCAAGGGGGAGATTGGGTCAAAGTTTGGACTTGATGATCTTGGAGGTCTTGTTCTTAATGATTCCATGAGTCCATGTCCAAATCATTCCTGTTGAGGAATGAACCAGAAGCTCAAGGAGATTCTTCTGGCCCTTCCAAGCAGAGGGATTTCTCCTTGAATCAAAACCTTCACTGTTGGCAGCAGGATTTTATCTTGACTCATTTTTTCCTTTCTAGTGGTCTTTAACTCTGTTTTCCTAGTGTGAAACCAGGGAAATTTAACATTATCTGAATTTTGTAAGGCCATGAAATGAGATGACATTGTTAACCAAAAATCTCTTTCTGGTAGTTTTTTTAGCCATATTTAATAGTTTGGGTTCTCTCAGGATGTGAATCCAGCTTGTAGCTCTGTTGAGGAGAAGAAACAGGAAGGATTTTCCTCTTCCAATCAATGCCAATCTTCCCTGCCAGCCTCTCTGTGGGTCACGCAACATCAGCCCCAAACCATTTGAGTGACCGTGCAGAAATAACCCCTCATCTCTTAGAGAACATATTTAATCTAATGAGAATATGACCCATAAAAAGGAAGTTATAAAAGAAACATTCCCACCTTTTTGGTGGAGATGAAAAATCATGAACATCAAAAGGTAAATTTGAAGTTTAGAATAAAACAGAAACAAAGGGCTGCCTGCTTTCCTCTGTTTTTTGCTGGCACTTGACTCCAGAAGGTTTGAAGGCTGATGAATCACTGAACAAACTGGTTTCTCACTTGGTTGGACCAGAGCAATATGAAGGAAAAGAGTTAATTTTTCTAGGAGAGCATATTTTTCTTCATCACAGGAAAGAAGTGAAGATGTTCTGGCTTCCATATGCATAGAAAAATGTAATATTTCAGCACCATTATAAGAAATAATTACTATATGAAAGCCAGGCATAATTACCACAGGTGTGAGTGGAAACCTGCTGCCTCAGACAGAAGGATTTCAAGTATTTACAGTTAAAATAAAAACCCCAACCCTCTCCAGTCGAGTGTTGTTGCCAGGATTGTTGCATTTCCAGCGTGGGGAAATGCCTCACTCTGCTCTTGTCCTACACAGGAGGAGCTGCTGCCTCCTCAGAAATCATAAAAAATCATGGAATGGCCCAGGGTTGGGAGGGACATCAAAGGTCCTCCAGGTCCAACCCCCAGCTGCCCATTTTTGTGACATGCTCTACTCTAAGCGTCTTTGAGGTATAGACTATATCTTTGATGTACAGACTATATCATTTTACTGCTCTTTGGCCACATTCCGTGATTCCATTCCCTAGTTAAAAATCAATAATGATAATAACAAAAAAATCTTCTTTAAAGTACCCTAAGACTGGGAGGAGATGTCAGACATTGTCCGTGTGAGCTGCAGGCAGAGCTGAAGAGACTCAAATCGAAGAAGCAGCAGCAGAACTCTCAAATTTCCAGATCTGCCCTGTCCCACGGCATCACAGAGCAGATAACGATCCCCTGATAGCTGCGTTATCTGATAGGCACCGAATGGAGCCCTCCCTTATCAGAGCATCGGGGACACCAATCCCCTGTGGAGCAGCAGCACAAAGGACGCTGATGGGATGCTGAGTGTCTGCTCGAAGCCATCCTGGGTGTTTGCAGAGGTCTGGGGTGAGGGTTTTGCCCAAAATTCCCCTCCAGGACCAGCCACGATCCCGTGCAGCTCGGAAAAGTGGGAATTAAAACCAACAACTCTTTGCTGAATGAACAGCCAGCCCCACGTAAATCTGCTCCTGTGAATGGTGCCTAATCAGATCCATAAAATAGGTCATAAATAATCATAGGGAAGCTCAGCACGCAGTGCCTTTGTTAGTTCCTGTAGCTTCTGAAAGAAAATAAATGCAGTGTGGGTTGTAGTACAAGAGTAAAATGGCTGTTGAAAGGCTCTTTGTAGTTGGTGACTTGTTTGTTGCTAATTTGCTTCGTTTCAGCCAGACGTGAGGGAGGTTTGTGCAGGGAAATCCAATTTCTGTGTGTGTGCTCTCCTAGAGGGCTCTCAGGGAGGGGTGGGAGTGGGAACGGCCCCAGTGTTGGCATTTGCAGCAGCAGTTTTTGTCCACCTGCTGCTACCAAGCTTCCTTTTTATTTCAGAAAGACTCTGGCCATGGCACACAGCCTGAGATCTCTGCTCCTGACATCCCACATTCCCTGTCCCCTGCAGCAGAGGGAAGTTTGGGAAGCAGAGCAGTGGCTGCGATGGCTCTGGGGAGGAGGAAGGGGCTGGAGAAGGATCCAGGGAGAGCTCAGAGCCCCTTGCAGGGCCTAAAGGGGCTCCAGGAGAGCTGGAGAGGGACTGGGGACAAGGGATGGAGGGACAGGACACAGGGAATGGCTCCCACGGCCAGAGGGCAGGGTTGGATGGGATATTGGGAAGGAATTCTTCCCTGTGAGAGTGGGGAGGCCCTGGAATGGAATTCCCAGATTTGCTGGGGCTGCCCCTGGATCCTTTGGAATGTCCAAGGCCAGGTTGGACATTGGGGCTGGGAGCAGCCTGGGACAGTGGGAGGTGTCCCTGCCATGGCAGAGGTGCCACTGGATGGGATTTAAGGTCCCTTCCACCATTCTGTGATTCTGGTTCAGATAAACCACTCCCGTCTGAAACATTTCCAGATAATGACGTTAATTACCCAAACAAGAATATGAGATGAAAACCCTTAATGTTTAAAAGAATCATCAGAAGATCTGTGCTCGTTTCTGTCAGCATCCTGATTTTCTGATCAAGTGCACGGAAAGGAAGGAATTGTTTTCCTGTAGCAGGGCCCTGGTTTCCAAAACACTCTGCAGCAGGGAACGATGACAGGAATTGCTTTTGAGTTGTTCTGGTAATAATGACTGGAGATCAAATTATAATAAGGTCAATCTCTCAAGCATTTCGCTTTAAAAAAAATCCAAATGAAATCCACTTTTCTCTTTGGACATACGTTTCAGCTCTGTGGCATGGCATTTATGTGGAAAATGATACAAGGTAAGACATGGAGTGCTGTTTAGAGGAAACATTGGAGATTATAAATAGATTAAAGATTCATCTGACAGAGGAAATTTTCAGTGTTCATTTCAAACTGGACGTGGCTTTTTGCCAGTCTGCCTAATGCTCTCTGAGCAACAGCAGGGTCAACTGATGGACAGCTCTACCTGCATTTTCAGAGTTTTATACTCAAGATGTTCCTGGAGGCTTCTTTGGCTTGGAGCAAAGCAAAAAAAAGCAAGTTAGTAGCGACTTTTAACAAATTTCAAGCATGCAAAAGTTTCTGGGTTTAGGAAGAAAAGTTACAACAGTGCAGCTGCATCTCTTCCAGGAACTGGAAAAGATGTGCCCCTTGTCATGTCCTTACTTTAAAAGGGATAAATTTTTATTTATTATTATAATTAATAATTATAATAATAATTAAAAATTATTAAAGCTGGAGATTTGGGGGAGTTTTGAGCAGACTGGCCTCATGGAAGGTGTGTATGTGTAGAGGTTAATGGGCTTTATGGGTTTCCTCCTGTCTTCTTCAGTTCTCTGCACAATTCTGTTTTCTCAGGGAAAAGACAAAAACCACATTTAAATGGTTTGGGATATTTAAAATTTACGTCCCTGTTTTCTGCAGTCCCCATTTTGACTTGACTTTCACCTCCTTACTGAAAACAAATATTATTGCCCTGGATTGCTGTGCTGATTTATTCAGCCAGTACAAAAGACAATTGTGCTAGAGCAGGATTTTTATTAAGCCTAAATAAGAATTCACTTGAAAATGATCAGAACTTTGTCACAACAGTCGCAGGAAGTACAAAACTCTTATTTCCAGAAGTTTATTTTAAACTGCAGTTGTAATGGTGGGATTGATGGCAACACCTTTAAGGTACTGAACTTGTTTTAGGGGTATTTACATACTTTGGATTTGTTATTTAGGATGTACTTTTTCATGCTGAGAGCCTTGCTCATTTTTACTGCTGGCTTTTAGGGCTTTGGGATAAATTAAAATAACTGGGTGACAGCAGAAATGTTCAGAGGTGCTTCAGGACAGCAGAGAGTGCTGTCAAGAGATTTTTGGGCCGCTCAGGTGCTTCTTGGGAGCTCACTGGGGGCCTAAACAGCTTTGGGAAAAGTTGTTTTGCTGTTGAAATGGTGGTGAATACCTAGACTGTGTGCCTGGCCTAGGAAAGCTCAGCTCTAGGAGAGGTTCTTTCATGGGGCTGGTGGGTTAAGAAATCCTGCACAGTCCAAGGCACAGGGTGTTTGTACAGAGTGATCAGAGTGAAGGCTGGTCAGAGGCTCTTAAAGCAGACACCTGCAACCTTCCAGTGATCTTCTCTGCATCTTTCCAGTGATCTTCTCTGTATCTTTCCAGTGATCTTCTCTGCCTCTTTCCAGTGATCTTCTCTGCCTCTTTCCAGTGATCTTCTCTGCCTCTTTCCAGTGATCTTTTCTGTTTCTTTCCAATGACCTTCTCTGCACCTTTCCAGTGATCTTCTCTGCACCTTTCCAGGGATCTTCTCTGCATCTTTCCAGTGATCTTCTCTGCACCTTTCCAGGGATCTTCTCTGTTTCTTTCCAGTGATCTTCTCTGCATTTTTCTGGTGATCTTTTCTTCAACTTTTATCCCCCTGAGTGGGGCTGAGTGCAGTTCCAAAGCTTCTAAAGTCAGGGCTCCGTGAGCAGCGGGAGCATGGCCACCCTCGGTGTGCGCGGGGAGCGCTGGGCGCCGTGAAACCCGCAGGAAAAACAGGGCATGAACAAAACTGGCAGCAAAAAACGCCAGCCTTTGATACAATTCTGCATCTAAATTCACCTCGGGGTGGAGTGTTTGAGGCTCAGGTGGCTGTGTTAGCGTGGAAACACAGAATCACAGGATGATTCTATGCAGGTGCTTTATTGAAGAGCTCTGGAACCCAGGGGTACAGACCCAAATCTGGAGTTCGACATAATTTCAGCATCAAAACATATTTATACCTTTTACTTACATAATTCTCATATGATCATTTGTTAATCACTCATTTGATATTGTTCTATTGCATATATTGTTTTTACCCAGGCATGAGTTTCAGCCCCCTTTGTTTTCATCCAAGCATAAGTTTCAGCTCCCCTTTCCATAATGCCCCCCAAAATAATTACATTTACTAAGCAGTTATTACATTTAGAATGTGCTGCTCTCAAGGCCTACCCTGCTACTGTGATTTTAGAAACATTTTAACCCGATGCTATCAGCTGGAGCTCGGTGAAGGAGGGGTTTCTGTGGTGTCTCGCAGCCATTCCCCTCCTGATTCCTCTCTCTCCAATTAAACTGGGCTTTGAGCCTTTCCAGGAGGCACCAGCAGGGTCTCAGATTCCTCAGGAATAAACAGAAATAGGGCTGATTTTCAACCTGATCTGTGGCAAATTAACACTCCCCGAGTGGCTCTCCAGTGAGACTGGAGCTGTCCCTTACTGGCCAACCACCCTGTGGGGATTTAATTCAGCAGCTTGGTTCGAGTTCACTGAAGTGCCCCAGGGTGCTGAATATTTCCACGTGCTGAACGTTGTTGACTCCTCGTAGTGTCAACAAACAATTTCCATTTGAAATGCACCTTTTAGTGACAAATCGAGTTATTTGTTATCACAATAACAGCTCTGAGAGATAACTCAAGTTCTTTGGGTGAGCTGCTCACAGTGAGTGTCACTGGTTTGTTTTTAACACAGGGAAGTGTCCGTGTGCATCCCCTTTTCCCTCTGCTCATTCCCACTTCCAGACTCCAACATTTGGAGTTGTCACGGCTGTTTTGCTGTTAAAATCATAAAATAACGTTGCTGGAGGAGAATCTGGCTGTCATCTGCTCCATCTTCCTGTTCCAGGCAGGGCAGGTTGTTCAGACACTTTTCCATTTTTGAGTTTTGGGCATCTTCAAGGACTCCACAACCTCTATGGACAGCCCACTGCAGGATTTTACCGCCAACTGTGGAAAACAGAAGACAAATGAAAAAATATCAGCCAGTCTAGTGCAGAAATTTGCCAGCCTTGGAGAGGATTCAGAAATTGGGATTGTTCAGCCTGGGGAAGAGAAGTTTTGGAGTCAATTAATGCAGCTTTTCCAGAGCTTTAGGGAGGTGACAAGAAACATGGAGAGAGACTTTACGAGGGCCTGGAATGGCAGGGATCTATGGGATAGTGGAAAGAAATTCTTCCTGTGAGGGTAGGGAGGGGCTGGGATGGAATTCCCAGATTTCTGTGGCTGCCCCTGGATCTCTGGCAGTGCCCAAGGCCAGGTTGGAGCAGCCTGGGACAGTGGGAGGTGTCCCTGCCAGGGTAGGGGTGGCACTGGATGGGATTTAAGGCCCCTTCCAACCCAAACCATTCCATGATGTTCACAATAATGTCCTCATGCTGTCTCATCTTCAATGTAAATTAAATAAATTAATATCAGAGTTAACACATGGAGCAATCACCTCTGGTAGATCCTTAGATTTGTCTTCCAAAAGCTCCATTTTGGATGATTTTGTTTTTCATCAGAACAATCTGTTGCGATACCTTTTAGCTGCTGTTTGCATTGAAGGAGAACTTGTGGGTGTAAATATTTCTGTGTAACGTGGCCAACCACGGGCAGCTCCAAAATCCTGCATTATCTGCTTAAATAACTTCCTATCATGAGATATTGGAGCTCAAGTGAGATATAATTAGATAGTGGTAATGCAAAACTGCTAGATTATCGTGTGTGATATGGAATGAACAATTTTCAAAGTAACTCAGGCTTTTAGGGAGCTCAACTTCAATTTAAGACCTAATTATTTCCACAGTTATGAAAATTTTGCCCTTACACATTTTCCTGAAAACCAAAGCAATAAGTTTCTTTCTTCTTGGCACTGTTTTTTTTTTTTTTTTTTAAATTTGTTTTATTCTTAAAAAGATTAAACAGTCTAGCTGCATTAATTAAGGATTTCTGAGGTTTTTATTTGGGTTATGCAACAGCCAGGAATTCCACGGTCCCTTGGAATATGAGCATCTCCTCAGTTGGTGTCTCAGGATGAAATGTTTGAAATAAAAAGTCAATAAAAGGCCAAATTAGACTAAAAACTTTTGAAAGTTACAGCTGTAACTGTAGATTACTCCTCTATTTGGGGTTTTTTTGTGCTGTGTCCTTATCCTGTAGAACATTTTTAGGCCCTTTTGAAAACGTCAGCTTCGGGTGTGCTTGGTAAATTGAGAAAGAAATCGTTTTCTGAATCATCTTTTTTTCTCCCCTGGAAGAAATAAAATAACAAAATTGGATTCCTTTAGTGATCCTTGTCTTTAGGTGGATCTTGTTCTGTACATGGATCGATAAAAATGTCTTTAACAATGAGAGGATAGAGCTACAAGGGGCAGAAAAATGAGTCCATTCATCAAGGACAACACGAAAGGAGGGCTGTTGTAAAGATGTTACAAATATTAATGTGTTGTGTTGCACTCCCAGGGCACTCGAGTCCCATCAGTGATAAATATTTCCAGTTTTAAATATCTCCATTTTTAGTATCTGCAAAAAGCTATTTTTACATCATAAAACGAATGTATGTTCAGAAATCTCCTCCATGTGCTCGTCTCCCAGGAAGGATTTTTATATCCTGCTCCTTTCCGAGTACAGAACAGTTTAATTTGCAACCTGAAGTGTTAAGTTTTAATTTTTTTCCCTTTGCTCAGTCTCCTACTTAGTCATGCATAAATCAGAGGAATATGAAAGAACTGGTAAAAATGGGCTGTATCCTTCTCGAGCTGTAATTTGGCTCCATGAATTATTAATCCCCAGCCCAGGATAGCACCAGCTTTTTCACAAGTCAGTTTAAATGTACAAGGCTCACCTTATCAGCCAAGATCTAAGCAGTGGCAGTAATGCAATTCTTCCCATTTAGCACTTTGTGGCACGTTGAGAAGGAATTGGATATTAGACCATTTAAACTCTCTGAAATACAACACAAAGCGAGGAAGTGGGGTGGTTTTTTCTCCTTTTTTCTTTTTTTTCCTCTTTTTTTTTTTTTTTTCCTTTTTGCCGCTGCGATAATTTCAAAGCAGTGAATACACGTGGGTTTCTCAGGGGTTTGGAGATGTTGAAGCTGCAGCACTGCCAGGGAGACCAGCAGCTCAAAGAGCTTGAAAGGGAAAGGTTTGAACTGCTCGTGGTGGAAGAAGAGAAGGAATCTGTGGTGGCTTGAAATTAAACTCCAATGGATGCAAGGTAGCATTGGCCAAATACAAAGGAAGCTGGGATTGTAAGTAACATTTATTTCCTAAATAACAGAGCTCTCCAGGTTAATATTGCAGCACCTCTTAAACCAGGTGTTAATTTATTTGAAGCTGATTAAAATACTCTCATCTTGTCCCCTAATTTAATTGGCCAAAAAAAGAAAAAAAAAGGGTATTTTTTGTCTCTTGTCTTAAATAATTCCATGTTTGATGGCATCCCAAAGGTTCTTTTCCCAACTTTGCCCTTCTCTGATTTAATCTGCCTTTGGCAGTTGCAGAGTGGAGGGTGGCAGCTGATTTAATTGAATCCCATCTTGCAAAATTTAAGGGTGTGTAACGGAAAGTTGAAATATTTCAGGACTTTGCTAAATCTGAAATTTCACGGGAGCGTTTTTAGTATCTCAGCAACGCCGTTCTCCGTCTCGGAAGACGAGTTATTAAAACAAGGACTGTCTCCTGCAATAGATCATCATCCATTCCTAAAGGTATTTTTAGAACTTGCAAACAAACGAGGAGAGGGTGTGAAGGAAGTGATTAGATCTCGTTTGCTGTGGAAGTTTTTAGGAACCATCACGCCGCGGGACGGATGTACAGCAATATTTCAGGGAGGAATGCTAACGACATTCTAATGGGAGCTGTACCTGAGATTGTTTCCCAGCACCGAGACAATCTCAGCTCCTGTCACGGGGCTCTGATTTACAGGAGTCATTTTGCTCCCATCTGTTGATGTGCCAGACAAGGCAGGGTTAGCAACGAGCACTTCAGCAACTCTGCTCGCGGGAAAGTAATTAGTCTAAAAAAAGTCAGCTGAAGTGTGGCAGTTCCTACCCTGCTTCTTTTTTTAGTGCCAAAGGCGAGGAATTTGGTTGGTGACGCCGCAAAACGAAGTTGGAAACCTTCACTTTATTTTCTTATTCCTTTTTGTTGTCTTTTAACCTTAGTTTTTGGTACAATTTGCATGCAAATCGCTGATTTCCGATGAGAAATTATTTATTATCTTATCTCTGTGTGTTTGTATGAAGCCATAAATGCACAGATTTAACAACTTGGTCTGGGGAAGTGCTTGTGAGGCCAGGGCTGGTGTGAAGAGCTTTCCTATCCTTATCCCCTGTTATTTGGGATAGTTAGTGAATTTTTAGAGTGATTTTTTAAAAAAAAAAAAACAACTTGTGGGAAGTTCTGGATTGGGGGCTGTGGTGGGAATTGTGCTGCTTGTGGTTTCACCTCAGTGCTGGGTATAAAACAGGAGGAGAGGCCGCCTAGTTTGTTTCATTTGGAATGGAAAATACATTTTCCTTCATTATTTACTGCATAATCCTGCTCTGGTGATGCTTACCATGTGAAAATAATCGTGGCTCTTCCTTCATCTCTGCCCTGTGGAGAGAGGGAGTGCATGAATTCCCCAGCCCTTCCCAGGAGCCGCGCTCGCACGCAGCTCATCACCCAAGCTAACATCACAGAAACCACTAAAAATTGCATTTCTGATGAATTTAAATTCATTTCTTTACTCCTGTTTTGGCTACGCTGTGCTAAATAGGGTGAGAGCACAGGGAGATGGAGAGAGGCAGGTCCTGCACGGGTTTGGGGTGGTGGGGCTTGGCCCTGGCAGCACCTGGGGCAGCCACCCTGGGCTGGGCATCACCAGAGCTGGAGCCTCAAAAAAACCCAGAAGAGGTTCCAAGAAAAACCTGGAAAACCCTTTGAAAGCAAGGGGGATGGGGAGGAGATTAAAGATACATTTCTTTATTGGGAAGCTGTAAAAAATGGAAAACTTGTCCCAAAATGTGCCACAATGCAATGGAAAGCTGCTTCAGGGGGATTGGGGCAGCACCTGGTCCCAACTCTTCAGCAGAGTGAGACCTGTCAATAAATAACACCAAAGTTTGTGGCCTCTTCAAAGGATGAAAACAAATTTGGGTGGCTCTTGCTCATCAGTGCTTGTAGGGGTGCAGTTTTTCCCCCATGGAGAGCTGTGAATTTAAGGGATCTCACAAGGTCCTCACATCCCTTGGGAGCTGCCCGGCTGTGGAGGAGAGGGAGAGGGAGAGGGAGA
>VZTZ01018422.1:42357-57554 GCA_013400955.1 Drymodes brunneopygia
ATTACTTAAAGATATTATCATTATTATTATTATTATTATTATTATTATTATTATTATTATTATGAATTTTAGCTGTGTGCTGGCTGCTTAGTTCATCCATTGGCCAATGCTGCTTGCTTTAATTCCTGATTTCTGGTAGACAAGGCTGTTTTCACCGGGGTTTGGAGAACCTGTCCTGCTCTTCCACACCCTGGTGCCAGATTGGCAGCGAGGTTTGTGGTGAGCAGATGCAAATCTGCCTTTGGTTGGGGTTTTTTGGTGTTTGATTGGGTTTTTCTTTTGACAGAACTCCTGGCATTTTCTCTTCTCCAGGTGGGCATGTCTGATGTTACCCAGGGGCTGCATTTCCTCCTCTCATTGTCCTGCTGGCCCATCTTCCACATCTCTGGTAGCTTTTGTGGGGGGGAAACACATGAGTAAGTGGGTAAAGCTCATCTTCATCCGTGTGTGTGTGGATTTGTGCATCAATCCCAAATTTGTTGTAGTAACCAGTGCATTTCTGGCAGGTTTGTGTTTGGGGCAGGTCTCTCACCATTTCTCTTTGTTTCCCCTTGTTGGGGTGGAAATCTTGGAGAGGTTCTGGTTCTCTCCTCGCTCTGGTGGCTCAGGGCGGTGTTGGAAGGGGAGCACAGAGCTGTTCAAGGAGTCATTTCAATCCTGAGTTTGGATTCCTCTGGGTCTGGAAGTTCATTGTGGGTACTCCAAACACAGGGGTGCAGAAAGTGCTTACTCAGCGCGTTTCTGAGTGTCTCTTAAGCAGATTTTTGCTGCGTTTCTTGAATTTGCATCTGTGATATCACCCTCCACTTCTGAGTGCTGCAAATGCAGCTCCTTCCTCCTGTTCCCCCCTGAATCCTCCTGTGGGTGTGACCTGGCACTGACTCCCCGAGCCCTGGCACATCCCCTGGGGGCACCCAGGGAATTCAGCTGTGAATTTGCTGGCTCTCAGCTACATCATCCCTCCAAAAAGCCTTTCCAGAGATGGAGCAGAGGCTCGTTTGTCCTTTCCTGCTGCACTGAAAGGTGTTTACCTCCCGGGGACGTCAGGCTGGTGGCACTTCTCCTCTAAAACCCTGTTCTGAGAATATGAAATAGAACTTTGATCACTTCCATCTTTTATCTTTTAAGTAGCTGATTTCACTCTGGCATGAAAGCAGTGGGCTCGGAGAGCTAATCAAGCTGCATAATGATGAAAAGGTCAAAATGAAACGGGGAACTACCACGAATTCACAGCAAGGGCTGGGTTCAGCTCGCAGAGCACAGCACACCATTGTCAGAGCACAAACTCATCTTTATTTCTCAAAAAGAAACTCCATTCCTGCTTTTCCCTGTCCTTGTGGCTGTGCAGTCATGTGTTGCACTGCTGGACATGAAAGAAACACTCAGACTTTTTAGTAGTAGGTTAGGGACCACCAGGCAGCACTAAAAAGGGCCTGCCTTTCTTTATTNGAGGAAAATCAGTGAGTAGCTGACATCTCTTGGGAGGAAAAAATCACCCTGAGAACAGAGAGGTCCCTAATTATGGTGCAGTAAAGCTGCAAGGGGAATGTGCTCCAGAGCAGTTTTCCATTCTCCAGGCAAGGCTGGCAACAGCCCTGGCCAGAATGCAGACTGGGTCTTCAAATCCCATCCTGTGAGGAGAGTGTGGGGTCACATCCATCTGAGCTCACCATGTCAGGCAGTGAAAACAGAAAATGATCTTAAATTAATCCATGCTGGATGGTTTATCCTCTTCATAGTGACCCTCTTGAGGCAAATGTGGAAGATCTTCTGTTGGTATCTCCTCTGATCTCTAATGAGGATGATGATGATGTGTCACCCTGGTTTTTGCAGTGTTCTATGTTTTTACTTCTGTAGTAGAAGTTCCCATGCATTTTCTATAAACACAGTCCTTGTTTTTGTAACTGGCCTAGATGGTTTTGAACTTCTAGATTGCTTTTCATTCCTTTCTCCTAAGGTGGAGAAAGATGATTGACCATGTCACTATCCTGTAAAATTATAGAGGTGGTAACCTCATTGACCAATGCAAAATTGTCTTAAGAAAAATATAAAAATGAGAGAATAAAAAAAGAGTGGACCCTTTTTTGGTCCTGCCTGTGGTCCTGACCTGCTGCTCAGAAATCTGCGTGTTTCTTTCGTGTCCAACAGTGCAACAACGATGGATGTGGTGTTGGAACCCAATGGTGTTTAAGGTCCCTTCCAACCCCAAATATTCTGTATTTGTACAAACCCATCAGAGGTGCTGAGCTGGGTGAGGTTAAAGCGAGGACTGGGCTGGTGAAAAGTGGATGTCCCTATAAAAAATTCAGAGTCTAATGAGAAGCAGCTTGGCTGAGCTGGGACCTCCCCAAACTCTCCAGAGATGTGGGGCTGGCACCTTCCCCACAGCCAGGTGCTGCCAGGGACTCGTGGTGGCATTTCTGTGCCGAGGCATTTATCTCCTGCTTCTGCTGTGTGGGATTTATTTCCAGTGTAACTAATCAAAACGAGTGCAGAATGAACCTTTTCAGGAGCTGAAGTAGCTTGATTTATTAAGTGGAATTGTAATCCAACATGAAGCATTTGATTACTCCTCGCACGCACTAATCCTTTTTTTATGAGATCAATTTGCCCCAAATATCTGTACATGGTATTTTTTTGGCAGCCTTTTTCCTTAAGACCTCAAAATGGTATAAATGATGAGCTCCAGCTGTTTCTCATTGTGTGGTTTATTTTCTGACACACCAAGGTACTGGATTTTAAGCCTCTCAGATTTTTCCCCCAGTAAGTATTATTTAATAGCTATTGCTGCTTGAACATTGATTTTAATTTTACCAGAATAAGTGCATTAAAATGTTTACAAGTTGTTATTTATTACCAGCTGCTACACGAACATTGGAGCTGGTGGTTTTATTTATTTCTGGGTAGGGCATAATTAACTCCCCGTGCTTATCTGGAGACTTTCTTGTCAGTTATTCATAGCCTGACGACTTTGTCTGCAATCTCCAAACCATTTACTCTGTGATGTGAAATATTCCAGGGTGTTCTTGCATTAAGGTTTAGAATAATGCCTGCTGGTATTTATAGCAGCTGCTGCAGCACCTTTTATCCTCAGCCTAGGGAAGACTGGCTTAATCCACCTTGGGCAATCAGTTTAATTCAGCCCCCTGCCGTGGTGGTCTTGTAAATATGACCAAAAGTTGCATATCTTCAATTATTTATATATAGAAATGAATTTAAAATGAGTTTACCCCTGTTTGTGGGTGGATCTGGGTGTGGGTGTCTCCTTGGTGTGAGTGAGAGCATGCTGAGGTTGTGTTACAAAAATCCCTTCATATTCAGCTCAAAATTAAATAAAAATTACTAAAAGTCAGCAAAAGATGTTTTGCAACTTGGTCCTTATATGTGATTTCAGTTTATAGTTGAGCATGTGGTAATTCCACAGTTTAATCAGTTTAATCAGTTATACAGATATCAACCCCTTCAGATATTTTGGAGTTTATCAAAAACACTGTATATCCATCCTCAAGGATTTCCAAAAGAGGGAGGAAAAGAAATACCACAGCTCACAGCTGATTATTTTATTTCTTATTTCTTTGATGTCGCCAATGTTTGTCATAGATCAAAAAAATGAAGACATGAAATGAAACCCAAGGAAATAATTTCATTTCTTTTAAAGGCCAGGACTGAAGATCATCCTGCCCATGGCAGGATCCATCCTTTTGCTCCAAACCAGGTTCCTCCCGTGCTGGGAGCGAGTCCAAGGGTGCAGAACGAGGGTGGACAGACGTTTGTCATTTCCAAACAACCCCAAGGAGTTTCATGCCCAAGATTCAAGCCCAGAAGGGTTTGAGCATCTCGACATGAGCTCAAGCAGAGCCCACAGGGTTTGTCCATCACCAGCAATCTCTGTCTGAGCTGCTGATCGAGGTAATGAGGTGGGAGATGACTGAGAGCATCCCAAGCTCAGCTCACAGGAAAGGCAAGGCCTTCAAGCCCTGCCTCAAAGGGAATTTGATTAATAAAGTGGGCAGTCAGACTTCAGAAAGGCTGAAAATCACAAATCAAACCTTTTCCCTTCAGAGAGGAGGAGATGTTTCCCCCTGCTGCATCCACAACACCCCCATGGCAAAACCCACCTGTGAAATTACAGCTGCTTTCCCTCTGCTTGAGGATTCCTTCCCAGATCTCAAATATCGATCATTTTCTGCATATTTGTTTGTTTTTTTGCAATTAGGAGCTGTATTGTGGTGGCACAGCAGTTTGAGTTGGTTTTTCATGTAGGAGTAGTGAGAGGAAACTTGTTGGTGCATGTTTTGATCTGCTTTGCTTCCTCCCAAAAAGGAAACTTGGCACTGTGATATTCGGAGCTGATGGGAAAGAGAAATTCCTTCTGGTTCTTCTCATCCATTGTGCAAACTGGGAGGAATTCCCTGCCTGGGTTTCCTCACTCTTTTGATCTCATGAAAGAGAAAAACGCTCCCTGAGGAAACTTGTCACCCCAAAATCTACCTCAGTGGTAAATTTGATAGAAACACATTAAAATTTCAAAGTTTTTTTTTTAGAGGAATTGAGGGGCAGGGATCATCCAGGGCAGGAGGTTGTGGGAAAGCCTGGAATGCCTTTGGAGAAGCCCTGCAGAAGGATTTGTCTCTCTGAGACCAATCCTGACTCTGACATTGATCCTTCTCTCGTGGAGAAGGGCACCACATCCACACATCTGTGATAATTCAGGAAATCATGTCCTAGAAAATGCATTCTGTCCGGAATGCTGGGATTTGTTGGGATTTGAAGGGATTCCAGCAGGGGATTGTCGCTCTGTCATACACAAAACACTCAGGCAACTCAGGAGCTCAGCCACCAAGGCTGGGCAGAGAGCAAAAAGAGCCCCAGCCTCTCTTTATTCTTATATTGATACCTTTTTACAGACAGTTATGGATTGGACAAAGAGGTTCCCACCTCTGAAATTCCATAGGTGAGAAACACAGCCCATCACATTCTCCAGCCCAGAAAGAAGAATGAAAAACAACATCCAAAGTACAAAACAATCCTTGGCCGGTTATAGAAACATGGATTGTTTGCACAAAATCTGTGAGAGCCTTTGCTACCAACTATAAACACAGCACTCCAGAAAAATCAGGGTGTCAGGGGATGAGCAGAACTTGGGTTTTCTCTCCTGTTCTGGCACTGCTGTCTGGCTCCAGATGGGCTTCCTATGGATGCTCTCCCATCATAGCACTGCCTGTCTCTGCATCCACTTGCTGAAGGAAGGCCATAAATGTGATTTTTATAGAATATTTCTAATATTTCTAATTGATAGAATATTTCCAATGAATTTATGTGGCAATAAAACCCCAGTGAGTGCTTCCAGCTCATACAAGCATTCCCACTTGGAAGAATTCCCTGCCTGGCATTTCTTTCCTAATTCCATTTCAAACCCGCCTTACTGAGAAGGTTATTCTGGTAATTTTTTTCTTTTTTAATTACTATTATTTTTTCTGCAAATAAACTATTTCTTTGCAAAATCAGCTCCTTCCTGAGGGGCAGCCAAGTGTCAAAGGCAGAGTTGTGGATGGTGTTGATTTGAATCAAGTGGATGGGAAGTCATTTTTAAAAGCACAGTGGGAAGTTTTGGTTTTGTAGCAGCGTAGAGTGTCTAGGATGAACCTGAAAAAAAAAAAAATCATCCCAGCTTTGAAAAGTTATTGCTGGATGAGAAAAAGATCTGCACATTCAATTTGGTCCTCTTGGAAGGTTCATTTATAATTTAAAGTAATTTTTCAGCACACTGTGTGTTTGTATTTGCTTTTATACAGAGAATTATTAAGCTCGGGAAAGACCTCCAAGATCAAGCCCAAGACTTTTAATTAGTTTTAAAAACCCCGCAGTTTAAAGTTGCCTTTAAATATTCCCCTTGTCCTCGCTTTGGGAAAACAACTCTGCTTACATAATTTGTGGAGATAACCTTTATCTCTTTGCTTGGCTGCACAGCCTGGCCCAGCAGACTCCTTCTGCTGTTGGAGGTGATGGAAAATGTGAAAAGCAGCAGTGCTGGGCTGCCAAATTCCTCCTGAGAGCTGTGGAGCTGGAGAGTTGTGCCCTGGAGCACTGGGAGCAGCCAGATGGGACCCATTTAATGCCCAGCAGGGTTCAGGAGCTGCCCCCTCCTTTGTGGGGCACAGGTGGCTCCAGGTGTCCCTTGGGAAGGACAAAGTGACCCCAGGAGACACAGCAGAGCTTTTGGGAGAACTCAGAGTCAATAAATAAACAAATTTTGGGAATCCCAGGGAGAAGGAATGCGTTGTGTGGTGTGAAACTGCCACGTTCATTTTAATTCTCATTTCAATTAAATGCCCGTTTCTGCATGGGCTGTTTGGGTGAAAATACCTAAAATAGAGGTATTTGCAGGGCACAGGTGGCTCCAGGAGTCCCTTGGGAAGGACAAAGTGACCCCAGGAGACACAGCAGAGCTTTTGGGAAAACCCACGGTCAATAAAGAAATAAATTTTGGGAATCCCAAGGAGAAGGAATGCGTTGTGTGGTGTAAAACTGCCACGTTCATTTTAATTCTAATTTCGTTAAATGTCTGTTTCTGCATGGGCTGTTTGGGTGAAAATACCTAAAATAGAGGTGGTTACAGTGGTTGCTTAAAAACCTTATTTTATTGCAGCTGGAGAGGAGAAAAACCCATAAATAAAATCTTTCTGACCAAATTCACTGTGAGTTTCCTAATTGAAACTTATTGCAGAAGGAGGAAAATATCGAATATTTTTATGGCAGTAAAAACTTCCCAACGTTTATCTTAAAACAAGGACTCCAGCGGAGTCTGCGAGCAAATAAATTGATCTGCAGCCTCTGCATTTGTGGTGAGCAGAGTAAAAAAGAAAGAAATCCATAGGTCACTTGTGCAAGAATAAAGCTAATATTAGCCTAGGAGTCACTCTTAAATGGTGTTTACATAATGATCTCGGAAGGTGCTGAGCTTTACAATTTATTTGTGCATTTGAAGGGAGAAACTTTATAAAATCAGTGGTTTCATTCCTTTAGGGACTAAGAATGCAGTGTAAGAGACTCTAAGTTTGGGTGGTTTTTTTTATTTTTTCTCCCCCCTCATTTTCCTTTCCAGATTATTTTAACAATAACCCTTTGACTCTGGAATGTGTGGAAGACAGGGAATATCAAAGTGGAGCAATCAGGTGATAATCCTACTTAACCAACCTTTGACTTGCAGCATCTGCTGTATTTTTAGTCTGATAGGAGCAGAATCATCATTCCCAGTAATTTGATAAAAGTGTTGTCATTTTCCTTTGAAGAACTTATTTTTTTTGTGAGCACACCTGCTCCCTCGAGAGCAAACCAGCAAATAATTTATGCAGTGAGAATCCTTGCCAATTTTTTAAGTGAGAATAAATATTTCTGAGAGCCTCACGGTTCTAAAATTTGGTGCTTTGCCCACAGATATTCTCTTTTTTTGCTGTGGTGCAGTGGTGGCAGTTTGAGATGTGATAGCCGGATCCTTGGGATTTTTTCCAAAGAATCCTTAAAAAAAGTACAGCAAATTGAAGTTCAGCTCCCTCTTAATGTTGAGCTGTTGTTGTAGGATTTTTTGGGCTTCTGTTGCTGATGGAAAAAGTGGAATAAAGCTGGAGTGGGGATTTTCCCAGTGGGGCTGGAGATGCCTTCTCATGGAATGTTTTGGGAATGGCTGGAAATCGTGTCCTGCCCCAAAGCCTTTGGTTTCCACCCCAAGACTCATCACAGCAGATTCTTGTCCAGGTTTCCCTTTTGTTCATAATAATTCCTGAGTGCCTTCAGCACCCCCTCACACCAGCCCTGAAAGTCTCTTCCAGGGGTGATTATCCAGGTCTGATCCCTGGGGAGGATCAACCAAACCCACAGCTTTTCACAACTTCTTTTTGTGCTTCTTTGCTTTGCTGCCCTTCCCTTTTCGGGGGCAGATTTATGAAAAGATCATTGTGATTATCCACGTAGGACCAATGTTGTAAAGGAGAATTTTATCCCTGGGGTGTTCAGTGTTAGAAATCCACTTGGAGCTGTTTGTGTGAATGAAGCAGCGAAGAGGGGCAGGATCTGAAATGATCTCTGAGAAGGGAATGGCTGCTCAGAGAGGCAGAGTGGCAGGTTTTCAGTCCTTGGCTTGGTCCCACAGTGGCACAGGTGAGGATTGAGAAATTCAGGGTTGTGTTGGGCTGTGTGAGGAGCAAAATCCATCCCTGCTGCAGGCACAGGTGTTTGCTCACAGCATCCCCCAGTGCAGGCAGAGAACGGTGCTGGCTCAGGAATGGGAGATTTCTGACTGTTCTTTTCATTATTTATTTTCTATTCCTTCTTTATTTCATATTCCTTCTTTATTTCATACTCCTTATTCTCTTTACTCCTCTCCCCCTGGTCCATAAGATCTGTTAATTCCACAATGGATTTCTTTGGAAACACAAAGCTGTGCCCACAACTTCCCCCTGTTTCCCTCCAAATCAGAACCACAGCAATCCCTCCCTTCAGCCTCTCTCATCGTGGGATTTCCAAACTCAAATGATCTTTCAGAGCTGTTATTTAACGTGGAATTTCCAAGCAGGATCTCCCCGAGTGGGGGCAGCCAGGAGAGGAGGAGATGAATGGGTTTTGGTGGAGATGGATGGATTTTGGTGGAGATGAATGTGTTTTGGTGGAGATGGATGGGTTTTGGTGGAGTTGGATGGGTTTTGGTGGAGTTGGATGGGTTTTGGTGGAGTTGGATGGGTTTTGGTGGAGATGAATGGGTTTTGGTGGAGTTGGATGGGTTTTGGTGGAGATGGATGGGTTTTGGTGGAGATGGATGGATTTTGGTGGAGATGAATGGGTTTTGGCGGAGATGGATGGATTTTGGTGGAGATGGATGGATTTTGGTGGAGATGAATGGGTTTTGGTGGAGATGGATGGGTTTTGGTGGAGCTGATTTAGGGTTTTGTCATCCCCAAACCCCCCTGGGGGGGCTCAGGCTGACAAAGCCTGGGTTGTTTTTTTGTTCTGCTCCTCTGCATTTTCCTCCCCCGGTTCCATCAAGTGAGAGAGGAGAATATTAAACGTCAATAAACGAGCTGGCTCACACATGTGTGAGCACAGAGGTTTTTCAGAGGAAGCCTTGTTATTACATCAAATAAAAGTAAATTTTCTGCCCAGCTCTCCAGACTCCCCCAGAAGGCTGGAAGGGAGGCAGGGATCAATCCTGGATAAAGGGTAGGTGAAGCTGCCAAAGCAACTGAGAAGCAATAAAAGACACAAAACTGCTCAAATATCAGGATTCTTGGAGGTTCCTGCTAAAAAATCTTTGATTTCTGCACCCTGAGGCTCCCAGTTCTTCTGTAGCCCAGGGAGGTGTTGGACCCTGAGTGCATTTTTAAATCCTTGTAGTCTTTTGCAGAAAGCAGGTTGGGAAAAGAGGGAGAACCTTCCTTTTCTTCTTCCTTGACTTTCTGTTCCTGTTGCCAGAGGGGAAAAGGCTTTTAGGAAGGTCCTCTAGCAGCAGGTAAATTAAATTATCAATTAGGTCCACAATAAAAATCACCCAAATATTTAATATTCGCTTCATGAGGATTGAAATCATGTTTTCTTTCCAAAATTCTGCTCAGCTGTCGTGGCTGGGGTTTGCAGAATGTGCCTTAAAAAAGAGAAATTCCCACATTTCTTTGTCTTGCTGGCAATTCCAGGAGTCTCAGAGAGAGCTGGGGAGCAAATTGTGAAAATGATGTGTCCTGATATAAAATATTCCAAGTTTCCTGATTAACAGAAGCCCGAGAGAGTCCTGAAGTGTAAATAAGATTTTGGCAGTCTTCCCAAATGTTCAGGGCTGCATCCCTGAAGTTCACAACACAGAGTTTATTTTCTGTTTGATTTTCTCTCTAAATCCTGAAGGAATTAAAAGCTGACCCTCAGTAAAACTGACCAGGGAGTCACAAGTGCAACCATCACGTGAAATACAACTTTTATTCCAATGTTTCCTTCCAACGAGCTGCTGAAGCAATTTATTTGCCTAACTTACAAAACAGTGGCAATAGAAATGACAAACTACTGGTGCAGCACAGAGAAAAATGTTATTTTGGAGACCTCTCCACTTCCTAGAGTTGATTTATGGGCTCCTCTCTGGCTGCTGGGGTGGCCCATCCTAAAGAGAGGAGGAAATGATGCGAGAAATGGTTGAGTTTGTGGCAGGAGCCCGAGGTTTCTGTCGGCCTTGGTGATCCCCTGCTCCCACCCCTCCATCCTGCTCTCCCCTCCACTGAGCTCTTGAAGTGGGGAAGGAATTTGGAGAGACAAAATTCGTTGCTCAATGATGATTTTACAAACTCCCTGCGTGATCTTTAAGTGGAGCTTAAAAACGAAAACAGCGCGGCGAGGAGTTGGCGTGGGGAGAAACAATAAATCAAAGTAAATAAAAAATTAAACTTCCCCTTGCCCAGCTGTCAAAAGTTTTGAGTGAATAAAGCAGTTTTAACGTGGTTAAATGCAGTTCATGGCATCTTTCCTGTGAGCTGCTGCTTAAAACAAACAGTTTTTCACTGACGGCGTGAAAATTGTTTCCCTAACATGCCCAGAGGTGAAACGAGTGCCTGGAGGAAATAAAGCTGGCAGATTTTTCCTCTCTAAGTGCAGAAAGTCTCGGGGCTGTAAAAGCTGTTGTGTGGTTTCACTAATTTCCTTTAAACTGACGGGCACAGCCGAGCAGGGGATGGATTTTCCCTGGCGAGCTGATATTTGGGGTTGTTTATGAGCTCCTGCAAATTGTCACTTCAGGAAAGCAGAGCAGGAGGAGGATTTGCAGGGGGGGCAGAGATGGGCTGCGTGTGTAAACTGCATTTTATACAATTCAAAATAGTCGTGAGCCAGTGTGGGAAGTGGTATTTTTGCTGGGGCTGAATGAGCTATCCCAGAAAAAAATAAATTAATAAAAAATGCCATCCTTGAGCTGTTTCTCTTTGCTGCTCTTTGCTCCATCCCTGGGGTGTTTTCCCTCCTCTCTGTAGCAGCACAATTTGAGGTTCTCGTGGTGGAAAAGGGAGGGAGGGATTTGGATTTCCCAGCAGGGATTAGAATTGGAAATCAGTGAACAATGAGAGACCAGACTCTCACAAAATTCATCCTGAGTAAAACCATTCTCTCTCCAGAACCCAGTAAATACCCAAATACCCCCAAAATATCCCAAGAATTTCCCTGTCCATCCTTACTCTGAGTGGAGAGTGAGTGGCTGATGTTGAACTTGTGTCCAGGAGTGTGAACCTGATTAAAAAATAAAAAAATTATTAATTAAAATTAATTAAATAAATTTAAATAAAAATTAATTTAAAAATAAAAAAAAATTTTAATTTTTGGCTGCAGCATCTGCCTGGGTAACATCCTGCTCCCTGAGCTGGACTGGGGGAGGAAAAGCAAAGTATTCCCATCCCTCTCATTCCTTAATCCATGTTTGAAGTCTTTTTATCAATTCAGACATAAAATCTGAGTATTTGGAGGTCATTTCAGGGAGGTGACACCACCACAAAAAGCACCTTGATCTTTTTTTGAGCTGCTGCTTGGTCTTGGACAGGAAAAAAAGGAATTTAAGGTCTGATGGTCTTTTCGCCTGTGGATTGTGTATTCCCATGGAATTTTGAGGAGGTCAAGGCTGGAGCTCCATGGACCAAGCAGAATTTGGGATTTTTGTGTGCTGTGACAGCCCTGAAACAATCAGTGAGAACAATTAGCAGCGTTCTGCTCAGAGAATGTTTGATCTCAGTAATGACCGCTGAATAATTTATTCACCTCATTTACAAATATTTTCATGGAAAACACTCGAGGTTTTAATCAGGCACTCCGTAAACAATTTGATGAGGAGCTGAATGGAGATCTGGGCCTTTTGGAACATTTTGTTCACATTTAGGAGCTGTTTCCACTCTCGGGGGCTGTTACAGCTGTTGGGAGAGGAAAGTGGGGACCCCCCTGCCCTGATCCCTTTTTCTTGGTGGAAATATTGAAGTTGGATGCAAAATATTCTTTTTTTCCCCTTTTATTTAACCCCTGCTGTGTATTTATACATGGCACAATCTTAACAGGGGCGTTTTGATGTTATTTTGATTTTTAAAATGCATTTCCAAATTTTAAAGGATTTTTAAAAACTCTCCAGGAGGTTTTGGAAGCAATGCAAGATGATCCTGCTTGGGATTGTCCTCTCACTGCTTTTCCAACAGTTTTCAGTCTTCCCAAAGAAATTCAAGCAAAGTTTCAGTGAAGTAAATGCCCAATTTTCAAGAAACTACCCCAAAATTCTCTTTATCATTAGTTCTGTCCCTCCCAACACACCTTGGCAGGTGTTATTTTTATAGAAATGCACAGCAATCTTTGCCAACGTAGCAAAACAAAACCAGTCCTTTGGAAATTGTGGAGAAAAATAATTGGATAGAAATAAAATGTTATCCTCAGAAAATTTTTCTGATTTTTTTTTCCTTTCCCCCTCTTCCATGCAAGGCAAGAATTGGGTTTGAGATGAGTTGTGCCTGTGTTATTCCATTCCAGATTTTCATTTAGGTATCTAATAAAATCCCTGTGGGTTGTTCCAGCTTCCTGCCCTTTTCTTTGCCAATAATAGGAGTTATATCATGGAGAAGGGGAGAAAATAAACAATTAAGACAAATGAATTAATTCCTGCCTCAATATTATTATTAAGGAAACAGTTCAGGGGAACAAATGGACATAGATCTGAAATTTTGAATAAATATTAATAACAGTTACAGCAACAATAAAGGAAGGAATGGGAGTAAGGGAATTAAAGTGACCTTGAATGCAGGTACATTATTGCTGTATAGACATTGTTTGACTTTAATTTTTATTAATGTAGATAATGGCTTACATGGGCCTTATGGCTGCATTACCACTGCTCTAAAATTTAATTAGATTTTTAGAGCAGCTGTTAATGTCTTCTCTAGGATTATATAATTCAGGGGTAGTGGCAGAAAACTTCATCCATTTCATTAGGCTCAGAAAAAACTGAAATGAGGGATTTTGTCCACAAAATTACCCTGAATTCCTGAGTTTTTCTCATAATGAGTCATTATGATTGTATTTATTTTATCCTTACAGTGCAGGGGATGGATAACACACAAACCACGGAGGGAAACATGTTATAAAAATATTATAAAAAGCTTTTTAGGATTTGGAGTTTTGTTTCTTGCTTTGGTGGACCCAAGATTCAGAGTCAGTGGTAAAAACTTGGAAAAAGCCCATTTTTAAGGTGAACACAAGGCAGGAATAAGCATCCCCACCATGGTGGAATGTAAGTGAAAGTGGTTTATTTTAATTACAAAAGAAAGTAGGAGTGGTGTTTTTTTATTGTCCTGTCCTGAAAAAATAGAAATCAAAAAGAAAATGCAGCAGGATCTGTATTTTTGTAGTTAATTCCAAGAGAATTTTGTGAAGAAGCAGCCACAGTGGTCCTGGTGAACAAGTTTTAGAGTTGATCCAATTCCAGGCAATGAAACAAATCCCAGTTAAAAAGCTGAGAGCTGCTGTTTCAGCCTGATGGAATTCAGGTGAAGCAGGAGTGGTACCAGGGATGTTTGGTGTGCACAAGAGGAAAACCAGGAGAAGCTGAGTGGAAATTGGACATTCTGGCAGTAATTTCCAAGAAATCTGTGTAAAATGTGTGACTTTTTAAGTGCCTGATGTGTGATTTGTGGAACAGTGCTCAAACTGGAGTGGGTTTGTGTCCCTGGCTGCCCTCACTGCCCCTGGGGATGGATCAGCCTTCCCCAAACCAAATTCCCTCCCCTTGGAGATCTCAGGATGAGAATCCAGCATGGAAAAGCCACAGGAAATCATTTCAGGGTGTTTTGATCTGTGTTTGGTGCTCACCTGCCTGTGCAGCTTCCCCAGGTGTCAGGAAATGTTTGCTGTCACCCAGAGCAGAGCTGGGGACTTTGCTGCCTCCCAAATTCCATCAGGTTTGGGATTATCCATCAGGGAACTTCTCCAGTCTGGATTTGGGGCTCTAAGTTGTCCTTGTTTAAGTGAGAAACTTCAGAGGTGCCTGGTTGGGCTCCTGGCTCAATCCAGCATCATTTTCCTTTCAATCTCCTTTTGTCAGTTCTGAGCAGTTTTTCTGGAAGTGTTTGAGGGTTCTAAGGCCAGAAATGGTGCAGAATAACTTAAAAATATGATCAGAGGAAAAGTGTGGGGGATAAAAACCTGGGATTGTCTGATGAGCAGGAAAGAGGTGCCTTACTCAGGGTGAGCTTCAGTTCCAAGGGAAGCCCCTCTCTAAAAGGAGAATTTTTGGAAGGTTTGCTGCTGTTGCCATCAATGTGCACCTGCTAATGAGGAAAAGAATTGGATTTGAGTTGAGTTGTGCTTGTGTTGTTTTATTCTAGATTTTCATCTAGGTATCTAATAAAACCCCTGTAGGTTGTTCCAGTTTCTTGCCCTTTTCTGTGCTAACAATAGGAGTTATATTATGGAGAAGACAAGAGAAAAAAGTGCATTTTTCTGGCCTGGTAAATGTTGATTTTCATTATTCAGCACATCAGGGGGGTGATGGAGAGTGAGTGTTAATGGTGCAGGGTGGAGATGGGAATGGATCAGAGGATGGGATGTGTTGGGTGAAAAAATGATAATGATGAGTGACACTGACCTAATTTACTAAACAATCCTCTGCTGTCAAGCAATTCACTAATTTGTAATTACGGGATGAGCTGGCCAAGAACAAAACCAATCCTGTCAGAATCACCCAAAGCCATCAGGAATTGCTGTCAGGAATCAGAAGCCATCAGGAATTTCAGGATGAGGGATTGGATGGAACCAAGGACCAGGGATGGAACCAAGGACCAGGGATGGAACCAAGGACCAGGGATGGGATGGAACCAAGGACCAGGGATGGGATGGAACCAAGGATCAGAGATGGAACCAAGGACCAGGGATGGAACCAAAGACCAGGGATGGGATGGAACCAAGGACCAGGGATGGGATAGAATCAAGGATCAGGGGTGGGATGGAACCAAGGATCAGGGATGGAACCAAGGATGAGGAATGGAATGGAACCAAGGACCAGGGAGGGGATGGAACCAAGGATCAGGGGTGAGATGGAATGAAGGATCAGGGATGGGATGGAACCAAGGGCCAGGGATGGGATGGAACCAAGGACCAGGGATGGAACCAAGGATCAGGCATGGGATGGAACAAAGGATCAGGCATGGGAT
>VZTZ01018422.1:57634-68972 GCA_013400955.1 Drymodes brunneopygia
CCAGGGATGGGATGGAACCAAGGACCAGGGATGGGATGGAACCAAGGACCAGGGATGGGATGGAACCAAGGATCAGGCATGGGATGGAATCAAGGATCAGGGATTGGATGGAACCAAGGACCAGGGATGGGATGGAACCAAGGACCAGGGATGGGATGGAACCAAGGACCAGGATCCCACCCAGGGTCTGCAGCAGAGCCTTCCCTGGGTGGTTCAACCATCCCAGACCAGGAACAGGCCTTGCCTTTCACCCTGCTGAGTTCTGAGGTGGGACAGTGGCTCAGGAAATGACAGCAGAAATGTTCGTTAGCCAGGAAAAATCAGCCTTTATTCATGCAGCATTATTGATTTAAATCAAGGCCACGGCTGCTTGGTTCATGACATCATTCCATGGAAAGACTGACTTTCCCAAGGAATTCATCCTTCAAAAAAAGTGGAATCAACCACCTGAAATACCCAAAGCATTGGGAGAGGTAGGAAGCAGAAATGCTGTGGTTATTTTCAGGTGAATTTGAGCTCCTCACTTAGGGATTCACAGATTCATCAAATAATCCTTGAAAACTGATCACCAGTGCTTGGAAAATTGGGAATTTCTTGGATAACTTTAGGTAGTCATGGATTTTGCTTTCTGGGACCACCCCCAGCTGAGCCTGAGAAGGTTTGGTGTAAATGGATTAAGGGATTTCTGGTGCTTTAGGGTGTCATAAATGGATCCAACACCTCTGGAAAATGTCCCTCACCCCCAAGGGCCTGTCCTGCATTTCAAATGTAAACAAAAATAATTTTAAAATCAAAGAAATCTTCTCTGTACTTAGCAGAACTTCCAAAAAACATGGTTAATGCTAAAGAGCTTTTCTATTTGATGTTTAATAGAGCCGAGTTAATAATTCATAATTTAATGTATCTGATTAATTTTGCCTCTTTTTCTCGGAATGTCTTCAGAGCTCATAACAATTATCCCAAATGTTCTTATTCCAAATGACTCGCTGACCTCTCTTTCTAGATCACTTATTCCTGATTCAATTTTTCATAGCACTGCACAATTCCTGTTGGTTATCATTCATTATTTTCCCTGCTAATTGAGTAATCACAAATCCAGTTAAAAAAAAAATAAATAATTAACAGCCCTCTGGCAGGAAAAAAAAAATAATAAAAATGGATTAAAAATTCCTTTTGTCCAAGGCCTTGCTGCTTTGGGAAAATCTTCATCCAGCTGAGGAAGATCCAGTGTTCCTTTAAGAAAAACAACTGATGGAATCTTGTTGTCCTGGGAATTTGGAGTTCTTTTTTTATCCAAGAGATGATCTAACTCTATAAACTGCATAAAGATAATTAACCTGATGCAACACTCTTAATATCAAGAAGCAGATTTGCATAAAATATTGCAAAGGGGATGTGTTTATTTCAGCAAAGTTCAGGAATGACACTGGAATTACACCAGGGTGGAGCTGCCTGTGTCTCAATACAGGGAGATTTTCCCCTTTTATTTCAGCATTCTCTTTATTTTTAAAATATTTTAAAGCCCCTTGGTAGTCAAAAAGAGGCCTTAAAGTGCTGGAGTCATTAAAATTAAGGATTTTATTTGGTTTTTATCTTTCTTCTCCTCTTTCTGACAGTCTGTGGTGGTCATTTGAGCTGGCCCTGCCAGCCCAGCAAAGCAGTTTGTTAATGAATTCTCCACAAATTAATTGTCCCCATTACCTCGACAAACACCAGCAATTCTTTTGTGTGGATCAGGAATAAAAGAGATAATAATAATAATTTACTGGAGTCGAGTTTGTGGAATTAAAAGTACTTTTGGCCTTTTTTAATTAGGAGCTCTTCTAAATGATTGCAAATAAAGGAATGGGGGAAAGAAGGAATTGCTGGATACAGCAGTTTTAGGGAATAAAGGAATGGGGAAAAGCAGGAATTGGTGGATACAGCAATTTTAGGAAATAAAGGAATGGGAAAAAGCAGAAATTGCTGGAATTGCAAATTTAGGGAATAAAGGAATGGGGAAAAGCAGGAATTGGTGGACACAGCAATTTTAGGAAATAAAGGAATGGGAAAAAGCAGAAATTGCTGGAACTGCAAATTTAGGGAATAAAGTAATGGGAAAAAGCAGAAATTGCTGGAATTGCAAATTTAGGGAATAAAGGAATGGGAAAAAGCAGAAATTGCTGGAACTGCAAATTTAGGGAATAAAGTAATGGGAAAAAGCAGAAATTGCTGGAATTGCAAATTTAGGGAATAAAGGAATGGGGAAAAGCAGGAATTGGTGGCACAGCAATTTTAGGGAATAAAGGAATGGGGTAAAGCAGGAATTCCTAAAAACAGCAATTTTAGGGAATAAAGGAATGGGAAAAAGCAGAATTTGGTGGAACTGCAAATTTAGGGAATAGAGGAATGGGGAAAAGCAGGAATTGGTGGACACAGCAATTTTAGGAAATAAAGGAATGGGAAAAAGCAGAAATTGCTGGAACTGCAAATTTAGGGAATAAAGTAATGGGAAAAAGCAGAAATTGCTGGAATTGCAAATTTAGGGAATAAAGGAATGGGGAAAAGCAGGAATTGGTGGACACAGCAATTTTAGGAAATAAAGGAATGGGAAAAAGCAGAAATTGCTGGAACTGCAAATTTAGGGAATAAAGAAATGGGAAAAAGCAGAAATTGCTGGAATTGCAAATTTAGGGAATAAAGGAATGGGAAAAAGCAGGAATTGGTGGATACATCAATTTTAGGGAATACAGGAATGGAAGAAAGCAGGAATTGGTGGACACAGCAACTTTAGGGAATATAGGAATGGGGAAAAGCAGGAATTCCTGAAAACAGCAATTTTAGGGAAAAAAGGAATGGGGAAAAGCAGGAATTGCTGGGGAAAGCAGAAATTGCTGGACACAGCAATTTTAGGTTTAGGCTCTTGATTTATCCTGATTTTATTTCCAGATGTCACAGAATTATGTTGGCTTAGACCTATTGATACTTTTAGATGACCTTTTTTTTTTCTGGTTATTTGTAGTCACATTTTGATAACTTTTTCCTAAAAGAAGCTTTTTTTTTCCCTCCAAGTGAAGCCACTCAAAAGTATCAGCACCAAATCTGATAAATGGATACCCCAAGGGTAAGAAAATTACATTGGCTTAATTCCTCAGGCAAGGGAGATGCAATCTCATCCAAAGAATCCACCAGGAGCAGGATTGTCATTTAAGGAAAAAAGGGAATTAACACTTTCCTTGTAGCTCTGGAGGGAGGGAATTGTCTTCAGCACCTTTGTACCTTTAGGGAGGTTCAAATACTCACGTGAAGTGGTTTTTAGTGTGCATTTCAGGAATATTTGTATTGATAGAAATTAATGGAATTGAGCTTTATTAGTTCATGGAGCTTTAGGGGAAAATTTGGATCATGGAATCACAGAATGGTTGGGGTGGGAAGGGAATTTAAAAATCAAGGACACCTTCCACTGTCCCAGGCTGCTCCAAACCCCAATTTCCAGCCTGGCCTTGGGCACTGCCAGGGATCCAGGGGCAGCCACAGCAAATCTGGGAATTCCAGCCCAGCCCCTCCCCACCCTTCCAGGAAAGGATTTATCCCAAAATCCCATCTAACCCTGTGCTAGAATTGATGAAATGCTTGGAAGAACCACCCAGGCCGTGTTTGCCTGCCTTGTTCAGGTGGTTTGGTGTCACAAATCCATGACATTCCTGGGATTTGGGGCAGCACTGGGAGTGAGGGACCTTGGGGACCTTGGGCAGTGTCCCCACGGCCACCCCTGTCCAGGATTTTGGCATGTCTGTGCCTTCTGCTGGGATTTGGGGCAGCACTGGGAGTGAGGGACCTTGGGGACCTTGGGCAGTGTCCCCACGGCCACCCCTGGCCAGGATTTTGGGATGTCTGTGCCTTCTGCTGAGCCCCAGCCTCCTGTCCTGCCTCTGCTGAACAAGGAATGCAGCTTTGGAGTGCAGAATTTGGAATATTAACCCTAAAATCATGACATTTGGGTATGGAATTATCCCCCTCCTTGCTCTGTGTGTTTTTCAGGAATATAAGAAACCCCATCAGGGCTCATAAAGTTATTTTTACATAAAACCCTTCAGGTGGAACTGCTGTAGGACTTTTTGGTGTTGTTTGTATTTATTTCAGGCAGCCCTCTTTAGGAAATGCTGCTCACAAGAGGCAGTGGCACGTCGTGTTAAACAGAAAATAAATTTGCTGCGTTCACCTTGAAGGGATTTTGGAAGCTCCAAATTATAAAAGCCACAATAACTTCCATTTAGGAGGCTTTTGACAGGAGGGAAATGAAAAACGAGGAGGGAATGTTTGCCCAGGAAGTTCTTGCAGCTCATTTTTATAAACAAAACACCCCAAGTGTGTAAACCAGAAATAGCCACGTTTTCTCTGACTGCTTTTTCTCAATGCCTGGCTTTAAAATACTCAGTCCTAAAACCAATGAAGGACTTGTGGAGATAAAATTCTCAAAGAAATTCCAGCAGCCCACACAGCTCCCATCTGCTTGGAGCAGAAGCACAGCCTGCATCAGACATCAATAACAATGTTTAGCTGGAGTGGGGGGAGAAATGAGGATATTTTGGGCCAGTTTAGGCTGAATTAACTCTGGCTTAATTTGGCACTGAGTGGGAATTTGGTTATATGGAAAAGCTGAAAATTCTGGCTGGTGAAAAGTAAAAGTAAACTTTGTTTTGTGGGATTTTTTGTTGTTGTTGTTGGTTTGGTTTGGTTTGGTTTGGTTTGGGCTGGGCTGGGCTGGGCTGGGCTGGGCTGGGCTGGTCTTGTTTGGTTTGGGTTTGGTTGGGTTGGGTTTGGTTTGGTTTGGGTTTGATCTGATTTGGTTTGGTTTGGTTTGATTTGGTTTGGTTTGGTTTGGTTTGGTTGGGTTTGGTCNTTGGTTGTTCATTTTATGTTTGTGCTTTTTTGGAGGGGTTTTGGGGGGTTTTTTTTGGTGCATTTAGAGAAATTATTTGTGATCCTTTCCAGCAGAGCCAGAGTGAGCGGGATAGAAGGATTTAAAGCAAATAATATAGATTTAAGAGGCTAATTACAATAATCCCACTGTAAACCCCCTAAAGCTCTCGGGAGGGAGGAGCTGTCTGGATTTTTGCTGCAAAGTTTTACAATTTGAGAGCAACTCAGTCCTTCAGCTCTGATCTTGTTCTGGGCAAGCTCAGGAGCACCAGGTGTGCAGGGAGTTTGGAATTTTCTGGCTGCAGCCACCAGCAGGGAATTCAATCATTTACCTGCACTTGGATGCACTAAACCAACACTCAACAAAGCCACTGGAGCATGGAGAAATTGCAAATCCCTTAAATGTTCCTCATGGCTTTTTTTGCCCTATTAATAAATCACATTTTGGCATTCAGACACTTACCAGGGGAAGTGTGGTTAGGAAAATCTTGAGGAGTTGTTCTGATAATCAGTGATGTTCTTGGGAGTTGGGATAATTCCAGAAAAACTGCCTGAAATGGGTCAGGTTTTGTTCAGGGGTGTTGAGGTCTTACCATGTCTGTGGGAGGAGGGAAATAAAGATGTGGAGAGCTTGGAATCTGGGAAATAAAGACATGGAGAGCTGGAAATGCAGGAAATAAATACGTGGAGATCTGGAAATCCAGGAAATAAAGACATGGAGAGTTGAAAACTCAAGAAATAAAGATGTGGAAAGCTGGAAATACGTGAAATAAAGACATGGAGAGCTGGAAATGCAGGAAATAAATACGTGGACATCTGGAAATCCAGGAAATAAATATGTGGACATCTAGAAATCCAGGAAATAAAGACATGGAGAGCTGGAAATCCAGAGTTTGAATGTGGCTGGAATTCATGTGGTCTGAAATAAGGACTCAGAGAAACTTCAATGCCAGAGAATTCAGATTTTGGTGTGTGAGGAAAAGAGAGAAGCCAAGGCACAGCGTTGTCTCTTTGGTCTCTGAGATTAATTTTTCATCTGCTAGCCAGCATTTCCTGGGTCAAATCTCTTCCCTCAAACCATCATTTCTATTTTCCAGAGTACTTTGCATTTGATCCTCTGGTAATGCCCCTCTTTCCTTCCTCTGGCTGACACTCTCAATTCCATCGAGTTCTGTTGAATCATTGCAAATTCTCTCCATCCCAGGCAGAAATTAATGGCTGTATTTTCCTCCTGTAATGGGTCATAAAGAGGAAATCAGCTGTAATCTTGTTATCTGCTCAGAGGTCTTAGTTTTTTATTCTTATTTTCAGATAAAGCAGTGGTAGCTGATGAACTGGAATTGCTGTCCTGAGATTCTGTCATGTTTTAGGTTTTTATTCTTATTTTCAGACAAACCACTGGTATTTGATGAACTGTCCTGAGATTCTGTCGTGTTCACCAGCACCATTGCCTGAAAAATATTCATTTACTGTGACTTTGCATCTTTGAATTCTTCTTTTAGGTGCAGAACATCAAATTAGGAGACCTTTACACTCCGCAGCAAACAGAGACAAGGAGATGTTTTGTGCTTTGTCCTTGGTGCAAGCACAGGGTTGAGTTTGGGTGGGATTTGGGTTGGTCCCTCAGTTTATCCAGATTTAAATGTGGTTTCCAGATGCTCCAAGGGCTGGCAACTCCCTGGCTTCATGTCCCTGTCCAGGCCAGGCAGGTGACAGAGGTGACAGAATTTGACCTGAAATAATCTGGTTTCTTGGTGTTTGACATTCAGACACGTAATGAAACTATTTATTTATTATTTAATAATAATAATAATAATAATAACCATAATAATAAATTATTTAAATGCTTTGCAGTGTAGTATTAAAACATGCTACTGTAGCAGCAGCTCTGCCTGTGTTTGTAACTAACAGCTGCATTAACAGATTTTATTTTGGGTTGGAGAAATTGTGGACAGGGCAAGATTTAAAAGAGCTTTAATGAAGTTTCCTCAGCCTCTGGAAGGGGATAATTCTCACTGTCCTTTGCACGAGCACAGAGCACTGCTGCTTCTCAGCTCCCCACCACCATTCCTGCCAGAGCTCCAATGTTTTCCTTGGAGCTTTGACAACCTGCAAAGTGCAGGGTGAGCTCTGGAGGGGCTGGCAGTGGGAGGTGGCACGGGCTGAGCGTGGGTGGGTGCAGCGGTTTCAGTTCGCCAGTTTAAGCGTCTGGCTTAATCACACCTCAAACTCTGCAGTCAGCAATCACAGAGGATGAACAATTCGTTATCCAAGGTCTTGTTTGCTTGGAATGAAGTGAAGCGATTCCATAGGAATGACCATGGAATGGTTCACAATCCCTGGAAATTCCTGGGAGGCAGCAGCAATCCTGACTGTGATCCCAGTGCTTTCACAGCATTTCTACTGGAAAAGGCTTTGAGAGATGATGGAAAAACCTGACTGCCACAATACTGGAGTGTGGGCACCATCCCTGGGAATTGCTAGTCTGGGATTCTTGGATATGAAGACACAATAAACAATAGAAAAGAGACAAATCATTGATGTTCACATTTTGGGGCTCGCTGGCGTGCAGGAGCCGTTCCTGGGCGTGCAGCTTTGCCTTTGCACAGGTTATTTATTCTCTGCCCTGAAATGAAACGTTTGCAGGTTGACAAACTGCACGGTTTGGTTTGGTTTGGTTTGGTTTGGTTTGGTTTAGTTGGGTTTGGTTCGGTTCGGTTTGGTTTGGTTTGGTTTGGTTTGGTTTGGTTTGGTTTGATTTGGTTTGGTTTGGTTTGGTTTGGTTTGGTTTGGTTCAGTGATGAACCAGCTCTGTTCACAGGTCAATATTTTGTGATCATCTCTGTCACTCTGTCAGACACGAAACAATCAGGGAACTCAGGAGCTCAGCCACCAAGGCTGGGCAGAGAGCAAAAAGAGCCCCAGCCTCTCTTTCTTCTTATATTTATACCTTTTTACAGACAGTTATGGATTGGACAGAGAGGTCACCACCTCTGAAATTCCATAGGTGACAAACACAGCCCATCACATTCTCCAGCCCAGCAAGAAGAATGAAAAACAACATCCAAAGTACAAACCAATCCTTGGCCGGTTATAGAAACATGGATTGTTTACACAAAATCTGTGAGAGCCTTTGCTACCAACTCTAAACACAGCACTCTAGAAAATCAGGGTGACACATCTCAGGAATGTTTTCTGCTTTAATGGCAGAGAAATCCAGGCAGCATGAAGGGGATGAGCTGCACTGAGCATCCCTGCTCTGCCTTTGATCCATTGGGGAAGTCAACAAAGATGGAAGAGAGAATAAATCTGCCCTTCCATGGCCGTCTTTATCCAGTCTGAAATAACACATAGGGTAATTTCCCTTCTTTTTCTGAAGCTGAGTGCTTTTTTTGTGGATCTCCAGCCCAAGTTTTTCACTCCTGCAGTACATTCCTTGAGCTGATAGCTCTCATCTTTTATGGCAGAAATTGCTGAAGCTGAGTAATTAAAGTTATTCTTGACTTCTCTTATTTACTGGGAACGACTGAGCTGAATCATAAAAAGGCTCAGGATTGTGCTTTGAATGGTTTCCTGGATACTTTGCTCCTGGCAAGTAATTCTTTAATGGCAGATCCACAACCACAACAACAACAAATGTTCTGGGGTGGAATCTGACACTTGACTTGTGCTCTTTATTCCCTGCAGTGATCCCTGTGGATGCACCAAGGAAATGCTGCTTTGCCAGGGTGTTGTCCAAACCTTTTCCATGCATTTGGCTTTCTAAATATCATTTAAAATCTAACATTGCTATAAAAAATAGAGTTTTGGCTTCTGTAACCACCTCATCTTCTTTTTTTGTGCACTCCACAGCTCCACCTTCCCAGATTTTGCATTCCCTGGGGAGGGATGTATGAAATGAAATTTAACTCACAAATATGGGTGACTAAATAAAGAAAAAACCCAACAAATTTTGTTGTCCTGCAGTGTGGTCCCACCAAACTGTGCCATTCATTTTGGTCGAGGTGATTTAGCCTGTGTGCAAAAAAAAATAGAATTATTTTCTCTCCAAACAGTGAACTTTTATGAAAAACCAGTTTTCTGTGAGGATATTAATCCATTAAAAAAAAGCCCTGAGAAGCAGAACTCCAGATTGTGATGCTTGGTGTAGTTTATTAATCACAGAGGTTTTTCTTCCCCTCACCTTATTCCTCACTTATTTTTCAGACTTTCACAAGGCTTTGGGTTGGAAGGGACCATTAAAGATCATTGATTTCCAACTGGATATAAACCAAGTTCCAAACTGGTGTCGTTTATTAACCACAGGATCAGTTTTTCCTCACCTGGATTCTTTAATTATTTTTGTTTTCGTTTACTCACTGTAAGACCCTGAGAGAGCACAGGCTCCTTCAGGCAAGGACAGAAATGTCACTGCAAAGCTGATTTGCTCCCAACAGGAGAATCTACCCTTGATCAGAGAGACAAAACCCCAGAAAAAACACGAATTTGGAAAATCATGGCAGTTTTAGCAAAGTTTGCTGGGTGTAAAGTTTATTTTTCGGGGAGGGTTTGACTTTTCGGAAAGGAATTATTTTGTTTTATGCAGGAGGGGAGTGGGAGGGAGCACACCCAGGGTGATGCTGCCCAGAGAAAGAAGCAGCTCCTGGAGAGTTGTGCCCAATTTTGTTGTGTTTTTGAGTGAATATAAATAATTCCTGTCTCCCACTGAGCCCCCCCAGGCATTGCCACAATTCTGCAATATTGGGAACATCCATTGCTGTGCCCAGCCTTACAAAATAAGGGCTTTGAAACGTTGTTAGATGAGATTGCTGTGGTTTCAGTGGCTTCAGCACTTCCTTTTGCATCCCTTAATGCAGTTTTTTTCCCTGCTTTTCCCCTCCTCTCACAGGATCCTGTTTTGGTGATGGTTCTTGTACACATGGAATGATTTAATGATGAATCTCTGCTCTCTTTAAATTATATCTCCTTTATTGCACCGAATTCCACCTTAAAGGGATCATTGAGACATCACACGATTTTCCAACTTGTCCTGCCTTTGAGGGGCTGTCTCCAGGGGGATCCATCCCATCCCATCCCATCCCATCCCTCCAGGGACACACAGAGCTGGAAGGAATCCTGTTTGCTAATTACTGCCACCATTTAGAAACAAATCCGAGTCACAGGGGCACCACAGCCAGCCCAACCCAAGGAACAATAAAATCCGAGTCTGTGTAATTGCTGAGGAAATGAAGATTGAATAGAACTTAAAGGCAATTAAAGCCTTTATTTCCATTTTATTATGGAATAAATACTCCGGGATATTTTCATTTGCTTCACTTTTCGTTTGCTCGTGGGGTCTGCTTGTTAAAGTGACTGGGATGTATGAGAACTCCTTAATTAACCTGTTTTTGTGGGCATCTCGTGGTTTCTATGAAATATGTGTGCTGACAGCTCTGGAACAATAGTCCAAATAGAAATGACAGATTTGTAAGCATTGGCCAACTGAAAGCTGTTCAAGAAATGCAGTTTTTGAATTATTGGCCCCGGTTCCTCTGCAAATTGGAATTCAATTCAGTTAATTGAATTCACTGGATCTATGGCAATTTGCATAAAGTTATAATAAGAGCGTGGTTATCTTTGTAAAAGCTGCAGTTTCGGAATCTTACATTAAAAAAGGAATAATATCATTTTTATTTTGTAATAGCCAAATGCAGAAATATCTAAATGAGATGGGAATGGAATTGAAATACGTATTTTGCTCTCAGTTACAAAGAATTTCATGTGCAACAGTCCCCAAGCAGCCCCTCGTGGATGCTGTGTAGATTTTATGGGATGTTGGTTTGTTTGTCCATCACACCCCAGTCTTTTCCTTTGATTTATTTTAGTATCTATCTTTGATTTATTTTAGGATATATATTTGATTTATTTTAAGATGTATCTTTGCTTTATTTTAGTATATATTGCATAAAGTCAATACAGCTTCTGCTGAAGCAATTTCCTTAAAACAGGAATGGCTCCCATTTCCTCTGTGCTGAGTGTGGGATCCGTGTCCTTGGGCATCCTCTGGATTCTGCAGGTGTCCTGCAGGAATTTCCTTCAGCAAATCCCCTTCCAGATCTTTCCTCCCCCATTTCCCCCTGTCTGATGCAGCTTTTTGGGTCCATCCATGGGTGTAAATTCAGTCTTTTTTGTCACCCCCGGGGCTGTGCAGGGGTTTCAGTGAATCCTCCCTGACCCACAAGGACCCTGGGCAAAGAACCTGTTTGCTTAAAGATCAAAGTGGCAATTAAATATTTGTCAGGTTGACCTCAGGAATGGGTGGGTGTGATGTTAAATAAAATAGGTGTGAAGCAATAAACCTGGAGGAGGAGGAAGAAGAGGAGGAGGAGGAGGAGGAAGAGGAGGAAGAAGAAGAGGAAGAGGAAGAGGAGGAAGAGGAGGAGGAAGAGGAAGAGGA
>VZTZ01018423.1:14184-118601 GCA_013400955.1 Drymodes brunneopygia
CGGAGCTGCCACGTGTCCCCCTTGTCGCTCAGGCCGTCCTTCGCCAAGCTGGAGCAGTGGCTGGAGACGCTGCGCATGCACCTGGAGATCCACCTGCCGCTGAGCTCACAGCTGGAGCAGCTGGACCGAGCCTTCGGGGAGATGCACCGGCGGGAGGGGGGGTTGCCTGCGCCCCCGCGATAGANGCCCCCGCCTCGCCCCGCCCCGGGGAGCCGGCTCTCCCCGGGGCCGCATGGCCCTGGGCACCCCCACGCCGTAGCTCTGATCGCCAGGACCAGCCCGGCACCGCGGGGACCATCCCAGTCCCTGTGACCCCACCCTGGCTCACCTCCCCTTTGCACACTGGGGCTGCCCCGCCCGAGCCCCCGGGCTGTCCCGGACAGAGCCGCGGCCTCGCGGCGGTGCCTTGGCTTTCTGTGAACTTGCACTGCGACACAGGAGGGATCCCGCGGCCCCAGGGCACCCTCGTAGCAACGCCCTTGCCCTCGGCTGGCCCCTGACGCTGCTCCCGACGGCACCCCGTGCTCGGGGGCTGTCGGCACCCCCAGCCAAGCAAGGGGTCACGGCGTGGGGACAGGCACGTAGCGGTCCCTGCCACCCCCACGCCTCTGCTGCCCGTGCTGACCCCTGAGCACGGAGCCCAGGGGACAGCGCCAGGTGCTGCAGAGGGATGTGGGGCTGCGGCTCATCTTGGTCCCCCTGCCCTGGGAGGCCCAGGCGTTGTGCCACGCGGTGCTTTTCATGCTCTTTATTCAGGTTCATTTTTCTGTAAGATATTTAAAGAGAAGAGTTTGTATTATTTTTTCATACAACGTAGCGTTTGCCATTTGTCACTGCCTCGGTTCTGCTTTCCCGAAGGGATCAAACTGTGAAGCCTCTCCTTGCACTTTTGCCCGGGAAGTCCAAGGCGATGTCCTCTGCGGAGGCGGGAAGGGAGCTCAAACTGTGATGTACCCCGAGCCGTGAGTCAATAAATCCTTCCCCGCTCGCTGCCCGGCCTGTTGGCAATCGCTCGCCTCCCCCGGGGGGGCTGGGAGCTCCTGGGGAAACTGAGGCATGAGAGGATGGTTCCTCTGCCCAGGGTGGGGCTGTGGCACCGGCCATGGTGGCATCCACCAGCTCGCTCAGCCCCACGGGGGCAGTGCTGTTGTCCCTTTGTGCTGTCCCCACCTCATTGTGGGTACCTGCAGCCCTGGGACTGGTGCCATCCCTGCCTCTGTCACCAGGGCCCCCAAGCCCTGTGTCCCCTTGCTGGCCTGGTGGCCATGCCCCCTGTCACCCCAGGGTGGTGACACGCAGGTGACGGAGCCGTATGAGTATCCGTGCCATGCAGCTGCTTTGCCTTTGGTGTAAAACCAGCCCCAGGGGACAGCGAGGTGGCTCATGCTGGGGTAGCCATGGTCCTCCCATGCTGTCCCTCTGTCCTCGACACCTTTCTGAACGAGACTAAGGTTCCTAAGGTGGGGAATCTCATACCTGAGGGATGCTGAGCTTTGGAAGCTGTAGAAGACTTGGAACCCACGGAGCTGAGGGGGGATTGGTGGATGTAAGGCATAGGACTGGGGGAATGTCCCCAAGGATGTCCCTGGTGATGCTGCAGCTGGGGAAGGAGCCCGAAGCAGTTCCAGGATCCAGATTGGAACTTCCATCGGGAAACTTCATTATTGCTCCAGAGGGACCGGGGGATGTAGTGACAGTGGCTCTGTCCCTGCTCCTGGGGTGGCTCCTGACTGCCTGTTCCCCACTACCCCAGTGAGGGACAGGCACCAACACCCTGCCTGGTGTCTCAGGCTGTCACGCTGCCCTTGGTGACACCCCGCTGTGCTGATTCTTTGTTCTGGGAGCAGGACACTTTCACTCCCTGGGAACAGCAGGGTGAGGGACGCACTGTGGCCATCACACCTGGGAAACATCACAGTCCCCAGTCCCCTGCTGCCACAGGAGAGCAGCACCCCAGGAGACACCCAGCCCTGCAGTAGGAACCCCCAAACCCATGGGACCCCCAGTCCCTCACCCAGCTGGGTGCAGCTGTGGGTGTGGTGTGCCTGGTGGTGCCTTGCTGGTGGCCCTTGGGGCAAGAGCCAGCAGATGGCCACGACAAGTGGCCACTCAGTCACCCCCATGAACAGCAATTCATCCCAGACCAAGGCACAGCTGGGACATCCCCTTACCAGGGAGGGAGGTGGCTCTGAAGCAGCTGCAGTGGCCCAGTGCTGTCACTGTCACCCCAAAGCCCCCATGGAGGTGTGCAGCACCCTGTGCCCAAATCCAACCCCTGTCCAGCCTGACCCAATGCCTGTGGGAGGGGCTTATGCCATCACCAGCACCTGGCTGTCCCCTCCAGCCATCCCTTCCCAGGAGGGACAAGGCCACCCCAACCATGTCACAGGCCACCAAGAGCTGCCACTGCATCCACTGTCCCCTCCCAGGTCCTGCTCTGTGCCCCCCCAGGGATGTCCCTGGTAGGGTCCTGCCCACGCCTGACCCCACTTTGGAATGGTGGCACGTGGGGAGCCAGGTGTCCCCACCAAGGGGTTTGCCAAAGACACCAGTGGCTCTGGCAAGGACACACTGAGAGCTCCAGCTCCAGCCATGAACCATCGACCATGGGTTTGTCGCCTTCCTCATGGAGAAGTTTGGGGCTCCAGGGGAGAGGAAGAAGGGCAGGTTCTCCCAAAATCCTGGCAAGGTGGGCACTGGTGCTGCAGGGACCCTCCTGAGGGACATCTTGTAGTGGGGATGACAGGCAGAGGGTCCTCATGAGGCTTGAGATGTGCAAGGAAAGGAGGTGCTGGGGACCAGTCAGGACACCCAGCTCCACAGGGATTTGTGGAGATGGAAAACGATTCCTGGGATCCCACCAAGGCACCCAGCTCCATAGGGATGTGCAGAGCTGGAGGAGGGTCACTGGGGTCCAACTGGGGTGTCCAGCTCCATGGGGACATGGGGTCTGGTCCCCATCCCTGGCCACAGCAAGACTCAGCCCCACATGAGGATTTTGCAGTGGTGAGCAGGCAATGGCTCTGGGATCCTCCAGAGCCCTTTCCACCTCAGCCCATCCCTGCTTTGAGCCAGGGGCTGGACTAGAGACATCCTGGGATTGTTCCTGTCCTCCACCCTCTGATGCCCCATCCTGCATCTAGCACGTGGCTCTGCAGGGTGTCTGTCATGGTTGGCCCTGTCCCCAGAGCCACCTCTGTCCCCTGGGTAGAGGATCCCTTCCTGTGGCTCAGGATCAGGGGCTTTGTGTGGGTTTGGAGCAGCCTGAGCCCTCCCTCCATGATTTGGTGTCATTGTCACACCTCTGTGTCCACCTCTGCAGCCTGGGCTGGGATTGGAGCCACCTCCTTGGGTCACACGTGTCACCAGGACCTGGTGGCTCCGTGGGGAACATCCAGATGCCCAAAACCCCAGTGGAGCTCCAAGGCCAATGCTGTGGGTTGGTACCTGTCTGCCCGAATTTGCCCCTTGGCTGGAGCGGGGTGTGGTATATGAGGATGGGCAGAAGGGCTGGCACTGAAGCTCCTGTCCCCCTCAGGTCCCCCCTCTGGTCCCTGACAGATGAGGCTGGCCAAATCCAGGCAAGAAAATCCAATGGGACACAGTTCCCACTTCATTTGCCAGCAGTTTTTGTGAGGTCTGCATAAACGTGGTGTTTATAAACAGCCCTGGGAATACGGTTCTGCCATCCTTCCCCTCTCTGCCAGCTGGGGGCACGTGGGGCCCAGCCCTAACCCAGCTGCTGGTCCTGTGGGGACACAGGCACCTGGTGGGGGACACCTGGGGGGCCCTGAAAGCCTCAGCTGCTTCTGATGGAAAAAATGGTTTCTCCTCAGTCCCACTGCCATCCTCCCCCAGCTCCAGCACAGCCCCTTCCCGGTGGGGCTCCAGAGGCGGAGGCAAGTGATGGGTGCTCCTGGGTCCCCAGTGCCACCAAGTCCCCAGGCAGGACCAGGGATGGGCAACATCAACTGCTGAGTCCTTTGGGAGGCATTTGGGGGTTGGTGACACATGACAAGCTGTGGGAAGGTTCAGCCCAAGGAGGGCAGGGGGCCTTGGTGGGTAAGACTTGGGGTGGGAGCACCTGGGCTCATGGGTTTGGATGGCTGTGACACTGTCCTCACTGCTGTGACATGATCCCATACAGCTCATCCCATGTCCAAACCCCTCTGAGGGGCTGGCATTGCCCAGACTTGGGGAATGTGGACCCTCAGTACCCCCAGGCCCCCCTAATCTGAGCAGGAGCTCCCTGCAGAGGCAACCCAAGGATGGAGAGGCCCTGGTATGTGGGTTTGGGGAGCTGTGGGACCCTGGCACGTGGGTTTAGGGGACCCTGGTTCTCCCAGAATCCTGGCAAGGTGGGCATTGGTGCTACAAGGACCCTCCTGGGGGACATCTTGTAGTGGGGATGACAGGCAGAGGGTCCTCATGAGGCTTGAGATGTGCAAGGAAAGGAGGTGCTGGGGACCAGTCAGGACACTCAGCTCCACAGGGATTGTATTTGGGGAGCTGTGGGACCCTGGCATGTAGGTTTGGGGTTTGGGGGACCCCAGACTATGGGTTTGGGGGCTCTTGGCTGCCCTATAAGACTCAAGAACAGGGAGCAGCCCAGGCACGGGCAGCCCTTTGGGCTCAGACCAAGGGCTCAGACCAAGAGGCCAAAAGCAGGAGTTACACCCCAGGTTTTCAGGGTCCACCCTGAGCACAGACCCCCAGTCCACGTCATCCCCATGCTAGAGCAGATCTTGGGGAGCAGCGTAGGGTGCCTGATGTGGCTCAGCCTTTCCACGGTGTGAAAAATTAGTTTATTCCCAGCTTGGAGTCTGGCTGCTTTGGAGAGTGCAGAGCAGAGCTTCAGCCTGTGCTCTGGTGGCTTTGGGGAGGGATCCTTGGAGCTTTGTCCCCTGGGATGTGTCCCTGGGAGCAGCAGCGAGGTGCTCCACTCCATGCACATGGCATTCCTCGGCCCAGCCACCGCACTGGGAAGGCCCGAAAACGGGACCCGTTGCAAGAGAAAGAGCTAAAATTAGAGGTTCTCACGGCGGATGCAAGGAAGCATCCAAATATTTGGCCTCTGGACCTGCCAGAAGCCGAGGACAGGACTGACCCCCAGCCCCATCCCATGCCTGACTGACACCCTGTGGTCCCCATGACCCCAAATCTTCCCCCCTCCGCCTCTCCTTTGAACCCTCCAGGGCAGTCCAGGCCCCAGGCCCCGTGTCGGTGCCGGGCGATGCCAGGGGCAGGCAGGGGGAGCTGGCAGCTCCCGGAGCAGGCAGCGAGGAGGTTAAAGCTCCCCACGCCCGCCGGATGCAGCATCCTGGGCTGGGCTCTTTCCATCTTGTTTTGGTTTGGAGGAATAAAAGCTTTGGCAGCAGCAAAGCCGCTTCCCAAAATAACTCAGCCTCCCATGGTAATTATAGAGCTCCGGGCCCCGGTAGCGAGCAGAGACTTCCCAGCCGGGCCGGGACCCGGGATCGCTGCTGCCGCCGGGCTGAGGGACCCCGGGGTGCCTCGGGGACCTTGGGGACCTGTCCAACTGTGCCACCCTCCCTGGGCAACACCATCACTCCCCTTTGCGTCATCCCCCAGCCAGGCACGTGCAGCCCCTGTGTCCCCTCCCGCTCCGCAGCTGATCCCTCCTGCTTTTAATGCTCCTTGTAAAGCCCAGGTTGCATCTCCCCGGCCTCGATGGGCACCGGGCTACCGGAGCAAGGCCGTGGAGAGCCGGTGGCTGCTCCCGGCTGTGCCCGCTGGCCAGGCCGAGAGCACGCAGCTCCTCCCGGCAGTGCCGGGCTGGGAACGCCCGGCTCATCCCGGCAGTGCCCTCCCGCCCCCGCGGGGCTCAGCGCTGCTCCTTGAAGGGCAGGGAGAGCCTGGGCTGAGCTCCTGGAGCCCCCGAGCCCCTAATCCCCGGTAATCCTGGAGGAAAGCGCTGGCTGTGAGGATTAGGGATGTAAACAGCCACCCTCACCTGCCTGCCCCCACCTGCCCCCTGCCTGGACCCCCCCAGCCAGCCAAGATGGGGTGCTGGGAGAGCGAGATCCCTTGAGTACAGGGTCGAGGTGGCCACCGGCGGTCTCTGAAGCTGTGTTGAGCCTGTGATGGTTATTTATGGGAATAAAGCGAATGTGGAGCCATCTGGACACAGCCTGGCTCTATAACCTCGGAGGGAAAGAGACTCCAGGCAGTGACAAGGTTGGGGACAAGGCTGAGATGGTCCCTGTGGAGTCACACAGCTTCGGTCAGAGCCTGACCGGGGCTGGATCTGTCTTTCCCTCGTGGGGAATTACCACTGGCTTTTCTTATGCGCAGGGAAACCGAGGCAAGGAGAAGTCCATGAGAGGGAGGCACCGGGAATGCATGTGACCTCGCCACCCCCCTGGCTTGGAGAGCGTTTGAGGTGGGACGAGGACAGTCCTGAGCGGCAGCTGGGCCGGGAGACTGAAATTTGGGGAGGGCTGAAATCTGTCAGCTGCTCGCCACGGGGAGCGGCTACCGCGGCCAAGGCTCCCCCGGCCCTTTTCATGGCCGGAAAACGAGCGCCCCAGGCAACCCCGCCCGCGGTGCCAGCATCCTCCGTGCCCTCGGGGACACGGGGACACAGCCGCGTGCCACTGCCACTCACATGGGCTTGGGCCCGGGGACATTCCGGGAAGGCGCTGCCGTCCCTGAGGTGGGATGGGGGTGGGGATGGGGACAGGGACACAGCCAGCCGGGTGTCTGGGTCCCTTTGCCAGCCCACCAGCCAGGAGCAGGATGGCTCAGCAGCAGCCCGGGAAGGGTTTTGGGAGGGGGAGGCAGGCTGGGATTTTGCAGAGGGAGCACTGGGAGCCTGGGATCCGGTGACCCATTCCCAGTGCAGTCGCTGGTCCCTGGTACTCAGCAGGTGATGTGGGATGTGTAAGCCTGGGGTGTTTTCCCAGTACCTAACACCCCCTAACTGGTGCCCAGTGCTCCCAGGAGCGAGTGGCTGGTGTGGAGCCCAGTGGCTCCTGCGCAGTACCTGGTACCTGCAGGGCAATGCCCGGTACTGGTGACACTACCAGGAGGTCACTGGGGCGCGGGGGCCATTCCCTCTCACCTGCACCAGGAACTGGTGCTGGGGCCTTGTGCCCACTGCCTGCACCAGGCCCTGCCAATGCCCAGCACCCAGCGCTGGTGCCCTGCAGCCGATGCCTGTGCCCTGTCCCTGGTACTGGTGCCCTGTCCCTGCTGCAGTGTCCTGTTTCTGGTGCTGCTGCCCCAGCGCTGATGATGGATCCCTGTGCCTGGTGCTGCTGCCCTGTGCCACCACCCCGTGCTCACTGTGCAGCTCCCGGTGCCTGGTGAGTGCTGCCAGAGCCGATGCCTGGTGCATGGTGCCCGACCCAGTGCCAGCTGCCAAAGCGAGTGCCCGGGGCCGGTGCCAGGGATTGATGCCAGAGCTGAAAGCCAAGGCTGGATGCTGATGCCCAGTGCCCGGTGTTGGTACCCAGTGCGTGGTGCCAGTGCCTGGTGTGCGGTACCCGATGCTCAGTGCCCGATGTTGGTGCCGGTGCCCCGTGTACATTGCTCGGTCCCGGTGCCGGTGCCGATTGCTGATGCCGCTGCCGGTGCCCGGTGCCCGTGTGCAGTGTGCGGTGCCCGGGCGCTGGTGCCGGTGCCGGTGCCCGGTGCCGCTGTCGGTGATGCCGAGCGGCCGCCCCNCTCGGGAACGTCACCTGCGTGTCCCCCCGTCCTGCGCTTCCCCCACAAGTGTCCGCGCGTGGGCAGCAGGAGCTGCTCTGGCGTGGCTCCGTGCCGAGCATCAGTCCCCAGCTTTTGGCAGGTCCCCGAGCTGCGGCGTTGGTGGCATTGCCAGCCTGGCCGGGCCCTCGGCCGGGACCGTAACACGCATGGAGCCGACTCTGTTCTCACCGCCAAGGTCCGGAGCCGCCGCTGGCATTCCCAGCCAGCGGGAGCTCGTTCTGCATCTCCCGTCCTGCCTCACCCCTCCGCGGTGGTGGCAGGTCCCCAGGAGCCGTTCGGCCGGGCCATGTCTCCGCGGGGACCTCGGGCCGTGTCCAGGGTGGGGATGGGGACCGAGGGCTGCGGCCGTGGCTCGCGTGGCACCGGCTTGTGGCCGCTGGGACAAGTGGCCTTGGTGGGGAGCGCTGTGGCCGCGCTGCCCCGGCAGCCGCCGTGGGAACCAGCCCGGCACATTCCTCCGGAGCCGGACGCAGTGAAAGCAGAGAGGAGGGCGGCTGGCGGAGCGTGTCGCAACGGAGCGCCTTCCCGACAGGCTCCACACTGTGGCTTTGGGATGCACACATCAGACTCGGGGGGGACAGCAGCCACAGCTGGGGACCGGGGGCAGCTGGGCTCCCTCACCCGTACTCGTGGGGTGAGCTGGGGCTGGAGGTGCTCCAGAAGGACCCACAGAGGCAGAGCGTGTGCCCCTGTCACCGGTGCCACATGCCTGTGTCTCCAAAGCAGTTCCCAACTGGCCCGGAGAAGCAGGATGAGCCATGGTCCCCCACGATCTGTGCTCCCGGCTCTCAGTGGGGTGGGTCGGATCTTGCCCAGCCCCACGTGCTGAGATGCCCCCTGGTCTCCAGCCTGGACAGGCCCCGCTGTCACATCCTGGCTCATAGGGAGCCACTGCTCATGGCTCCATCCTGAGGTCGCTGCTCAGGTGCTCACAGGTCCTTCAAGCTGCAGGATTCCCTGCGGGAGAGGGGCAGGAGCTGCTGCACCACGGGTTGTGGCTCTTGTCCCCCGGGCTCACCCACCTGGTGCTGACCCCTGCCCAGAGCCGGGACCCACACCACTGCCTGCCCCCCACCCATAGGGTGCCCAGCACGCTGCTCCTCTTGGAGCTGCCGGGAGACTCAGTTTCTCAGCTGGAATGCTGCTAATGGGTGGGATGGCAGAGCTGGGGGTACCAAACCCTGATTCTCCGGCGGGAGCGTCCCGTGCGTCCAGAGTGGGGTCGAAGCAGGCACAACCCAGGTCCTGCTTCTCTGGGAAAGAGCTAGACTGGTCCTGGCAGCTCTGGACTTCGCTGGGGGCCACCAGGGGCTTGTCCTGCGTGGTGTTCGTGCCTTTGGGACAGTGTTTGTGCCTGGGATGCTGAGCCATAGTGACACAGTGGCTGTGCGGCCGGTGGCATTCTTGTTGTCACCTTTAGAGGGCTTGGGAACGCCCCTGTCAACCCGGCGGTAGGGACAGCACCTCGCCGGGATGTTCCCTTCCTTTCCCTGCAGAAGCAGGCTGGGAAAACACCTCCCGTGGGAATGTGGTGCCCGCGGAGCGATGCCCAGGGGCAGCCGGCGGCTTTCCCCGTTCAGGCTTTGCCCGCTGCCCCCGTGTCCTCCCCCACCGCATGCCTCGGGCTGTCACCGCGCGGGGACGGTGCGATGCAGAGTGACAGGCGGGGACGAGGCGGCGCGTGTGGCCCCTCGCGGGGGTTGCGGGGCCGCTGACAGCTCGGGCGTGAGGACGGCTTGCACTCAGCCGCGTGTGTAATCTGCTTACGGGGGCACCGGCACAGCCCCGGGCTCTCGCTGCCGTAAATCTCTGCTCCTGCCGGGAGTGCGGGCTGGGACGCTTGGAAAGCGGCCGAGCGACCCTGGATCGCGCCTGAGCTGCTCTGATGCATCTCGACACGCATCAAGGTGAATCACCGTCCCTGGTGACCCCGTAGTGACAGCTGGGGAACCCTGACTGCCACCCACGGCTCCTCCTGGGGCACTGTTAACCCTTCGCCTCCCAGGGATGAGCCGGGAAAACCGAGGCAGGAGCACTGGAACTTCTGCCTGGGATCCCTGTGGTGGGCAGCGCCCCTACTTCTCCCAGTCCAGGTCCTTCCCAGCCAGACCCAGCTCGAGCAGGAGTTTGGAGCCAATTGAGGGAGCTTTAATTGTCAGGTGCAAAACTGTGGGAAAACTGGGTTTTTGACCTCAAAGAGGCTGCGCAACCCTGCTGGGGGGTGCTCCAGGGTGGGCAGCGGGAGAGGATGTGGTGTGCACTGGGATGGAGGGGCATTTTGTCCCGGGTTCGAGGGAGTTTTGTCCCAGGCTGGAGAGGGTTTTTGTCCCGGGACAAAGGTGTTTCCAAGGTCTGAGTGTCCTCCCGGGCTGTAGCCAGTCTGTGCGTTCAGCCCAGGGGTGCTGGTGGTGCTGATGATGCTGCTGGTGGTTCTGCAGCCCCCAGGACGTCCCTTGGCCAACGATGGCTGGCCCTTGAAATCTCCACGGTCGGGCAGGAGCTGGGTTTGGCTCTGCCAGGGGGTCCCCTCCTCTCCCGTGCCCCTCGCAGGGCCGTGCCTGGCTCCTGGGTGCCGCGGGCGCCCGGAGTGGAGCCTGCTCAGGGTGGAGTTATGCTAATGCTGCTCCCTAGCCCTCGGCGCAGCCGGTGCCACTCGGCATCTTCTACTGGCCACGGGCGACACCGGCTGTGCCATGGCCACATGCCCAGAGATGCAGCCTGCGCAAGAGGTACGGGGGCAGCGCCCGCGCCCGGCTGGGCGAGAGAGGGGGCAGAGGGGGTGGGGAGCACCCCGGGGATCACCCCGGTGCTGCGGGCAGGTGCCACAGCTGATGCTCCGTTCCTGGGACAGCCCTGCCGGGGGCCGCACTTTGCTGTAGTACCCCCAAGGATGCGGCGCAAACCTCGGTGCCGCGGCACTGCCGAGCTCTTCGACTTTGCTGGGGGTGGGGGACGAGGGCGAGCCCCAAAGGGCTGGAGCCCCGAGGGATAGAGCGGCAGCAGGACTGAAGCGCTCGCTGCTGCTGGTGGCATCACCTCCCATCCCCGAGTGTCCCCGGCCGAGCTGTGCTGTGCCGGGGCTGGCGCTGAGCCCCCCCGGGTCAAGGGCGGTGAGGAAGAGGATGCTGCGGTCACATAGACCCAGCGAGCACTCGGCAACCGCTGGGGGAGAGGGGAGCACGGGGTCCCGCAACCCCCGCCATGGGGCCACCTGCTGCCCCCCAACCTGGCACCGCGATGCCCGTGCTGTGGCCGCGGGGGCAGCGGGGGCAGTGGGAGCGGGACCGGGCGTGAGAGCGCTCAGCCCGGCAGCGCCGTGACCTTGTTTCCAGCCCGCTAATTCCGCGCATCTCGCCTTGCCGCCGGCACCGCTGCCGCCCCGCCAGCGAGCGGGGACACGGCGTGGGGGAGGACACGTGTCCCCACGGAGGGCTCTTGCCTCGAGGCCCCAGTCTGGGGAGGGCACTGACCCCCAGCTGGGAGCCTGCAGGGTCACGGGCACTCCCAGCCCCTGCGTGCCTCTCCTTTGGGGTCTCACTGCCCGTGAGGCTGGGGTCGCCTGGCAGTTGCCATGGGACCTTGGTGCCTGCTGGCAGCAGGGCTCGGTCCCACGGGAGCCGCTGCCGGACGTGCCCTTGGGAACGCTTCTCCTCCCGCCAGCGCTTGTAAACAGGATGTGGAGCCATCCCAAACCCGGAGTCCCCGTCTCTCGTCCCAGCCCCGCCACCCCACGGGGCAGCAGCTCGGGGGCCGCTGTGCCTGTCCCCGCTCCAGCCCCTGCCGGGAGCTGCTGCCCGCGCCCGCCCCGGGACGGGAAGAGCCAGGGGAAGGAGGTGTCAGGTTCTGGTCATGTCCGTGGGCCGGGTCCCCTGCCCTGGCTGTCTCATGGGACTGCAGGGACGGGGTTCCCTTGTGCCATGGCCCGTGCCGAGACCCTGTGAACCGGCAGCGGGCGGGGGGCACGGGCACCAGGGGACCCCTGCCCACCCTGCAGCCCCGCTCAGGTCATCCCCCAACTGCTCTTCATCTCTTCTTGGTGTCTCTGCCCCCTCCCGGCCCCCTCCCTGTCCTCCTGGCAGGCCACGGGACGTGGGGGGGTCCTGGCTGCCCCAGAAGACCCCGAGGAGCAGCGGGGCGCCCAGGGGGAAGGTGGCCACCCCTGTTCCCCGGAGTGCCAGGAGCTGGCTGCTGTCCCCAGGCCGCAAGCCGTAAGCGCCCGGGCTGCACGGGACCACGGCTGTCCCCACTGCCGTCCCCATGGCTGTCCCCGTGGCTGTCCCCAGGGTGGTGGCTGGTCCCCTGGGGTAGCCGTGTCCCCTCTCTCCTCCCGTCCCTGCCACCTTGAGGCTGCATGTGTCTGGCTGCTGTGACTTGTGGGCTTGAGAAGCTTGGACTTGGGCTTTGATGGTGCCATCTCGGGCTGGCACTGCCACCACCAGTGTCGCCTCCTCCCTTGGTCCCCAGATAAAGCGTTTCCTGAAGGAGGACTCGGACGAGGCTGAGCTGACCCAGTTCCTGCGGGATTGCCCACCAGCTGACGGCTCCAGGAAGGTGGAGGCCCCGGAGAGCAGGCGGGAGCCCGGCCAACCCCTGGGCAGCGTGAGTAGGGTCCCCCCAGACGAAGGCAGAGACGAGAGGGACGCCAGGATCTTCTCCCGCTCCCGGCCCTCGGATTTCCAGCAGCACATCGCCGCTCCCCCGCCTCCCAGCCCCAACCGCCCGCGGAGCCCCTGGGGGCAGCTGGACCCCTACGACTCCTCCGAGGTGCGGGACGTGTCCGTGGGGAGGGGGGACACAGGTGGAGCAAGGGACGGAGGATGTTCCCATCTTGTGAACACGAAGGTTTTGGGCAGGCATGGCCTCATTCCCTGGAACTTCAACCCTGGGAATCCCTTTGTGGGTGGGGGGAAGGGGGGGCGTTCCAGGGTAGGAGGTGGGCTGGTGGTGGCCCTGTCCCACATCCCCTGTGCCCTCGATAGGATGACAAGGAGTACGTGGGCTTTGCCACGCTGCCCAACCAGGTTCATCGCAAGTCAGTGAAGAAGGGCTTCGACTTCACCCTCATGGTGGCAGGTATGGGGGTCGAGCCTGGCCCGGGGGGTGCTGACCCCACCCTGGATCCCAGATACCCTGCACTGGGGAGTGGGGGACACTGACTGCCCCCCTCATCTTTGTCCTGCTTTCCCAGGGGAATCTGGGCTAGGCAAGTCCACCCTGGTGAACAGCCTCTTCCTGACGGACATGTACAGGGACCGCAAGCTGCTGAACGCCGAAGGTCAGGGGGACAGTCATGGCCCAGAGGGGTGTCCTGGGTGACCTGAGCAGTGGCAGAGCCCAGGGATGCTCTGGGGGCTGCAGTCCCTCTCCCTGCCCAGTCAGGCTCCTCTGGAACCACACGTGGTGCGTTGCCAGCTGCCCACTGGCACTGGGGATCGCTCTGAGGCAGGGGGGACCCCCCAGCACAGGATGGGGACCCCCCACGGGGACTTTATTTCCATGGGGAAAACAAGCCCTGGCTTGTTGGGGATCGGCTGGAGCCACAGCATTTTTGGGAGGCTGGGGACTGTCAGGGCCTGGGGCACAGTGCCAGTTCAGCTGCAGCCAGTTTTTGAATTAAAATGGTCCAAACTTGCCCAAATCCCCAGGAGTTCGAGGGGTTTGTTTGATCTGTTTCTGTTGTTTGGAGTGAAAGCCAAAACACACAATGCAGCAGGAGCATCCTTGGGAAGGCAGGGATATGGAGGATCTTGGGGTGAAGGGGCACGTGGACTGTGGATCTGTGGGGTCACATGTGGGGGTACAGGGAGCCTGAAATGCTCCTGCAGCCCCAGCAGACCCCTGTGCTGCCTGAGCTGGGGTCCTGGGGTGGCAGTGGCACAGCCACCAACGGATGGGTGGGTGCACATCCAGGGGGATGGGGGATCCATCCATGGACATGGAGCATCCCCTCCTGGGCTGGAGAATGGTGTGTGTGGGGGCTGATCCAGCCGGGTCACCCCAGCCCCCAGGGTGGCAGATGACCCCCAGGGGTCACAGCATGTCCCCATGTCACCTCCACCCTCCCTGGTGTCCCCCCGGTGACATATGTCCCCCACCACAGAGCGGATCACGCAGACAGTGGAGATCACCAAGCACGTGGTGGACATCGAGGAGAAGGGAGTCAAGCTGCGCCTGACCATTGTGGACACGCCGGGCTTTGGGGATGCCGTCAACAACACCGAGTGGTGAGTGCCACGGGTGGGGACTGTCCCCAGGGTAGGTGGGATGGTGAGTGCCATGGGTGTGAGGGTTTCCCCAGGGCAGTCACCGCATGGTAGGTTCAATGTTGAGTGTCACTGGGTGGGAGTCTCCCCAAGGTGGGTGGGATTGGTGAGTGCCATGGGGGTGGGAGTCTCCCCACTGTGGACACCCCGTGGTGGGTGGGATGCCCATGGCTCGCCAGGCTTAGGTGCTGAGCCCTGGGAGGTGTTGAGCTGGGGATCCACAGAGAGCAGGGTGTCCCACAGAGGACTCGGTGTCACCTCACTGTCCCTGCAGCTGGAAGCCAGTGGCCGACTACATCGACCAGCAGTTTGAGCAGTATTTCCGTGACGAAAGTGGCCTCAACCGGAAAAACATCCAGGACAACCGAGTGCACTGCTGCATCTACTTCATCTCGCCTTTCGGCCACGGGTACGGGCAACTGCCAGGGGGGTTGGGCAGGGGCTGGGCAGGGGCTGGGCAGTGGCTGGGCAGGACGGGGCTCACCAGGCTCCCCCCGCAGGCTACGGCCCCTGGACGTGGAGTTCATGAGAGCTCTGCACCAGCGCGTGAACATCGTACCCGTGCTGGCCAAGGCTGACACCCTGACCCCCGCCGAGGTGGAGCGTATGAAGAACAAGGTGAGGGGAGTTGGGCCAGGTTGGAGCTGTCCCAGCAGGTCCCTGGGCATGGGGGTCTCCATCGATCTCCTGCCTGGAATTTGCCCTGGAGCATTTTCCAAGCTCGAAGCACTGTAGAGGACCAAGCTGCCCCTGTGGCCACCAAGGACACGTCTGCCCAGGGTTCAGCTTGGGGTTGGAAGGACTGGGGGATGTCCATGACATCTGGTGTGGGGGAAACAGGCTTTTGGGGGCCACTGGCCCTATATGGTGCTTCCCCTGCCCTTCCCGAGGCCAGAGCCCTGCCCTCAGGGGGCTGTTTGCCTCCAGATCCGGGAGGAGATCGACCACTACGGCATCCGCATCTACCAATTCCCTGAGTGCGACTCGGACGAGGATGAGGAGTTCAAGCTGCAGGACCAGGCACTGAAGGTGGGTCTGGCTCCTCCAGCTCCATCACTGGAGGGGCAGAGTCCCATGGCTGGGAGGACATGTCACCCTGGGGTACTTGCAAGACTCTTTGGGGCCACACAAGCTCTCCAGGAAGGAGGGGCTAGCACATATCTCACTACCCAGACATGTCACCAAGATCCCACGGGTGCCACCTACAGCTTGGTGGGATGGGGCTTGGGTGGAGAAGTCCATGCCATTATCTCTACTGTCCCACTGGGGCTCTCCAGAGCTGGGCCTTTGAGATATCTTGGCAAAAGGGTGCTGGATACAGCCGAGAAGGGCACGTGGAGGGATGTGGGTCCTGGCAGATAGGGGTCCCAGCAGGGCCCTGCTGACACCCACGCCCTTGCAGGAGAGCATCCCCTTCGCTGTCATCGGCAGCAACACGGTGGTGGAGGCCAAGGGCCGGCGCGTCCGCGGGCGCCTCTACCCCTGGGGCATCGTGGAAGGTAACGCGGGGCTGTCCCCACCAGCCCTGGCCTTTGGGGACAGGGACACGGCGCGCCCGTCGCAGCCCCGGGGCTGGGGACAGGCGGGGCGCTGGCCGTGGCCGCTGACCCCGCATACCCCGTAGTGGAGAACCCGTCCCACTGCGACTTCGTGAAGCTGCGGACGATGCTGGTGAGGACGCACATGCAGGACCTCAAGGACGTGACGCGGGAGACGCACTACGAGAACTACCGCACGCAGTGCATCCAGAGCATGACCCGCATGGTGGTCAAGGAGCGCAACCGCAAGTACGGGCCGGGGCCGGGGCCGGGCTGGGGGCTGCTCTCTTTGGGGTGACCCCACCCACTGCGAGTGGCGGTGTCGGCGGGTCGGGGCTGTGCGTGGGTCCGTGCGGGGGAGCCCCGGTGCTGTGGTGGGGAATCTCAGAGTGGTGGGGGCCCCTTCCTGTGCCTTTGGGCTGGGAATGGCTGGGGGGATGCTCTGGCAGTGAGGGGACCCTGCATCCCCAGAGGCTGGGTCTGTCTTAGCTGGAATACTCCAGCAGTGAGGTGCACCCTGAGACCCGGGGGTGGCCGGGGGATGCTCTGGTAGCAAGGGGGACCCTGCATCTCCCCAAAGCTGGGGTTGGTTTGAGAGCCGTGTTCCAGCACTGAGGGGGACCCCATGTGCCCCAAAGGCTGGGGGCCAGGCATGTGCTCTGGCAGCAAGGGGGACCCTGTGTACCCTGGGGGCTGGGTGTGCCTCGGGGGATGCTTCAGCACTTCGGGGGATCCTGCATCCCCCTGGGGCTGGCTGTGGGGGGATGCTCTGACAGGGAGCGGGCCCTCACATCCCTTCAGGCTCCGGCGCCAGAGCAGGAGCCCAACAAAAGCCGGTGCTGGAGTTCTGCTCGCGGAGTAGCCGAATTCATGGCACCCATACCCCCTTTAACCACCCCGAGGTGCTGAGGGAGCGCCCTCAAGCAGGGTCCCTAGTGGGACCCTCCAGCCGGGGGTTGGAGCAGTGTGGGAGTGAGTGGAGGTCCTGTGGGTCCCGGGGGGCTGGAACCGTGCTGTGGGGGGCTGGCAGTGGCTGTAGGCACCTCCATAGGCACCTCTAAGTGTCTCTCCGTGTGTGCCCCGGGGCAGGAGCCATCCCTCCGTGCTGAGGCTGTGCTGCGGGGACTGCTCTGCCGACTGAGCCGGGACCAGCCGGGGCAACGCTGGGCCCCGCCCTGCTCCCCCTGCCACCCTCAGGCCCCTCTATAAAGTGCTTGTTGGTACCCATCGCTGTCTTGGTCCTTCTGTGCCCGCGCAAGGGCCAGGCAGCCGCCCTTGGGGCGAGCTGGCCCTGTGGCCACCCACTCTGGCCCTGTGGCCACCCACTCGTGTCCCAAACAAGCTGCCCTTGGGGTGCCAAAGGACGTTGTGTGCTGGCGGTGTCACCCCGGCTCCCCCGGGTTTGGGGGACGTGTCACTGTTTGGTGGCACTGAGCTGCCCAAGGGAAGGGTGCCCCCATTGTGCTGCCCTCCCGGGGATGCGATTTTGGGATGCTGACAGCCTTTGCTGCTCACCCTCCAGCCCGGTGTCGCTGCCACGGCTGGCAGGAGCTCCCCGAGCTCCCCACGGCGAGAGCCGAGACAAGGGCAGTGCCTTCCAGGGCGGCCGTAGCCCATGGCCGGGCCAGCCCCCGGCACAGCGGGACCCCGCGGGGAAGGGACGGCCCGTCCTGTCCTGCCCGTGCCGCACTCGTGCCCGTCACCCCTCGGCCTGGAGGGGCCACGCTGGCGGTGGCGAGTGGCGGTGACACGTGGCAGCACGCGTGACGCTGTTGGTGTCCCAGCCTTGTCACCACCCGCTGGGTGGCACGTGGCATCCGCAGGGACGGGTGGGAGAGCCGGGCCCTCCCCGTGCCAGGGGCATGGGAAAAGCCATCGATCGGACTGGCCCCGGTCCTGCGCCGTAGCGGGGCCTTGGGGAATGCTCGCGGCAGGGATGGGCTTGAACGGGGGCAGGGGCTCAGGAAAAGGGTGTGGAGCACCCCTGGGGCTGGCAGGGCAGTGGAGTGCCTGGAGAGCCCATCCTGAGGCCAGGGGAGAGAGGGGAAATGCTGAGGTTTTGATGTTTTAAAGCAGCAGGGAAAATACTGGCCCAGGAAAGCCCAACCCCGGTGGGATTCTCCCCAAAATGGGAGGGTGTGGAGGAAGTCCCTGGGTCCCCCCTGGTTTGGTGCGTGGCAGGGTGGGGGTGCTGAGGTTTGGGAGGGGTGCCTGGAGTCTCTCACATTGCCCTTGCCTGGAAAAGGCCACTCTGCTGGTGGCCATGGGGCCCAGGGGCTGTGCGGGGGTGCTGGGCACCTGCAGGGTTGGGGCATCATCCATGGGGGAATGGAGTGTCCCAGGGGGCTGGGGCAGCACCCTCACCTCCTCTCTCTGCCCACAGCAAACTGACCCGGGAGAGTGGGACAGACTTCCCCATCCCCGTGATCCCCCCGGTGCCGGACGTGGAGACGGAGAAGCTCATCCGGGAGAAGGATGAGGAGGTGAGTGTGGGGCTGAGACCCGCAGTCCCCGTGTCCCCCTCCCTCCAGCCCAGGCGGTGGCACAGCCATCGGGAGCCACCTTTCCTGCAGCGTCCCGGCGGCTGCTGCTCCACCGAGCAGGGTCTGGAGGTGCATCCGAGGGCTCCCAGCTCATGGTGATCCCAGTTTGTCTGGGATGCTCAGCCCGAGTCCCGTTTGCACGGGAGCTGCGTGGCTGGGGCTTGGCACCATCCTCGATCCCGGCTGTGCTCCCTTCCAGCTGCGGCGGATGCAGGAGATGCTCCAGAAGATCCAGAAGCAGATGAAGGACTCGCACTAGCCCATCCCTCCTCCTCCTCCTCCTCCTCCTCCTCCTCGTCCTCCTCCTGGCCCCGATCAGAAATGTTTACATCGCACTCCACCCGCCCGGCCCCGCTGCCAGACTCGGTACCAACACCCACCCACCACCTTAAGCTGCTGCGGCACCGCCTTATCCAACCGCCCAGCACCCGCGCGGACACGAGGGGACAGCGAAGGACAGGGCACCCAGCCCGGGGACCCCTGCCCCGTTCCCCCCACTCGCTGGGGTCAGCTTGGTCCCCCCAAGCTTTGGCTTTCCCTGTTTCCCCACGGTTCTGGGGAGGGCCCCGGCCAGACTGGTCCCTCGTCCCCGTGTCACCCCGGGCTCCCTGCTTACAGCCTTTATGCTCGGCTTGGCCCTGGCTTAAGGGAAGAGGAAAGGCAAAGGCCCCAGCTGCCCCTCTGGAGGGACAGGGCTGCTCCCCCTGACGTCCTGAGAACCACAGGGGACAGAGGGGAAGGAGTAGCAGCCACCCTCCTGCTCCATGCCAGCCCCAGTGCAGGGAGACTGAAGCTCGTCAGCATCCAGCCCTGCGTCCTCACCCTGTCCCCACTGAGTGACAGCAGGGCTGTGGCACAGGGAGCACTGGGGAATCAATACCCCCAGGGAAAATCCCTTGGACCCCAAAGCAGAGACTGGGCACCCCCAGCCCCCCGTGATGTTGGCCCTGTAAAGCAATAATGAGTGTCCTGTGCCCGTGGCACCTCTCACCCCATGGCAACAGCACCAGCCCTGCCTGGAATTTTGGCCCCTGCTGCCACTTGCTTGTCTGTGGTGTCCCTGTATGCCCAGGATGTCCCTGTCCCTGCTGCTTCCTGGCACAGCAGTCCTGTGTATTCTCCAGGGATGTCCCCAGCCGTGTTGCTTCCCAGCAAAGCACTGCTGCATGTCCCCGTGTTCCCCATGGTGTCCCCATGTTCCCCACGATGTCCCCGTTGGTGTTGCTGCCCTACAGAGCCACGTGTCATCCCTGTGTCCCCCTGGGATGTCCCCAGCCATGCAGGGGACACCCCGCAGGGCTCTCTGTGGTGTCCCTGTGTCCCCAAGGATGTCCCCAGCGTGTGTTGCTTCCTGCAAAGCCCCACTGTGTGTCCCCAGGGTGAGCCCAGACCGCCTCTCCCAGCTTCCCTGGGGAGATGGATCCAAACCCCTCCGGGGCACAGGGAATCCCACAGGGGATGGTGCGGATGCAGGCAGGACTGGGAGCAGTGGGATCACTGGGAGCTCGCTGGTGTTGGGGGTATGTCCTGACCCCCTCACGGCCCCCCGGGCCGGGGTCCCCTGGGTGGGGCGTGGCTGGCAGGGGCCGTGCCCGGCTGGGGCTCAGGGGTGGGGGCTGCAGGGTGCCAGGGCAGCACCCGGCCTGTGCCCCTGTGTCCCTGTGCCAGCCGGGGGTCCTGTGGCCCCCCTGGGCAGGGCTTCCCCCCCGGACAGGGCCCCGCAGGGAATATTTAGCGCTTTCCTTTTTTTAATCTCGCTATTTTCTTACAGAAGCCCCTCCCCTGGCATGACGGTCCTAGAGGCGTTTATTAACGGATCTGAGAGTATAGGTTTATAAATTCTTATAGAGTAGTGGAAATATTTTTATCCCTCCACAACCGTTCTCAATAAATACGGCTGACCTGGCTTGTCTGCAACCCCGCGTGGCTTCCACCAAATGGGGGCACTCCGTGGCCCTGGGCATCCCATATCCCTGGACATCCCATGACCCTGGGCATCCTCCATCCCTGGACATTCCATGGCCCTGGACATGCCCCATCCTGGGCACCTGCGTTCTGAGGCTGGTGGTGGCCCACCTTGTGGCCTCTTGATCCCAGTTCCTGTTTCCCTGGAAAAGGCTCAAAATGGATATTGGGGGGTTTGTGCTGCACCCACAGGGACACCCAGCTCGGGGTGTGCTGGGAGATCCCCTTGGGATGCAGCTCTGGGATGAGGGGGAACAAGGAAGAGGTCTCCCCCCCTCACTTCCTTGGGGTGCTGAGTCCTGCTGTTGTGGGGCTGGGATGGGAGTTGGGAGGGCAGAGCCTGAGCCAGAGGATGGAATTGCCCTCCACGTGCTGCCCCCAAGCAACCCTGTGTCCCCCCCCTGTGGGGGAGCCCTGTCAGGAGGCACCACCAGCACCTGTGCCCAGTCAGCCCAGTTTGGCTCCCCCAGGAGCTGCTGGGGTGGAGGAGTGGGAGGGGTGGGCAGAGCAGCACTGGGATGGATGGGCTGCATCTCCAGCTGCCTCCCTGTGGGCATCATTGCACTGCACCCCATTATCCCTCCCTGCATCCCACTGTCCTGCACCCCAATATCCTACCCCTGCTCCTGTCCCTCCCTGGGCCCTCTCTCCTCCCCACAGAGCCCTTGGACTGATCCAGCTCAGCTGAGGACAGGGCCACGGACCTGGGGCAGGGCCATCCCCAGGGCCAGCACCGACTGGGGAGGGGTAGATGGATGGAGGGATGGATGGATGGATGATGGATTGATGGATGGATATGGGATGGAGATGACCCTGAGGAGGAGTACTGGAGGATTCTGGTGGGTGACAAATGGGACACGACCTGGCCACGGGCACTGGCAGCCTGGAAAGCCAAGTGTCTCCTGGGCTGATCCCAGCAGGGTGGGCAGTAGTGGAGGGATGGGAATGGGTGCAATGGGAATGACTGCTCCTGGCTCCCCTGGATCCATGAGAGACAGGAATGGGTGCAATGGGAATGACTGCTCCTGGCTCCCCTGGATCCATGAGAGACAGGAATGGGTGCGATGGGAATGACTGGTCCTGGCTCCCCTGGGTCCATGAGGGACAGGAATGGGTGCAATGGNTGACTGCTCCTGGCTCCCCTGGATCCATGAGAGACAGGAATGGGTGCAATGGGAATGACTGCTCCTGGCTCCCCTGGATCCATGAGAGACAGGAATGGGTGCGATGGGAATGACTGCTCCTGGCTCCCCTGGATCAGGGAAAGACAGCACCGGGAATGGATGTGACAAGTGGAGAAGAATTACGAGAGAGATGGGAAAGAACCAGAGGCAGTGCCTTAGTTCCCCTGGATAGGAAAAGGTGCGAAAAGGTGGGGCTGCAGGGGCTCTCCCATAGGGGAAAATATCATTAATTGTATAAGGAACAAATGAATAAACAGGGCAGGGAAGGGGGAAAGGGAAATGGAAAGGAAGGGGAAAGGGATACAACAGGACTGATGCCACCTGAGGTCTCATTAGGTGTCAGGCGTGGGTGACACAGCTCAGGAAAGGAGATGAGAGATTTCCTTTTCTGCCCTAAGAAACCTTTATTCCCTTCCTCCGAGCTCGGCTGGAGCTCCAGCATGGATTGCTGCAACCTGTGCCAGCACTGGTGAGAAACCAAAAATAGGACATTGGGGAATTGCATGGAAGCATTTGCCACGTGGAAATATCACTCTCTGCCTTGGGAAGGCTGGGTTTGAGTGGGTTTGGGCCTTTTTATTTTTAAAGGTGTGATGAAAATCACATGGAATGGAGTGCAGGGAAGGGTGGGCACAGCTGGGGCTGTCACTGGAGCTTCAGTGCTGGGTTTTATCCTCTGGGAAAAGGGGAACTGGGTAAAGCAAGCAATCTGGGACCAAAAGGAGAGGCTCTGTTGGCTGTTCTGGGCAGGAAGAGGCAGCCAGGGGATCCTTCTTGGAGCTGCAATGGTGGAATGTGGGAGGTTTGTGTATCCCACCCTTTGGGGTGAGAGCTGCTCCCAGCCAAGGAAGCACAAACATTTTCCATTCCATGCTGATGACAGAAGTGTTCATGGGGGGGATGGTGGTTTGGCCTGGTGAGGAGCAGGAATTGGCATCTCAGCCACCGGGGTCTCAGCACCCTGGGCCAAGGAAAGAGGGGCTGAGGCAATGCTGGTAAAGCAGGGAAAGACCCCAAGGAGGAGGGGTTCCTACCCTGATCCTCAGCAAGGGGAGAAGGGGTTGCAGTGCAGCAGTGGGTGGGGCTGGCAGGTCCCACCAGGCAGCTTTTCTCCACAGCAGAGACCATGGACCATCTCAGACCATTTTGGTGGCCGGCTCTGGACTTGTTCTACCAGCTCCATGTCTGTGCTTGGATGAGCTGGAGGCAGCTCCAGAGGGGTCTCACAAGAGCAGAGCAGGATCCAGGGGATCTAGGAGCAGTCATTCCCATCTCTCATGGATCCAGGGGAGCCAGGAGCAGTCATTCCCATCGCACCCATTCCTGTGTCTCATGGATCCAGGGGAGCCAGGAGCAGTCATTCCCATTGCACCCATTCCTGTCTCTCATGGATCCAGGGGAGCCAGGAGCAGTCATTCCCATTGCACCTGGCTCTGGCTGCGTGCCCGGGAGCTGCTGCTGGGGGTGACAGCCGTTCTGCTCTCGTGGCAGCTGTGACGAGGGTTTGGGATGCGGTGTCTGAACACATCCAGTGGATGCTCTTGATGGAGCAGGTAGTCCTTGGATCCCCTGCTCACAGCCAGAGGAGCTCAGAGAAGTGAAATCCCATGGCTGCTGCTCTGCCCCTCCCTGAACTACCTTCCAGCCAGAAAATGGGCCACAGGCTGGAGCCTCCAGCCAGCTCCAGCTCTTCCACACCTTTTGTGGCTTCCTTCTTCCCCACAGCTAGTGTGGAAAGACCAGAGACCAAGAGCTTGACACATTTCTCAGGCTGGCAGAGCTGGGGGTGCTCACCTGGAGCAGAGAAGGCTCCAGGGAGACCTCAGAGCCCCTTCCAGGGCCTTAAAGGGGCTCCAGGAGAGCTGGAGAGGGACTGGGGACAAGGGATGGAGGGACAGGACATGGGAAATGGCTTCCCACTGCCAGAGGGCAGGGATGGATGGGATATTGGGAAGAAACTCTTCCCTGTGAGGGTGGGGAGGCTGTGGTGGGCACACGAGAACATGACAGGAACAGATGGATTTGCAATTACAGCCTGGTCTTTACTTGCAGAAGAGCCCACCTGTAGCTGTGGATTTTGTGAAGCTCCATGAGATGCCTTCACTGCCACGTGATGTTATTTCTGGAGCTTCCCTGAAAAACCTCAAGTTGTGCTGTATTTTGTGAAGATAATGTCCATTCCACGAGACCCAGCAGGGACAGCGCTGAGAGGCCTGGGAGCAGGAGCCGTTCCTCCCCTCGGTGATGATGTCATTGATGATGCCAGCACGAAGCACAGGGACCGAGCAGAACGGGCAGGGAAAGGCTGCTCTGACGCTGACATTCCCCTGAGGAAGGGGAAAAGCTGCCCCTGTCCTGGCTCTCTGTCCAGGAGCACGGCAGAGCCCCTCAGTGCTGGCTGTTCTTGGAGAAACAGAACCATCTATTTTCAGTAGGAGAGGAGAGGGGAGAATGTGGCCTCCGGGGCTGGGTGGCTGTGCTCCTCAGCAGGACTGGGGATCCTGGAGCCCTGGAGCAGCAGCCTCTGCTGTCCTGGCTCACACTGGGACACTCCTGACCACCAGACCCTCCTGCAGCCCAGAGGTGACGTCTGGGGCTTGCTCCAAGGTCAGGGCAGGAGCTGCAGGACGCGTGTGCAGGAGCAGGGAGGGGAGAGGCTCCAGCCTGGGGGCTCAGCTCAGCTTTGGGTCTCTCTTTCCCGGGTAGGCTCTGTCCTTCTGCTCCCATGCACGGACATGAGGACAGCCACCCTGGGGATCCCACAGGACTCAGCCATTCCCCACATTTCCCCATTGCTGGCTTGGACAGGATCCAACCTTGGGGCATCAGAGGTCCTGGGAAGGTGTTGGCCCCACAGCACCAAGGGGGAGAAAGCCTGGCTGGCCCCAGCTTTGCTCCAGCTGGGAAGCTGTCCCCAGCCCAGCCTGTCCCCACCTCCAGACCCAGCTCAGACCCCCTCAGGATGGACCCCAATGCGTTCTGAGTGACAGAAGTGACCTAGGACCACCCATTCCAGCCTTGCCACTGAACTGGGAGGAATGAAGATGATCTGATTTATTAAACCTGCTGGGAAAAGGGTACAAGGGGTGGCCTGGGGCCCTCATAGCTCACGTGGAGAAACCACTACTTCTTCTTGCGACGTTTGGTGTTCATTTTGATCAGCTGCAGCCCCTGCTTCTTGATGTCCTCCCGGCTGGGGATATAGTCTTGGTCTTCATTCTCAAAATCCAAGGTGTCTGGAGGGGAGAGTGGAGAGGAGGGGCTGGGGGCGGGTCTGGAGGCCACCTCTGCTGTGCCCATGTCCCTGGGAGCTGGCACATTTTGCCAGGCTCTAGGGATTCCGGAGAGTCCTCACAGGCTTTTCCATCCCAGCATCCCAGGGTGACCTGTGGGACCTGGTGATGCCACCACTGTGGCCCATCTCCAAGGCTGCTGGGACTTCCCATAAAGGTCTGGAGCTACAATGTGGTGGGCACAGCTCCTGCTTTGCTGAAAAGAGTTGGTGAGCTGCCAAAAGCTCTTTGCCTCTTCCAGGAGCATCCACATGCAGAGTAAAGCACTGATTATTCTTCACAACCAGGTGATTTTGAAGATGAGGATGTCCCCTCTTGCCTCACAGCATCTCTCTTTGTTCCTGCTGTGCCCATCACCCCACCATCTGCCTTCGTTCTCCCACATCCCTGCCTAAAACCACCACCTGTGTTTGAAGCCGTGGAACGGCCACAGTCAGCCTCAAGACCTGGAGGCAATTTGTGGGTTGGTGTCAGCTGGGCCAGTGGGAGACAGACAAGGACTCCCAAAAATCCCAGGGGGCAGGGGCTGGGACAGTCACAGTGGGACATGTCCCCACTGTGCTCGCCTACCTTCTTCCGTAACCTCTTCATCCTCAAAGGAAATCCTCAGGTTCTGTTTTTCACCTGCAGTTCTTTTCTCCAGGAGGTTCCTGACCTTGACAAAAGTCTGTCAAAGACACCCTGGGTTAAGTGCTGGAGGGCAGGTGGGTGTTACAGCCCAAGGGTGCCACACTTGAGGTACCCCTTGGGTGCCGTGACATCTGGGATGAGCTGCTCCATGGCTCTTCCCCATGGCCTTGCTGAAGAAGGATGACTTGGTGGCCATCTGTGAGGGCCAGTACCTCGCTGTGTTCATCAGTGCTGTCCTCGGGCCGGGCTGCCACCTTCTCCTTCAGGAACTGCATCTTCTTCTCACAGTGCTGCAGCTTCTGCTCCAGCCCCACTGCCGCAACAGGCTCCTCCTGGGGACACAGAACTGCCTTGGTGGAGACAGCGAGTCCCTGGGGGCGGTGGTGGCTGTGCCAGGTGTCCCCACACTGCCCCCCTGCCTGGCCATGCTCCCCAGGTACCTGGCCAGGCATGACGATGCCCTGCAGTTGGAGGAACAGGTTGTCAATGATATTCTCAAATTCAATGAGGCGCGTCTGGTTCTTCAACACCTGGTCTCGCATCCGCTCCAGCCGGGCCTCTTCCTGCTTCAGGTTCTCCCTCAGCTCCTCCTCCTTCAGCCTGGAGCCGGCCACACTCACATCACACAGCTGCAGAGGGGTGCAGGGACACCCCAAAGCTGCTCCAAAAGCTGTTCAGGTTCCCCCACCCCCAGCTGCAGCCTGGCTCCATGCTGCTAGCAGCACTTCCCATGCCAGGCAGGGAGAAAGGGAGCTCTGGGACCCCAGTGGGAGCTTTGGGTGCTGTGCCAGCTGCAGAGCTGGGAGCTCAGAAACCCCTCCAGTGCGGGAGGGCTGGGTGGCTGCTGTGGGATGGAGGTCGAGGTGCCTGTTGGGACATGTCTCCCCCAACGGTGGTGGCCTGGCTGGCACAACTGTGCAAGGCCAGCAGCACCTGGTGGTGCTGACAGGCTGGTTAAACTTCAGTTTAGCCTGCTTCAACTCCAGCTCCTGCAGTGTCTTCTTCAGCACGTTCTTCATCTTGCTGCACTCATCAATGTGCTGCTGCAGGTTCCCCAGGGATTTCCTCTGGGCCTGGATGCTGCTGGGGATGTCCTGGCCAGGGGAGACACAAGGACTCACCCCAAGGTGCCCCTGTTGGGAGCAGAGCCTCAAGGGGGTTACGGCTCTGCAGTCTCTGCTCATGGAGAGGGGCAGTTCCGTGCTTGTCTGCAAAGAGGGGCTTTGAGGGGCTCCAGGGAGAGGAGAGCAGATAACCCCACAGAGAAATGGGGGCAGCGGAGGTCACAGCTCCCCAGCACTCCAGCAGCCCCAGGTTTTAGCAGGGATGGTTTTCCATTACCCAGAGGCAGGAGCACTGCAGGGCAGTCTTTGCCTTCTCCATCTTGTCAGCCACAAAGGCCTCGCGCTCCATCCTGGCCATGGCGGCCTCCATGTCTGTGCCTGGAGTGGCAGGGAAGGAGCAGGGCAGGATGCCCGTGGCTGTGCCCACACCCACCCGCCCTGCCCCCTGGCAGGCACTCACCCATCAGCATGTCCGAGGAGCTCAGGTCGTGCTCTGCAGAGAGCATGGACACAGCTTGCTGCAAGGACAGTCATTGTCACCCTAGGGCCTCAGCTCTGCAGGCTGACCCCTGTTTCCCAGCCCTGCCTGCCCTAGGACCCCCAGCTCACCTGCACAGAGCCCTGCCTGCCCTGGGACCCCCAGCTCACCTGCACAGAGCCCTGCCTGCCCTGGGACCTCCAGCTCACCTGCACAGAGCCCTCCCTGCCCTGGGACCCCCAGCTCACCTGCCCCCAGCCCTGCCTGCCCCAGAGCCCCAGGTCACCTGCCCCCAGGTCACCTGCCCAGAGCCCTGCCTGCCCCACACCCCAAGCTCACCTGCGCCACACCCCCAGCTCACCTGCCTCTGCTGCCTTTCATTCTCCTCCTCCTGCTTGAGGCTCTCAAGGTGCTTCTTCTGCTCAGCCAAGGACTGGTCCCTGAGCTGCTTCTCCACACGGACCTGGGGTCCTGCCTCGGCCATGAGTTTCTGGAGCATAACAGAGAAGGGAGAAGTTGCTGTCAAAGTCAGCTGGAGCTTTCTATAGATTGTTTACTAGGTTTAAGTACTGGTTTAGATTGAGGTAAGGAAAGAATTCTTCCCTGTGAGGATGGTGAGGTCCTGATACAGGGTGCCAGAGAAGCTGTGGCTGCCCCTGGATCCCTGGAAGTGTCCAAGATCAGGTTGGACAGGGCTTGGAGCAACCTGGGTTAGTGGAAGATGTCACTGCCCATGGCACAGGGGTGGAATGAGATGAGCTTTAAGGTCCCTGCTAACCCAAACCTATTCCATGAATCTGTGATTTGAGCTACTGGATGAGCTACTGGGATGGCCAGTGTCAAAAGTGACCCTGCTCCATGCAAGGTGGCTGTGAAGGAAGCTTGGCAAAGTGGGCTGGGGTGTGGGACATGCTGCCTTTGCCATGGCTGCTGCTTCAGACAGGCTGTCCCCAGCCCCAGGGAACAAGAGTGAGACCCAGGAGGGCCTATGGAGGCCTCTGGGTGCTATGGGCAACTTCAGCTCAGTCTCTTTTGCTCCTTGCTGAGGGAAGGCTCTCAGGCCCGGGTACCTGATGCTGTCTGTGGGTGCTGGAGGGCAGGAAAGGGCCCCTGTTATCTCACCCTGATGACATCGTTGGCTTTGAGGCTACTCCGGGCCGTGAGCTCCTCATGGTACATCACAGTCATCCCAGACAGGAGGTCCAGGTACTTAGGCAGGTACACCAGCTCCTGGCACACAGGGAGCCACAGCACATCACCCACCGGGGTCCTCTGTGCTGTGACAGGGCACACCAGCAGCGTGTCCCCTGGGACACAGCCCCTTGGGCACCTCATGCCTTTGGAGGGGAAGCAGGTGAGACAATGGCACAGTGAGGAGGAGCTCACCCTCCTCAGGATCTCCTGCAGCCGCAGGTACAGGTTGGTCACGATCTGTCCACTGTGAATTTTCATGAGCATCTTCTCGATGTCATTGCCCAGCTGGCGAATGATCTGGGGCAGACGGGGGGGAAGTGACTCCATGTGCCATGCCCAGTGCCCAGTTGGGGGTGCAGGGGCTGGATTAAAGCCCCCCGTGGGTGTTGGCACACCAGGAAGGGCTCCTGGGTACCTGCAGCTGTGGCTCTTGCCACTTGGGATCCGTCTCAGCATCCTGCAGCTCCTGCAGGTGCCTCTGGCGCTCCTCCTTGGCTTGGCTCCACTGCTTCAGCTGGTGCTGCAGCATGTCACACACCTTCACCTGGTCATGGAGTTTGGCCTTGATCTTCTTTTTGACCACCTGGATGGGCATGAGAGCATTTCCCAGGCTGGATGCTGCAGGAGAAGGGGATGCTGCCCAGAAAACTCACCCCAAGGTAGAGCTGGGGACACTGGGACACTGCTCCAGGATGTTGTCACTGATTTGACAGGATGGGGTCTGGGAGAGCTTTGCTCTGGGGGCTGGCTGGGGTAAGGCAGAGGTGGGCAACTGCTGATGGCAGGGCTGGGCTGGGCTTAGGGACTCTGCATAACATGGAGCAGGGCTGGGGATCAATAAAATCGATCAGGGCCCACATGGGGATGTTGTCAGAGAGCAACAACACTGCTCTGTCCCTACAAGAGGCCCCTGGGCAAAGGCAGCTCCATGGGCACAGCGCCTCAATCTGCACGGGTTTGTAACCAGGGCACAACCTTGGGACAGGCACTGAAGGGCAGGGACAGCATCTCTCTGTCAGGGATGCAACTGGGCCCCGTAGGAACCCGGGAAGTGCCAGGGGCACATGGGGTGGGACAGCCAGGAGGTCTGCTGGGACAAAGGGGCTGCATGGATGGGTCCCATGGTGGAAAGGGACCCACAGGACCAGATATGAACACGTCGAGTCTCCACAGCAGCCCCATGGGGCTGTCCTGGTGCTGACAACATGTCCCTCTGCCAAGCACTGTTGCTCCCAGTGTCCCCAGAGCCCCAGCTCCAGGAGCAGCTCAGGGCCCCAGCCCCTGCCGTTACCTCCGGGTTCTCTGTGGCCGAAACAAGATCCTGGCCCTCTCCGAAAGCATCTTTAATGAGGAGTCTGTTGTGCTGTGGGCAGGGGAGGGACACAAAGATGGTCACTGTCACTGGGAATGACACATCCTTTAGCTGGCCTGTGCTGCTAGCTCCTGGAGGAGCCAGGGCCAGCACCAGGCAGAGGTGCAGCAGGAGGGACCTACTGGTACCTTCAGGACAAAATCCAAGATACTGGAATCCTCCTGCAAGGCCACCTGTAGGCTGGGGAGCAGCTCCCTGTTCTGCCGGAACTTTTCCTCGCAGGACTGAGCGAAAATCTTCCTGCCTTGCTCTGGGGAACATCAGGGAGCTGATGGTACCACAGAACGAGGGGGCCATGACCCCCTGTCCCCGAGCAGCCCGAGGCAGCACCTTGCAGGTCCACGAGGACACGCATCTCCTGGCTGCGCTGGCTCAGGTCGGCCTTGGGGCCCCGTGTGCTGCTGGGGGTCGCCATCCTGTGGCCCACCATTCCCAGATCCCCAAAGAACAGACGCTGAGGCCCTGCTGCCCCGGGAAGTGTCACAGTAGCCCTGCTGCCCCAGGAGGTGCCGCAGCGTTGTGCCTCCAGGGTTCCAGCGTGGAACTGTCACCACGGCACTGCCAACCGCCACCGGCCACATGGCTCCTGCTCAGCCACAGCCCAGCCCCTCCTCAATGCTTCTGCACGGAACAAGTTCATTAACAACTGATTAATGAGCTCTTAGAGGGGGCAGAGAAGCATTCGAGCTTTGTCTTCCATTGCCGTGGCAGTGGTAGTTGTTAGGGACCATTCTGAGCACCACCAGGAACAGGACAATTTCAGGGAAAAACACATGTGCATGTGCACCCAAACTCACCAGCAGTGCTCTCCTGGAAGCTGCCAGCTTATTTAAATGCCCACCTATTTGGAAATTCCAGTTAATTAAGCAGGAAATGGTTGTGCAGGGAGTTGGAATGGGCAACCACAAACCAGTTACCAATCCTAAGTTTTATTCTGATGCTTGCCGTATGTTCTTGTTGAACTACAAACATGACAAGAAATGCCAGCATGTATCTTTATTTGTCCATAAATAAACTGAAGCTCCCTCTACCAGAGAAAATCCTTAATGTTTGGATTTGCAGAAAAAGACTTTTTATAAAGAAATTGCCTTCCTAGCACCAAGCCCATGAACCAGCTTAGATTCGGGTTCTGGAACTCCAGATCTTTCACCTGCTGCCAACCTGTTGTGCTCAAGGTGTTAAACACAGCAAACCAAGAAATTAAAGAATTGTGAAATCACGTATTACTGACACAATATCCTCTGAAGCTCTTGCTCAGCATCTCATTTGCATATTTATGAATTGCATGTTAGCGCTAATTGCCAGTGACAAGCTAAATATCAACAAGATCATCCTCAGTGCTTCCCAAGGTGTGTCTGGAGAGAGGGGCACGAGAAGGCAGCAGCCCAGGGTGGTCCCAGGGAGCTGCCTGTGCACACAGAGCTCTCCAAACTGAGCCGTGTCCACATGGCAGTTCCAGTCACTACACCCATGCCTTTCCTAGGCAGCACTTAAACCCTGGGAACAAACAAAAGCATTCTGAAATGGATAAAGTGGTTCAAGAATCTCTGTTTCACCTGCCCTCAGCAAAACTCAAGCTCCAGAGACAGATCCTCCCAAAATACTGCTGAAGGAATTGATCCTGGCCTTGCACGAGTGCACACAAACTGGCTGCGGCAGAAATCCACTCCCAAGGGGCAGCCTTGGACTGAAGATCCAACCCTGCAGCCACCTCACGTATCCAACCTCCCCTTCTCCAGATGACTTCCACTCTCCCTGATGAAATTCCAGAAAATTCACAATGAGTTAAAGGTGCAGAGGAAAGGTCAGGAGCACAAACCCAGCTCTGTCTAACTGTCACATCAAGGGGGGAGTCTCTGGAAAGCAACAGCAACTCAGGAGCACCACGCTCACCTGGGAGAGATCTCATCCCTGGCTGGCCCACAGCTCCTCACCTGCTGCCTGCTGTCTGCATGGAGACAGGAATGTCATATTAAAGGCTCCTCAAATTCCTGCTGATTTAGCTTTCAGTCACTGAACCGTATCTGCTTTGCCTGGTGGTTTATATTTTTAGTATCTCTTTCCCCCGTTGTTGTCCTCTCTTTCCCCTTTTCTTTGAAATACCCTGGTTCAACTTCAAATCATTTGTTTAACACAGCTGCAGTAAGATTTAACAGAATTAGCAAGAACTATATCCCATGCCTTAGGAGCTGGCTGGAAATTCCATGCATGGATTAGAGAGCAGCAAAAAAAGGACAGAGGATAAAGGACAGCTGCCAGAATTGTTCTGTTGCACTAAAAAGCAAAGGGGCACACACAAACAATTCCTACTGGGAATTACTGTCCAACAAAAGCCTGTCTGGCTCCATGGCCAGAGGCCACCACTGCCTGTTTGAGATTCATTTTATCATGTGAAAGCAGCAGCTCCCAAGCACAGGCTACTCCCTCAGCCTACAAAAGCATTGCCACAGTCAGGGATATCTCCTCTACTATTAACAAAAATAAGTATCTTATTTCTTTCTGTACCCATAATATATAAATAGATTATAATTTGTTTTTATTAATGTAGCTAAATATATTCTACAAATAAGTTATTTGGAGAACATCATCTCTAAGCCAGCAAGTGCTGTTACAGCCAGTGAAGGAATTCTTTATGAATGGTCCTTTGAAGTACTTTAATTATCAAGCAGCCAATTATGGAAACCTAAGTCAGTTTTCATGCTGCCAAGAGACTGATTTTTAGACATGATCCACGCTTTGCACTTGTTAAGAAGTGAAAATGCAGCTCTCTTTTCTTAAGGTTCTTCTCCTCACATACAAAGCCACTCCTCAGTGACCAGTGCAGCCTCTGACTTAACACTGACAACCTGAAGGTACAAACAATTGGCACCAAATCAATCAAACACTCTTCAACAGCCACCCTGAAACTAGAGCAGAGTAACCTCCCACCACACTCTAACTCAGTCCTTATTAGTGCAACTCTGACACAACATCTTCTTACAGGCAAAGACATCTGTAAACCAAGCAAGTGTAAAATGATAAAAAATCCAACCCATGCTGCATGGAAAAATCCCAAAGGATTAGTGTCAGAAAATATTTGGCAGCAAGAGATTGGAAAAAACCATGAAGGCCTAACAGAAAAGTAGCTACACCAGTCACTGCAGGGAGGTTGTTGAAGCAAATCTGCTGCAGGAAGGTTTTGTTATTCAAGCTTTTCATCTCCTTCCTCCACATCCTTCAGACTGAGCACTTCCAGGGATCCTTTCCCTTTTGTCTCGCTGCGGATCAGCTCGTCGATCTCCCTGAAGCAGCCTGGATCAATAAGGCACACCTGGAATGTTCCACATTTCATCAGTCAGACAGGAATATTTGAATTTCACCAGCCCCTACCCAAGGTCTAGCATTCACTTTCATTAAAACAACCTTGGTTAGTTACTGAGGAGGACTCTACGGAGTTGACAAGCACTGGCTGGCAGCAATCCTTCCACAGAGTTCTATAGTTCCAGTTCCCCATACTGGAACTATAAGCTTTTGCCAGTTGGGATTGCTGGATTCTAATCTGCTCTCATGAAGATTTTAATACCAATTTTTGCTTTACCATACACTGATATTAAAAAAAAAAGATTAACCATTCTAAAAATCCAGACCCAAGCCACCAAACAAATAACAGCAACATTCCATATATGAGAGAAACTTATCAATGTTGCAGGACCATCATTGCTAAGAGGAATTGCACCGTGCACTCCTCAGCTTGGAGCACCAGCCTCTGGATACCAAAGGCTGCTTCCATGCTCACATCACTAGGATTGTGTGAAATTAAAAATTCCCAACTGCAGCTCTGATTCAGAATCTCTGGTAAGCCTGCAGTTTACCTAAACAACTTCCATCTATGAATTCATCTCCTAGTAAAATACACAGGTGCAGTATAATCAAACCTGAACCCCAGTGACTGCTTTTTGCTTACCATTTCCAGCTGGTCCTGGAAGTCTTCACTCTCAATAACTTTAATCAGTGGCTTGAGCTTCTCTTTCAGCTTCTTGCCCTCCTTTGCTGGCAGGATAAACCTCAGCCTCATGTGAGCACGTTCAATCTGCATGGTCTCCTTCAGCTGCCTGATCACTTCCAGGGCCTGTTGGACAAGAAAAGAGCATTTACACACCTGCTTAAAACCCAACACCCAGATCCAAATCTCAAACCTTTTCCCCAGCTTCAGAGTCATCTCTGAGTGCTGGTCACTGCCACTCTGCTGCAGGGAGGTTGCTATTATGATCTTTTGACAGATTAACAAGAAAAGGCGGAGTTCTTGTTGTTTGTCATCACTTTGAACACTTAAAAACTATCTGAAATAAAATTAAATTGCTATACTGCAAAACACCACAAACCCATGTGGCTCAGATGCAAACCTAATATATCACCTCAATTACCATGAATAATAAACCTTTTATATCTGTTCTAAGTGTATCACTGTTGCTTTTTTCCCTTTCTTTCTCCCTTCCCTGAATTCTTAGTGAACAAACTGCCCGAGTTTCAGGAGCTGCTTCTCTCCAGCACTCAGGACGGCTGAGTAATCCCTCTGCATGCCTCAGATCCCAGGGCTCTGCTGATCCCTCTGTGACTGAGACCTGAGGAATTACACTGGATGACACAACCTCGGAGCAGGAGCTGACATTGCAGGGAACTCACCTGCTGCTTGGTGCTCTTGTTGGGTTTGACAGAGTAGTGGATGTCCTTCATGGCCCTTTCAATGAGGATCACGGTGTAGGGCCGCTTTGTCTCGGGGTTCACGCACTTGTCAGCCACGATGGTGGCGATGTCCCTGAACATCTGCTCCAGCTGCGTGTGCCGCTCCTTGTCTGACACTTGCAGCTCCCCTTTGGACAAAATCTGTACAACAGAGAAATCGCTCAATGAACATCATGTATTTGAACAGTGACAAGTCCAGTAACTTTGTTAAATTTGACAGCTGCTCGAAAGGTTGGGTGAGATTTGAAGCACAGCAAACAATAACCAAATTAATAATGTGAATCATTACAACAGACAGCACTGGAAAGGCTTCAGACAAAAAAACACAGAAACACTAAACTGCAGTGAGAGAAGCACAGATTTCACAGAATATGTTGAGTTGGAAAGGACCCCCAGGTATCATCCAGTTCAGCTCCTGGCCCTGCACAGACACCCCAACAATCCCAGCCTGGGCATCCCTGGCAGAGCTGTCCAAACGCTCCTGGAGCTCTGGCAGCCTCGGGGCCGTGCCCATTCCCTGGGGAGCCTGGGCAGTGCCCAGCACCCTCTGGGGGAAGAGCCTTTCCTGATCTCCAGCCTGAGCCTCCCCTGACACAGCTCCAGCCCTTCCCTGGCTCCTGTCTCTGTCCCACAGAGCAGAGATCAGAGCTGCCCCTCACGAGGAGCTGCAGACCCTGATGAGGTCTGACCTCGGTCTCCTCAGGCTGAACAGACCAAGTGCCCTCAGCTGCTCCTCGCATAGGCCCTTCACCTTCTTCGTAGCTTTCTTTGGACTCTCTCTCTGACACCTTTAGATCTTATATTGAGGCACCCAAAACTGCCCCAGCACTGGAGATGAGGCTGTTCCAGCCTGGAACAGAGCAGGACAATCCCTCCCTGGCCCAGCTGGTGCTGCTGGGCCTGGTGCCCTCAGGACAGGGATGTCCCTCCTGGCTGCCAAGGCACTGCTGATTCAAGACATTTACTGAAATCTCATCATCCACACCAAGTGCACAGTTCATACCCCACCAAAAAAGACTAAGAAATTAGATCTGTTGCTAACACCTTAGTGAGCTCTCCAAAGTAAGCAATTGTTCCCTTGCTTTCTCTGCATTCATAATAACTTATGTGAGGAACTCTTCAGTGCTGGCTGTGTCCAGAGACATCAGTGCATGCAAGCTGTGTGTTAGAGTTCTTTCCAGCCACATGCATGTGTCAAAATTAAAACTATAAAACAGAGCTATTGCTCCTTTTACCCATTTCTTAACAAATAATCCTTTCACCTATAGCAGCATTCTACAAATTCTATAAAACAGAGCTATTGCTCCTTTTACCCATTTCTTAACAAATAATCCTTTCACCTATAGCAGCATTCTACAAACACCCTTCAGTACAAACCGACCTGTATTACTAAACCTTCTCGCATCTTTTACAAAGCAAAATGTGTGAAACCTACCATCTTACAGATTTCTGTTTGGTCATCTGTCCCAAATGCTTTAACCAGATCTTCCTTCTTCGCCACCTGGCCCTTGGAGACATTGACAAACACTGTGTGTGTCTGCAGGACCTCATCGAGATCTTTTTCCCTAGAGATTGAGACAGGAGTAGAAAACTTCGAATAATCCCAGAAGGGTTTGGGGTGGAAGGGACCTTAAAGCGCATCCAGTGCCACCCCTGCCATGGGCAGGGACACCTTCCACTGTCCCAGGCTGCTCCAACCCTGTCCAGCCTGGCCTTGGGCACTGCCAGGGATCCAGGGGCAGCCACAGCTTCTCTAGGCAATCTGTGCCAGGGCCTCCCCACCCTCACAGAGAACAATTCCTTCCCAATAGCCCATCTACCCTTGTCCTCTGTCAGCCTGAAACCACTGCCCCTTGTCCTGGCACTCCATCCCTTATCCAAAGCCCCTCTCCAGCAAAGAAAGCAGCAATGGCCGGAGCACAGCTGTGTTCAGCGAGGAGAAACAGCTCCTGCTGCCCCGAGCTGGATCAGCACAGCTGGAACCTTCCAGCACCGAGATGTCACTGCCCAGGCACGGGCCGGGTGCTCTCGTTACCGGCGCCGCGCCTCCTTCCGGGATCAGGGAACGCGCACGATCCCCGGGCCCACAGCCAGGTCCCGCAGGGTCACTGCCGACCCCCACACGGGCCCTTCCCGGTGCCCACAGGGGTTCCCCTCCTGCGCCGCTGCCGAGTCCCCACACAAGGTGCGGGGTACGACCCCCTCACACCCCGGGTCACACCGACCCTTCCGCGGGCCCCACGCCGGGCCCCAGCCGCCTCCCCGCCGGCTCCCCGGGAACTCACGCTCCGCTGCGCCAGCCCATGACCTTGTTGCGGTAACAGGCGATCTCGAAGCGCTTGCCGGCGCGCCGTGCCCGCACCACGGCCACATTGGTGAGGCGGATCTGGTTGGTGGGGGTGAAGATGGACATGGCGGCGGCGCGCTCCGCCCCCGGCCCGGCCCGGCAGTGAATGGCGGCCGCTGAGGGCAGGGCGGAAGGGGCGGGAGCGGCGCATGGCGGCGTGAGGGGACCGGGCGGGAGCGGGGTCAGTGCCGGGCGGGGGAGCCGGCAGGGACGGGGCGATGGCTGTGGGTGTGTGAGGGAGAACCGTGATGGGGGAACGGAATAACCGTGTCTGTGGGGTTATAACTATAATAACTGTGTGTGGGGGTGATAACCGTGAGGGGGGATATAAATAACCGTGTCTGTGGGGTAATAACTGCGTGTATGGGTTAGTTACCGTGAGGGCGGATATGATAACTGTGTTTGTAGAGTAATAACTGTGTGTATGGGCTAATAACCATGAGGGGGCATATAATAACCGTGTTTGTAGGGTAATAACTGTGAGAGGGTGCTGTGGAGGGAGATGAGGGTGATGCCCGTGGGGGTGTTTTTGAACCATGAGTGGTGTAGGGGGATAGTAACTCTGAGGTGGGGGGTGTTTAATAATTGTGAGGGTGGTGAGGTGATAACCGTGAGAGGCAGGGGAAGGTGGGGTAATAACCATGAGGGGTATTTGGGGGAGAGAGGGGCTTTAACCGTGAGAGGAGGAACGACCACGAGGGCAGGGTGTGTGTGTTTGTGGGGTGATAACCATAAGGGGGAGCGTATAGTTGTGTAGGGGATAATAGTGAGTGTGTGTGTGTTTTGGACCTAAAATTCTCTTGAATGTATGTAGCATCCATTGCATTTGAGGAAATTTTGTGGAGGTTAAGGGAATCCCTGTAGCTGCTTTGGGCAAAACTGGAAACACTGGGCAAGTGCTCTGGGCTCTTGTCTTTTGTGAATCTCAGTGTTGCTGCTGGAGCGGTGAAGGGCACCCTCTTAAGCCTTTGATCTGATAACTTGAGTAACAGCCAGAGTTTCCAGCCTCTTGGAAATACTTGGATTCTGTGCTCTCAATATCTGCAAAAACAAGATCCAAGCTGCAGATGACAGTAGGAGGGTGGCAGCTGTGTTCCTTAGTCAATAAGTATCACAAACCAGCTTTTTCTGAGTGCCTGAATATTCCATATGAAATAGATATTCTCAGATACCATGCAAGTGGTACAGCTGTGCCCTGGCATTCTGTGCCCTGAATGTTTTGAGCCAGCCTGAAACATCTCAGTTGTTCCAAATCAAACTTCACTTGCATAATAGAATTCTGTGAAAGTGTTTCCAATTGAATCCAGGTTTCAGTCTGCCCTTGAAACTGTTTGTAATCAGTGTGACATCTGATGTGTGTAAGCAAGGGTTGTGTTCAGCAGAAAGTTCTGTGCAGGTGATTTCCCCCTTGGACTGGAGCTCTCTCATTCCAGAGAGCTGCATTTGTTTGGTTTGTGTAAAACTAGAGGCCGGTATGGTCCAGTTGATGTTTCACAAGAACTTTTTCCTTTCAAGCACTTGGATAGCACAAGTATTTTCTACTTTTCCTTGTAACAGAGCTGCCCTATCAGGGAAAAACCCAGTGTTTTCCTCTGACAGTATGGAATGTTAGCTTGGAGCTCAGCTGACACACCTGAGGAGGTGAAGAGTTCTTCATTCAGTTTTAGTGCCTTGTCTTTAGCCAGAAGCTCTTTTCTGCAAAGCCTGGGCCATAGCTGGTGATGTGGGACTGTGGGTATTGTGTGATTATTTTGTGTGTGCTCATTCCATATTCACTCTGTAGGAATCTCTGACTTTCCAGATTTAGATGTCTCAATGGATATGTGGAGCTACTTCCATACTTGCCTGGTGTCCATATGGCTGCACAGATTTTACATCTATTCTGCTGTTGCTTTTGGGATCAGCCTTTGGATTGTCATTCAGTTCACCACCACCAGAACCAAAAGGAAGGTAACTAAGCCTATCAGCACTTTCCTCTGAGAAAACCTCAAAACCATGGGTGGAAGTGAGTAGTTACTGGGTAAAGGGGCCCAGTGAGGGTGCTGCAAATCCCAAATGCAGTCTGGTCATCTGGTTCTGATCTTCAGCCTGGATTTATTTGTGTCCGTGGGTCAGTAAATGCCCTTGTTGCTCTGACATTGGAGCAAAACTCAGCAGGACACTCCTCACACTGGCATAATTTGTCCCCCTGGGTTGCTCTGTCACTCCAGGTAAACCCCTTTGCTTGTGCCCAGTGCTTGCACCTTCATATTTTCATGAAGCTAATGACAGGGTTGGGCTGGTTTTAGGATGGAGGGGATTAGGCCATTCAGGAGTTGTAAACCTCCTCATGGAGGTGGTGAAGATCTGCAGAAGCTGGGCAGTTCAGCTGGATCCTGCTGCCTCCCAGACAAGTGAGTATTTCCTGGCCTAGGTCAGGAAAACAGGTCCTGGTGTGTTTGTCTGGGTGTGAGAGGACCCAAAATGCTTTGACTGCTGCTGAGAGTGGCCCCAGGATTTGAATTTTAAATGCTCTTGGTTTGACAGCCCTTGGAAGAGGGACTGAATGTGACACAGCTCTTGTTTCATAGGGTGAGCAATCCCACAGGAATCCCACTTCCTCTGAGGGAGCAGCAGACAAGCTGGGAAATGGATATGCCACCCCTCAGGCACAGGAGGTCCGTGTTGCTGGAGTGAAGATTTTCTATGGCTCTCAGACTGGCACAGCAAAGGTATCTCTACTTTTATTGCACATCTGTGAAATATTGTTGGGATCCGAGAACATTGCTTACCTTCAAACACTGCTCTGGGTACAGATCTGGGAGGTCATCAGCACATTCATTAGCTTGTTACAATCGTTGCCCAACATGCAAGATAAGTGAAAATTAAATAAAAATAACAATTTTCTTCCTCCCTTTAAGCAAGGTGTGCAGTAGAGATTGATTATAAAGCTGAAAGCTTACTCTTGCACTATAATTTTAATTTTCTAGCAGGGCTTCATAGAGGGAAGTGCTGGTTTTATTGCTTTCTCAAGAAGAAATGTAATTTGTGTATGTAACTGTGAAGTGATCAGTCATTATAATGTTGTAACTCTCAGCCAGTGTACTCCCATTTTTGTTTAAATGTGAGGAATTGTAGTGCCAGTATCCAGGCCTCCTGTGTCATTATTCTTCCTGTGCTGGGAGAAGTCTTGTGGCTGAGCACAGCAGGGCTTGTGTGGCTGGAAGTAATTGATAATTTCCTGTTTCTTTGTTCAGAGATTTGCCAAAGCTCTGGCTGAAGCTGTTACTTCCCTTAATTTGCCTGTGGAAGTCATTAATATGGGAGACTATGATCCAGAAGATGGTTTAGCAGAGGAGGTGGGTATGGCATAAACACCAGTACTAAGTACAAGTTCATTCCTGAGGTTGTCAAGGCTGTTTCCCTCTTGTATTTTTCTCCTGTTGTCCTGCAAGTCCCCAAAGCTTTGTGTTGAAAATTGCTTCCCTACATACGCAAGTGTAGCCCATCAGCTCTCAGAGAAAATAGCTAAATTTTGAGAATTTCAAGGCACCAGGAGGACATTTTGCTGTGACAGTGACTCTGTATGAGCCAGTTCTGTAACTCAGGGGTGGGCTGGGTGAGAGTGGCTGCCCCAGGGGCCCTGTACACCTGGGCAGGATTCAGAACCAGGACAGGAAGGTGGTGATGATTCTGCAGCCTTTAGAGGCTGTTAAGTTGTTAACTCCTTGTGAGGAGTATTTATGTGGCGTAATCCTTGATGGGTTTTTCTTCTGTGGATGTTGATAATTGCTGCTTGAGAGTTTTAATTAATCCTAACAAAATGTTTTGGTGGGAACTGTGTGCTGGGAATTCCTTTGGGTTTCAGTATGAATTGTCAGCATTTGATACTGCCCCTAACAAACCTGTAAATGTGAGGGGGTGGAAATATTTATCTATGGGGCACTTCCCTGCTGAAGGAGTCAGCTCAGGAAGCTGCTGACGGGTCTGGATGTCCAATTCTGCTCTGCCACTGTGTCCTTGTTCAGCTTGACCTCTCTCTGCTAATTTAAGGGGCTGTGCTGGTTGTTCCAGGCACCTTTGGGATTGTCACCTGCACCATCCCACCCTAAGAGGAGACAGCGTTGTCTTTTGATTTCTCCCAGCTGCCTGGGTGTTGTAACTCTTTGCTTCAAAAGAAAGTTCTGGAAAACGTGGTGTTTTTTTTTCTCTCCTGTGCTGTTTGTGTGACCAGGCAAGCAGCAGGAACATCTGTGTGTTCCTGGTGGCCACCTACACCGAGGGGCAGCCCCCAGAGAGCGCAGCCTGGTTCTGCAAGTGGCTGGAAGAGGCAGCCAATGATTTCCGTGTTGGGAAGAGCTTCCTGCAGGGCCTGAGATACGCCGTGTTTGGGCTGGGCAACTCGGCCTATGAGGATCACTACAATACTGTGAGTGTCCCCCGAACTCCCTGCTTGGCTCCTGCTCCTTGAGAGCCTCCGCTGCATGAAATGCGTCAGACCTGAATGACCACCTGCTGGTGGTCTGTGTGGGAATTGCAGCTGTTGTGCTGACTGGGTTTATGGCATGGGCAGAATCCCAGAGCCACTGGGCCTGGAAGAAAGGACCTCCAAGATCGTTGAACCCACTCTGTGCCTGATCCCCACCTTGTCCCCAGCCCAGAGCACTGAGTGCCATGTCCAGGCCTTCCTTGGGCACCTCCAGGGATGGGGTCTCCAAACCTGCCTGGGCAGCTCCTTCCAGTGCCTGGCCACCCTTTCCATGGGGAAATTCCTGCTGATGTCCACCCTGAGCCTCCCCTGGCCCAGCCTGAGGCCGTTCCCTCTCCTGTTCTTGTTCCCTGGGAGCAGAGCCTGACGCCCCCGGCTGCCCCCTCCTGTCAGGGACTTGTGCAGAGCCACAAGGTCCCCCCTGAGCCTCCTTTTCTCCAGGCTGAGCCCCTTTCCCAGCTCTGTTCCCTTCCCTGGACACGCTCCAGCCCCTCAATGTCTGTAGTGACAAAACTGCCCCCAGGACCGGAGGTGCCCCAGCAGTTCCCAGTGCAGAGGGACAATCCCTGCCCTGGTCCTGCTGCCACACCATTGCTGGTACAAGCCAGTGCCATTGGCCTTCTTGGCCACCTGGGTAGTTCAGCTTTGAAGCAATTGGATTTCAAATGGGAAATGAATCCCACAAGCCCTGGGAGTGTTTGTGGTAACACATTTAGTAAATCCTTACTGAGTTCATTTCCCAGCTTTGAAAGCTTTCTGCAATCACCTGAGGGCACAGCACTGTAAACTCTTGCTCTTGCTGCCTTTTAAACTTGGCTCCTTTTTATGAAGTGGGTTTTAGCTTTATTCTCTGATGTGAACTGTGACAGTATCTCTGCCTGCTCATTGGTCTTATCTCACACAGAAAAATGGCATCACTTGTCACAGGTTGTGTTCAGAGCTGGGGCCATGTGTCACACATGTGACCATTCTGACCAGCAAGCAGCACATAGAGCAGTCTGTTCCCAGAGCCCATCCCTTCACCCCAGGGACAGCAGAGGGATTTTCCAGTGGAGTCTGAGGGGCTGTGGTGGTGTTCAGGCTGCCCTGTCTGTGCTAAACCTGCTCCTGAGAGGGACTCCCCAGGTCCCTCCCCTGCAGTGCTATGCAGCTCACTGGCACTTCCCAGGGCTGATCCTTGATTTTCTGGTTGGCGGCTTGAACTTGGCCCTGGTTTAATTTTCTTTCCAACCCTTCCTCCTGCCCTAGGTTGGAAGGAGGATGGACAGGTGGCTGTGGATGCTCAGTGCCAGCAGGATCATGACTCGGGCTGAGGGGGACTGCAATGTGGCCCAGAGCAAGCACGGCAGCATCGAGGCTGACTTTGAGGCCTGGAAAGCCAAATTCCTCACTCGGCTCCAGGCGCTCTGCAAAGGGGAGAAGAAGCCCTGCAGTGGGAAGTGCAAGAAGGGGAAGTGCAAATCTTCAGGGAAGCAGAGCAAGGAATGCTCGGATCCTGAACATGGGACATCAGAACATGAGAATACTGAGGTACAGCCAAAATCCTTGAGGCCCTATTTTATTTGGAGCACTGTTTGACTTCTCCACTTCCTCCTGCAGTCCAGAGGGCTGCTGTAGGAGCCTGATACTGTTCTGGAGCAGGGGGAGAAGAGGAGGGAGATCCCTTGGCAATAACAAGTAGAATGAGCCATCCGAAAGAAGGACCAAGGAATTAGTGGTGGACCCAGGCCTGATGGCATTTGTGTGATGAGGGAGTCTTGGCTGGGGGAAGTGACAGATGCTCCAGGGAACCAGGCTGTGTTCTCAGCAGAGCCTTTGCCTTGTCCCAGGGCCAGGGGGACTGTTCAGTTCCTTGTCAGTCATTAACCTGCTTCCACTTCAACCTGGAAGAATTGGTGAAGCTCAGCTGCTCTGCCTGCATCCCAGGGTTTTCCAACGGCAGCTGGGGAGTGTTAGCAGGGCAAGCCCTGTATGTCCTTGTGTGTATCTGCCTGTAATCATTTCTCTCTTTTGGAGTGTTTCTTGATTGCAGATTTTGCCTAAGAAGCCCTCTCTGTTGCTCTCCAGTGCAAGACCCAGAGCTGCTATGGCACTTTAATCCTCCCTTGAGCCATTTGCTGTGGGTTGGAAGTTATTGCTGGGTTGAATTTTGTAGGAAAGTAAGTGATTCTTCTGGCTGGGTTTGGGAGTGCTGGCTGCTGCAGGGGCAGGAGGAATAAATCTTGCTGTCAGCAAGGCACTTGGGTTTAAAGAGGTTCAGGGTTCCATGTCCATCCTACAGGGTTTTGGCAGGCTATTCCTTGTTCTCAGTAGTCTTCACTGATGAGGAGAGCTCATTTCACTGATTAGCTTTGTCTTATATTTAACAGTGAGATAAAGTCTTAATTTTGTTTCTCTGCTCTCTCCCACAGGCAGAGGAATTGTTTGAAACCAGTAGTGAGGAGGAAGCTGGAGGCACAGATTCTGTCATTGATGTTGAAGATCTTGGCAATATTGTGGGCCACATGAAGAAAGCAAAGGTACTGCTGTTAGAGGGGGTATGAAATAGTGAGGTCTTGGTCATTGAGCAGCTGGATTGATTATAATGTTACTGGCTGGATTTGAATCTCTAGGGTTTGGTTAGAGGGAGAGTAAAATGTGAGCTATTGAAGAACCTGTCCCAAAAAAGAATGTGTTTGGAGGTGTGTTGGATGTAGTCACAGACTGACTCTGGCTTGCTCACCAAGCAATGCTGCAGATCTGTAATCTGAGGGAAGATTTACTTGTGGAGCTGACCCTGGATCTGGCTGTGAATCTTCACTGATATTCCCAGCCCAGTGCCTGAACACAGGTCCTGCTCTGTACTGCCTGTGGGTTGTCACTGAGATGCAGGTGTGTGAGGACAGGGGACAAAGCTGCAGGTGCAGCAGGAGCCCCTGGCTGCCAGAGCACCTTGCCTTGCTCCCTGCTGCCCTGGGCTGAGGTGCTGTGCCTCAGGCACTGGGCCTGTCACACAGCCACAGTTCCTGCTCCATCCCAGGCTGTTGTGCCTCTGTTCCCAGTGATGCAGTTGGTGTCCCTTTCCTGTGCTCAGTCAGAGCTGGGATGTGTCACACTCACCTCACTCACACAAAGAATTAGGGTCAGGGAACAGCTGCAGGGCCTTGCTGTGCTCCCCACACTTTGCTGGCTGAGCAGTTGTTGGTCAGGGTGGGGAGGACTGGCCTGTGATGTGCCCTGAGCCCATCTGCTGACCCCCTTCCCTCCCAGTGACCAGCATGGTGCTGTCATTGCTTGTGCACCCTTGAGCTGCTGTCCATGTCCTTCTCACCAAGCTGACCTCTCTGTACTTAAGCCTTCCTTACCTGCACTGCCTCTGCACTGAGGGCTTCTCCTGGCTCTTTCTCAAAATAGGGCCCTGGCACAGGTTCCCAGAGCAGCTGTGACTGCCCCTGGATCCCTGGCAGTGCCCAAGGCCAGTTTGGATGGGACAGTGGAAGGTGTCCCTGCCCATGGAAGGGGGTGGGATGAGATGATCTCTGAGGTCCCTGCCAATCCAAACTGCTCTGTGACCCTATGAAAATACAACAATGTCCTCAGGGGTCTGAGCTGAGGTGGCACTGCTGGGCCGCCTGAAGCTAGGTCGTGGCTCACAGGAAGATGTGTGCTTGGAGGGCAGAAGCTGACAAGGGGAGCACGGGGATCTCTGTTCCTCCCCTTAGGGGAGGGGAGGGAGGTAAATCAAACCCTTGCTGCTGTTTGTAACCCCCTCTGTGAGGAGAGGAGCCCAGTGATGGAGCAGGGCCGGCTGCTGTGGGAGAGCTCTGTCCCGGAGCTGGGATCGGCCTGTGCACTGCAGCTCGTGAGGAACAGCTGGGGTACCTTCCGGCTTCCCTTTGGAGGGGGAAAGGACCTCATGGAGAACGTTGTTCCTGTCTCCTCTCTCCTCGCTCACCACTAGAGGTCAGCGGCCAAAAGGGAACTGCGTGTTCAGCAGCTGCTCCTGGGCTGTGCTTCAGCCCTACCAGGGCAGTGGTGACAGCCAGCAGTCTGTGAAGAATTGGGCATTGAGCTCTCGCTGGCTGTCAGAATACAGCAACAGCATGATCGAGGAGCAGTGTAATCCAGGAAATCCACATATCATAGGCCAGTTTACAAATAAAAAGTGAGCACAGCAATAAAATACTTCTGCTGTTCACTGGAAGAAGTCAGTGCTGAAGGCAATGATTTGGTGTGGATTTATACAGGCAGGGAAAGTTCACTGCTGTCTGTGCCTTTGGCTGAGACAGGATCCAAACTGCTTTCTCCTCAGCCTTCCTGTTCCTCTGCTGGAGCAGGGCGAGGCCTGGATGTTGGATGTGTTTGTGTTGTGCAGTACCTGTGTCTGTGCAGATCAGGTTCCTGTGGCTGTTGCCCAAGTGCCACCCTGATCAGGGGAGTGGCTGCTGTCTGGGCACAGGCACTCACCTGGAGCTGGAACCTGCAGGTGTTGATCCTTTGAGCCTTTTCCTGGAGGAGCTGACAGAGCTGTTCTGCCGTGAGAGCTGGACATTGCCCTCCTGCAAAGGATTAAGTCCTGAGGGGGCAGATGTTAGTGTGGGCCTGAGAGTTCACTCTGAATGTGCATAAGGGCACCTCTGGTGAAGTCCCATCCCCTTTCTAGGCTGTGAATCTCTGCACTGAGAGGTTTCCTGTGCCATGTGAGTCGTTCTCCCTTTGGCCATTTTAACCTTTTTCCCTCTTATGGAATGCTGAGCTGTGTAAGATGGGTGGGACACTGTTGTTTTACCCTGAGTTAACCTGATGTCCTGCAGGGTCCTTGCCCACACAGCCAAGTGCTCTGGGCTTTGGGATCTGAACTTGTCACACACAGCTGAGCAAGTCTGAGAGAAACTTGTGTGTCTTCAGGGTTATATCACAGACAGTTCTTCCTCCTCAGAGTGCCTTGGGTTTGGAATGTGCCTGACACTTTCCAGCAGGAGTTCTGTGGGTATCAGTGTTGTGTGTTCACCCCTGTGCACAGGGGATGTGGAATAGCAGGTTCTGCCTTGTGCATTGTAGTTAATTTGAAGTGGTTTTGGGTCCAGCTTTCATCTCTTCTGCATGGATTGCTTCTTGTGAGACTCACTATCAGATAAGGCAGCTGTGCAGGCACAGAGTGTCAGAATTCCTTGGTATTCTACCTTTTTTGGGATGGCAGAGTGAGGACGTGGAGGTGAGGGGATCTCATAAATGCTTGCTCACATCTCTGCAGGTGATCTTAATTTAATTTTGCATCTGTCTTTTGTTGTTTGCCTTGATGGAAATCAAGGCTGAGTTTTGTTTTACAGCTTTCCCCCCCATATTCTGAAGGTTCATTGCACTTTGTAGAATATTGTCAAAGGGCTTGAAGCAGGTACTGGGTTCCTGCAGGCAGATGGATTCAGGAGTTCCAGGGGAGTGCCAGAACCTCTCTTCTGGTTGAGTTATAGCTATTAAAGACTGAGCTAGAAGAGAGATGGATTTTTAAAGAGCTGCTGAGTGTGGAGTTACACAATTCATGGTGATGGTGCCTTCTGCACACTGAGTCTGAGCTTAAATTGACACAAGGTTGGGTAGATATAAGTACTATATTCAAATATAAACTGGTAGCTGATACAACAGAAATTCCACATGAGTGTAGCAGGTCTTGTGGTATGTGCTGATGGTTTTTAAGGGATTTAAGAACGAGGTGGACTTTGGAGTTTTGCAGTTGTGGCACACTTTGTCTGTCCTCCAGAGTTCCTCCCCTGATGTGGATTTGTCAGGGAAAGTGAACTCTGGTGGTGTTTGTGGCCTGCAAGGTGCCATTAATCACAGGGACACCAGTTCTTGGTGTGGATTATCTCCCCCAGCTGGGAGATCAGCTGAAAGGACACATCCATCTACACTCATTCCCAGGGAATGGAATGACTTTATTAACCTTCACATTTATAAACTTCAGGCATGAGTAATAGCAATAATAATAATATTCTGATTCCTTGTTTGATGGGTTTGGAAGCAATCAAATGAGCATATTTTGTTGACACAATTTTGAGATTAATGCTCATGTTTCCTAAAACAAGCAGTGTAATGATGCTGACGGGCTCATTTGCAACGTAAAGAGAGAGGGGGTGATTGGAACACATGAAGAGTTTCCAGGAACCAAACCCTACCCCAGAGTGTTCAGTTTGTGTCCCTCTGTATCCCTGGGCCCCTTTGGCACTGGTCCCTGACAGTCACCCTGGGTTAGCCATTGTACATCCCACCCCTTCCAGTGTTTCCTGGGAGCCTTTGGAGCCTGGGGCTGCTGTGGAAGCCCAAATCTTGCAGGCCCTGGCTGAAGAAACTCCTAAGGAAGCTGGGTTTGGTTGGAGTGGGGCAGTGGACAATGAGGTATTTGAGGCCTAAGGTTTACAGACCAAGGGCCGTGTGCCACTTTGTGCTTCAGCTAGGAACTTTTTTAAGAAGGAAAGAATAATCAGTGATATTCTAACCAAATTAAACAAAATTTGGGTATGTAACTGTCAGTTAAAACTGATGTGGATGGCCTCAAAAACTTCAGCTTTTAATGGGTGAAGAATGTGCCCTTATCTGCAGCAGGTATTTCTGGGCCAGATTCCAACCTGTGCTGCTCTGGCTCAGAATTCAATGTGAGCCTACATTTTAAAATGTGCTTTAAGAAATATAATTTAACTTCTTGAGGACTACTTCTGTCATTAACAGCAGGATTTGCCACAGGGACACTTCATCCTTCTCCTTTCCTGGGTTCAAAATTTTTTTCTCTAAACCCTGGCTAGTGGAAAGGATTACAGTTGCTAAACAAAATTACAAGAGATGGTCAAGCTTGTGAGTTATAAAAGGGAAAGTATTAAATAACTTTAATGTAACCTCTGACTGGATGTTCAGTCTCAGACATGTGGTGTGGCAGTGGCTTCATTGATAAAGGCATTTGAGAGCTCTGAGTGTTTCTTTGCAGCCTTTTCCTGACCACATCCTTTGCTGGAGGTGGTCAGGACTGACCCTGCAGCAGCCCAGCCCTCTTGCTCACTCTCTCTCACTAACTTTGTGTTCCGTTTCTTGGGTGATTTTTTTTTTCTGTGCATTTTTAAGTTTCCTGCCTGTCTAACAACAGAGTTGAGAAGAATTCCCCAAATTCTACAAATGATTGCAGCAGAGCTCCTCTGCTCTGGAGCCAGGCTGGGAGAGCTGGAGGTGCTCACCTGGAGAGGAGAAGGCTCCAGGGAGACCTCAAAGCCCCTGCCAGGGCCTAAAGGAGCTCCAGGAGAGCTGGAGAGGGACTGGGGACAAGGGCTGGAGGGACAGGACACAGGGAATGGCTCCCACTGCCAGAGGGCAGGGATGGATGGGATATTGGGCAGGAATTGTTCCCTGGCAGGGTGGGCAGGCCCTGGCACAGGGTGCCCAGAGAAGCTGTGGCTGCCCCTGGATCCCTGGCAGTGCCCAAGGCCAGGCTGGACATTGGGGCTGGGAGCAGCCTGGGACAGTGGGAGGTGTCCCTGCCATGGCAGGGGTGGCACTGGATGGGCTTTGAGGTCCCTTCCAACTCAAACCGTTGCAGGATTTTGTGTTTTTTTGACCACTTGAAAAACTGCTGTTGAAATGAAATGTTCCTTTAGTCCTGAATGCCAAGAAAAAGAAAGAAATGGAATGGAGAAGTCTTTACTGATACTTCTGTAAAGATTTCTTAAAAAGTGTCTGCAAGAGTGTGGAAGGATGTGTGCTGCCTGCCCTGTGTGTGTGAGAGCAGAAGAGACTGAATGGAAAATCTTACCGGTCTGAATTTTGGGCATTAGGAACACTTGTTATACTGTGTTAGCTGGGTTTCAGCTGGGATTTTTGTAGCACAGAAGAAAGAAATAAAATGTGAAAATATGGCTCAGTTTTCAAGTATAAGCAGTCCCTTTTGGGTGGACACAGACACATTGTTAGTTTTGAGTCCTTTGGTTCCTTTGAAAATCAGTCTTCTTCCTGGCTTGTCCAAGGAAATCTCCCAAGTCAAACAAACTCTGACAGGGTCCCTCAGCAGTGTGTGAGTTGGGGCTGTGCTTCAGCAGCACCTTGTAAAAGCTGCCCTACAGCAGAGCAGCTGCTGGAGCTCTGTGCAGCACTCTGAACCGCCCTGCAGAAACACTGGAAAGTTGTGACCGGGGAGGTTTCTTGTCCTTGAGGACTTGGGCTGATGCTGAACCTACAAGAAATTGACGTTGGTGGGATCATTTTTGCCTCTGCATTTCATGGAAGATGCACAGTGCCCTTTCAGGCTGATGCACTTGGATGGCAGCATAAGCTCCTGTCACTGCTTGTCTGCAGAAGTTTGGGATTTAAAATGCTGCTATAAATGTCCAAAAATCTCAGCACTGAGTTTTCAGACAAAAGGAAATGGAAAATTCCCCCTGTGAGGATGGAGCTGCAGGTCTGTTTTCCTTTGTTCAGGTGGGAACTGAGAGCTGCTGTCTCAGGATGACACCAGGGTCCTTCTGTTATCCTACAGCATAGGGAGGGAGATGGGGATTCCACCTCCTTATTTACAGTTCAAAGGGGTTTCTTCTTCAGGAGAGAAAAGTCCTGTTTCTGAAGTTGGGGGTTTTTTGGTTTTTTTTTATATCAGTCAGAACTTCTCAGGGACTTTGCTCATTTTGAAGGGAGCCTAGAAGTAAGATGGAGAGAGACTATTTACAAGGAATGGAGGGACAGGACACAGGGAATGGCTTCCCACTGCCAGAGGTCAGGGATGGATGGGAGATTGGGCAGGAATTGTTCCCTGGGAGGGTGGGCAGGCCCTGGCACAGGGTGCCCAGAGAAGCTGTGGCTGCCCCTGGATCCCTGGCAGTGCCCAAGGCCAGGCTGGACATTGGGGCTGGGAGCAGCCTGGGATAGTGAAAGGTGTCCATGCCTTAGCAGGAGTGGCACTGGATGGGCTTTAAGGTCCCTCCTAATCCAATCTAACCATTCTGGGGTTCTGTGACTTTTGGGACACTTTTTGAAAGCACCTGCCCCAGTTTTCCCTTCTGCCCCAGGCAGCTGATGTTTCAGTCAGGGCCAGGTGCTGCATTGCCATCTGAGTTGAACTGCTCTCAGCCCTTTGTGCTTCACTGGGCAGTGCTGGGGTGGGTGTGTAGCCTGTGATTATGTAGACTCTGGCTGCTGTTTTTGATGAGATTTCTGTCTGTTGGGCTGTTTGCTGGTTCACAACTCATTCACTCTGAGTTACCAGCTCTCCTCTCTGCTGCAGGAGCTCCGGGCCATCTCTGCTGGTGACTGACAGCAGCGAGGGCCTGGGTGCTGTGGGATTGACAGGGTGTTCATCCCTGGGCTCAGCAAATTGCAGCTCTGTCTCTGCCTGTCACAGCTGAATTGTGACAGCCACAGCTCTGCTGCAGCAGCAAGACAGTCCCCAGGGTGTCCCCTCCGCTCCTGTGCTTGTGTTTGGGGGTGTCTTTGTGGAGTGGGCTCCCTGTCCCCTTTTCCCCATTGTTTTAGCCTGCCAGGAAGGTTGTTTTGTAAGGAAAGGAGTGCCATTCCTGTGGGCAGCCTGGTCTCCCACTACCTTCCCAAATCCCCACATGATTTCTGCCAGTGGTGCCCCTGCCAGAGGAGGCTGAGCGAGGGGAGGAGCTGTCAGCATTGCTGGCTGCCCTGCTGCCCCTGGAGCATTGCTTCCAGAGCTCTGCTGTGAACTTCAACTCTCCATTCATGTAATTCATGAACTTTAATAGTTCATTTCCCAGCCCCTGGGGAAGTGTTGCTAATCCTTCTTGCTGCTAGGCAGCTTTTCCTGACAGCCTCAGTGCTCTTCTGTTAGTGCTGGCTCCAGCCCTGGTGTGTTCCTGTTTGCTTAAAGCTTGTGCCTTTCATTTGGGAAAAGATCCTGGAGCCTGCAGATGGATGAGGCTGAAAATCACGGCAAGGCCAGGGGTTCACTGTGTCTGACCACTGGCAGGTTGAGCAGGAAAGAAGTTGAGTCATAATTGGGTGTAAATTTTTTTCTGAGCAAAAGCTTTTGGGGGAGCTTTCTTCCCTTGCCACGCCACAGCAGTAAATAGAGCCACGAGGCAGAAAATGCTAAATTAAGTTAATTTAGGGTATCATAGAATGGTTTGGGTTGGAAGGGACCTGAAATCTTATCTTGTTGCACGGGCAGGGACACTTTCCACTGTCCCAGGCTGCTCCAAGCCCTGTCCAACGTGGCCTTGGGCACTGCCAGGGATCCAGGGCAGCCACAGCTTCTCTGGGCACCCTGTGCCAGGGCCTGCCCACCCTCATAGGGAACAGTTTCTTGTCAATATCTACCCTAAATTTTCCCTCTGACAAGTTTGAACCTGTTATTCCTTTTCCTGTCCCTCCAGTTCCTGATGCAGGGTCCCTCTCTGCCTTCCCTTTGTCCCCTGCAGACCCTGGGAGGTCTCCACACAACTTTCTCTTCCCCAGGGTGCACAGCCCCAACTCTCTCAGCCTTTGTGTGGAGTTTTGGTGCCTTTTTATTTTTCTCCCCACTGCACGATGAGTTTGAAGAGTGTTTGATGGATAAAGTGGGAAATATGGGGAGCTGTCAAGCACCTGGACATTCTGGAGACACTTCAAGAGGAGGACAAGTGGCAGTATCACATCCTGGTGGACCTTTGGGGGTGGCTGGGGCTGAGTTTGGAAGGCAGATTTGGAGGAAGCCCTTTGAAACACCAGCACTGGGATTTGTCCTGGGGCAGGGAATGCTGAGGCCCTCACTTGTGTCAGGGGCTCTTGGTCCATAGAAGTTGTTTTCCTTGCCTTGGGAAGGTGCTGCCTGTGCCTGTTGTGCTACCTGTGCGAGAGGGAAAGGGAAGGGATTCCTTTTCCCCTCACCTGCAGAGCAGGGAGTCACAGCTGAGATTCAACTGCCTTTGTTCAGATCCAAACCCCTCCAGCCTGCAGCAGAGCTGTGCTCAGACTTCCAAGGAATCTGGGTGTATCCAGAGGTTTTCCTCATCTCTGGGCTCACTCCTTTGTGAGCTGCAACTCCAGATTTTGCCAATGAAGTATTTCAAGGGCCTGAAAAGCTGGCTCTTTTCACTGTTTGCTTGATTTGTTATGGAAAGACAATGATTTGCCTTGGATTTACTGCAGGCCTTTCTGCTAAATCACCACAACTGGAGAAGTTTGCTCTGTGCGAAGTTAACTTTGTTCTCTCCTCGCCAACCCTCAATAAAAGATCTGAAAGGTTTATTAAGCAAATAAGTAAAAATCCCTGTGCAGTGAATTCCATTTCCCATCAGGAGTATGTGAAACCGAAGTGAACAGGTCAGGTATTGCAGGGCAAGGAAAAAAAAGGCATTGTTTTGTTTACAGGCTCTCACATCAGATGTGGGCAGGGAGAATTGTGATCCTCTCTGTGAGGGGAAAATGGTCATTGAACTGCATTTCTGCCCTGCCAGGAAGGAATTGGATGTTGTGCTATTGAGGTGCATTTCTCAGGTGCTGCAGTGACAGGGAGGTAGAAATGCAGATGCTTTCCATGCAGAAGGGCTCTGTCTGTGTTTGAAGGCTCTCCTGAATGAGGTCTCTCATTTGTAATTAAATCCATGGCTGCATTTTTAATATTAGGATGTGCTCCGTTGTGGAGATTTAGTTCTTCTGGGAGGATTGACCTGGCCTGAGCTGATAGAGCACAGGCCAGGAGGTGTCCACGTTCAAAACCTGCTTAGGGCTTCAGGGGGCTCCCAAATCACAGGATCAGGGAGTGATTTGGGAGGGAAGGGACCCTAAAGTTCCTCCAGTTCCACTCCCCTGCCATGGGCAGGGCCACCTTCCTCTAGCCCAGGTCTCAGTCTGTGCTAAGGTAGGGCCTTGCCTGGTTCTGGGTTGAGTGATGGCTTGTGACAGGACAAACTCTTTATTTAATGCTTGGAAGATGAAGATTTTATCTATTACCTCCTTCCTTCCTTATGCATGAAGCTTTCCCAGCAAGATTAATATTTTACTGTTGAAGAGTCTTGCTGATAAATTAAGACCAAGGCTCAAGAAATTAGCTTTAAAACCCACTAAATGACAATTAATTATTAGATGTAGGCTTCCAGGGGAGTTTTGATGTGTTACAGAAACCAGTGAAGTCTTGCCTAAAGGCTAAGGAAGCTGCATGGAAGGAAGTAGAAGGTGGATACAGCTTTCTCCTTCAGAAAGGACCATGTTGTGGTGCTAGTTGTTGAAAAATACATTTCTGAACAACATCCCTGAGACTGTGAGCACAGTTTTATCCAAAACGAGTAGGGACGATAACAATCTATCCCTAAACGTTTTACTCTCCTACTTCCTTCTCAAGTGTTTATTAGGAGTTCTCTTTTGTCCTTGAACCTCTCTGTGTGTGGAGTTTAATGAAATTTATTTTTCTTTGAGGGCACCTTTTATTTTCTGAAATGTTGCTCAGGTACAGAACCAATCTGTTTACATGCAGGAGAAGCCAGATTCCTCTCCCTGTTTGTGAAGAGCAGTTTGGCAAGTCAGGAGCACTGGTTTCCTTAGTGATGCTGACAGTTGGTGGGGAGACTCAAACTGGAAGCATTTCCATTAACTTTTCCATGGCTTTGGCACAAAAGAAGTTTGGAAGTGAAATAGCCTCGGTGTTGTCAAGACAGAATGTCCTCTGCTGGTTTTTGTTTGTTGTTTATCCATAACTCCTTCAATAAAAGCCATAAAGCACTGACAGATTACAAGTTGCATGAAATATCCAAGTAATTATTTCCACTTTGATGCTTCTTTGTGCAGACATGAAACAATAAATACCCATAAAGTCTCAGCAGTGACACTCACACAGCAGGGGAGTCACCATTGTTACGTGCCAGGGTTTGCTTCTCCTGCCTGTGACTTTATCCCACTATCTGGTACTCCTGCCCAGGGCTTAGCTGTATGTGGGAGCAGCTGGAAGCCAAACTCCCATGGGCTGCTGCTGGAGCAGGCTGTGGGGCAGGGGGAGCAGCCTTTTCCTGCAGGGCCTGTGGTGTGGCTGAATTTTGGTGGTGCAGGTGGCTGCTGCCTCAGGGACCTCGTGCAGAGCTCTGTGGACTCCTGGGGGCTCTCCCCTGAGCTCTTCCAAACAGTGCCACTCTAGGCACACTCTGATTTGGTTATGGTGAGGTTATTGCACTCATGAAACATTTGGGCTTAAAGCCTGGAGTCACTCTTGGATAAGATTTAACACCCCGGTTGTTAAAATATCCCTGGGAATTTTGTTGCTGTGTCAGTGGGACAGATCTGGTGTGCTGTGGGGTGTTCCTTTTCCCGTTTACTGTCATAAGTTACTGATGGGAGGAGGGATGAGATGCAGGATTACAGAGACGCAGGAATTGCTGTGTGGCACATGGCTCGGCTCAGCTCAGTGCAGCAGATGTGTCCTGTGCCCCAGTGTCTGAGGGGATGCCTGGATCTCACTGGCTGTAATTCCCTGTCTTCCAACAGAGAGAGCGGGAGCTGCAGGAAGGAGCTGCTGGAGCGGGGAGGAAGGAGGAGGCTGAGAGGAGAGAGATGATCACCCCAGCCCTGAGGGAGGCGCTCACAAAACAAGGTGAGGCTCTGCCCCGAGCAGCTGGGGCACGGCTCAGAGTGCTGGTGCTGGCTTTGAGCAGAGCACTGCAAGGGGCTCTGTGTGGGAAAGGGCTGCCCTGGGCCCTCATGGCAGGACACACGGAATGGCTGGGGCTGGAAGGGCCTCTGGAGATCACCCAGTCCAACAGCACCAAGGCAGGTGGCACAGGAACGTGTCCAGGGGGATTTGGGATGTGGCCATAGAGGGAGACTCCAGGCCTGCCCTGGGCAGCTGTTCCAGAGCTCTGCCCCCCCTCTGTGGGAAGAGGTTCTTCCTCACATGGAGGTGGAATTTGCTGTGGTTCAGTTCGTGGCCACTGTTCCTTGTCCTGTCCTGGGCACCACTGAACAGAGCCTGGCACCACCCTCTGACACCCCTGGGAATATTTTATAAATTGGCCTTCCCTTGTCCAGACTGACAAGGCCCAGCTACCACAGCCTCTCCTTGCCAGGGAGATGCTTCAGATCCCAAATCATCCTTGTGACCTCCACTGGACCCTCTCCAGTAGCTGCTGGTCTTTCTTGAGCTGTGAAGCTCAGGGCACAGCACTGCAGAGGTGCCTCACCTGGGCTGAGCAGAGGGACAGGATCCCTCCCTGACTTGCTGGAAATGCTCTTCTCAAGGCCCCCAGGATCCCAGTAGTCCTGCTGGCCCCCAGGACACTCTGCTGGCTCCTCATGCAGTGCCTGGAGCTCCCAGGGTCTGATGTGTGTGCTGGGGCAGCTTGAGAGAGGTGCCCATGGTCCCACACTCTGCAGCTCCCACAGTGTAGGTTTTCAGGGAATATTTAAAGATCAGCTGTGCATCTGTTTTGCATCTTTGTCCCTTTCTTTTATCTCAGTTTCAAACTCTGATTTGTTGCTGAAACACTGTTTCCAGAAAAGGAAGTAGTTCAAACTAATTTTATCCATCCACTAGATGTTTTGATCAGTAGCTCTCCAATGAGAACAATTGGAGTGGATTTAATGTCTTTTTTTAAAACAAAGGACCAGCACGAGTAGAGCAGAGCAGTTCAGAGAGCCTGAGCCCTGCCGTTCAGGAGCCTCAGCTGGGAGTGGCAGAGCCAGGAGGAGGCTGATGGGAGCTTCCTTTTGCTGCTCACATGGAGACTTGGGCATGGATTTCTTTTCTCTCTGAGGGTGGAGTGTGCTTGGTTTGCTTGCTAAATCAGTGTTATAATGGCATTGTTAAGGTTGGAAAAGGTCTTTAAGATCATAAAGTTCAACCATCAACCCAAAACCACCCCCTTGTTCAGCACTAAACCATGACCTCAAGTGCCCCATCCTCACATTTATTCAGCACTTCCAGGGTTGGGCACTCCCCACTGCCCTGGGCTTCTCTCCTGCAGCTTCTGAGAATGGCCACTGTGTCACTGAGAGCTGAGCTCTGGGCTCTGGCATGTCCTGGGTGGGTCCAGCTGTGCCCCCGCCCTGCTGCTCCCAGGGCTCGGCTGCTCTTGGGCCTGAGCTGCTGGTGCCTGGAGTGTTCTGCCCAAATAAACTGGAGTGTTCTGCCCACCCCGTGGCTGCCAGCTTTGGGCACTGGGTTTGCATGAGCCTTGGCACAACTGGGAAGCAGAGAGCCATTCTTTAACTTTGTGGTGTGAGGAATGACCCAGAGGCTCAGCCAGGAGCAGCAGAAACTTTCCCTTCTCCTCAGGTCCCTCAGGGATCTGCTGCTGGCTGGGACCAGTGCAGGCTGTGGACCAATCCATCTTTTCAGCCTCAGTCCTGAAGGCTGTGTGTGATGGCAGTTACTTTGTTTTTGTTTGTCATGTATTTGACTGTGTTTTATTTATATTTTACTTTGTTTTGTGTTTTAGGTGGCAGCCTTTTGTTTTTATTTATTCATTTATTTAGTTGCTACTAAAGGGGGCAGGGCTCTGTGCTGGCCCTGTGCTCTGGCTGGTGGTTGGAGCATTTCCCCCTGGCTCAATCTCACCAGTCCCTGCTGGTTTGGGGTATGAATGGAGCTCTGCTTTTGTACAAAGTGGCCATTTGGAAAATGAAAGCAGAGCTGGAGGGAAGGTCACCTTCCTACCATAATTTTTTGACACAAAGAAGGCTCCCCAGAGAGCTCTGATTTCTTTGTGACACTCCAGGGACAGGAATTCATTATCCAGATAAGTGGGTCCACATTTCTCCCTTCCTGCAGTGCTCAGGGTAGTGCTAGCACTGGAGCCACTGGTGGGATCTGCTTACATAAATCTGCACTTCCAAAGACTCCAGACTGTTGTGTCCTCACAGCCCAGCTGCCTCTCCCAGCTCTCCCTCCTCTTCTGCTCACCAAATTCTTCAGTGGTCGCTCAGCTGTGAAAAAGAGAAGCTGCATTATTTTTTTTGTGTCATATAACATTTTTTCCTGTAAATAACACACCAGGAGGGCTTTTGTGGCTACAAAAATAAAACAATTCCCTTCATCCCTCAGCATCATTCCCCCTAAAATAACAAGTGCAGTGTAGTCAAAAGATTATCTCATTTATTTTGCACCAACTGGTTGCTTTGGGTGTAGGCTCCGTGTCTTTTCAAGAGTATCCCTGAGGGCATAATTAGCCCAAGAGAAGGGAAATGAGCGTTAGTGGTTCCAGAGAGAGCTGTTCTTTAATACTGCAGTTGCATAACAGAGGCTTTCCTTGGAGCAGCATCTCCTCAGACCATTGTGGTGCTCACTGTGGATTCACCTTCAAAGCAATTTACCTTCCTGGATGAAAAGGGAACAGTGCTTAAGCAAAGGTTTTTATTTTAGCCCTGGCATTGAATTTTGGCTAAATTTAGCCTCCCCATTGGGTTGCAGAGGTGTGAGCCCTTGGAGCTGCCTGCTTGCAGATACCTTGATAACAGGTACTCAGCAGTAGCTGCTTTTGAAAGTCCCAGCCAGAGACAATTCCAGTTCCATTTCTATCAGTGCCCAGCCCTGCCTGAAACACCAACATAGCACTGAGGCTTTGGTGAGTGCCCAGTGCAGTGGGGAAGAGGCTGGCAGTGGTTGTGTGTTGAGTTTGCAGTGCTCCTGTTAATGCTTCAGTCATTCTGTGTGTTCAGGTAGCCCGAAATAAATGAAAAAAACTGCAAATAGAAACAAACTTTCCATGTTCACGTTTCCTGTAGTGCTTAGTGAATACAGCTCAATTTCACACTTGCTTTTTGGGGTTGCTCACAGATTTTTGACACAATCCCTTCTGGGCTGAAAGTTGGTTTTTGCTTGGCCTAGGAGCCAGGGGGATTTGGTACAGGGTAGAGGACTTGGGAGCCTTTCCAGTGTTCCTGTTTTCTCAGGAAGTGCATTTAAATCCTTGGTGAGCTTTAGAGGGAGTCTCAAGCTGCTGTTTCAACAGGAAAGATGAAAGTAGAAAAACACAGTGGGGTTTTCTTTTTCTATAAAACAAAAAAAAACCAAACCAAAACATCCTTTTGTGTGTCAGGGAAGGGACTGGTTGGATCTCAGGGAAAGGCTCTTTCCCCAGAGGGTGCTGGGCACTGCCCGGGCTCCCCAGGGAATGGGCACGGCCCCGAGGCTGCCAGAGCTCCAGGGGGTGCCCAGGGTGGGGTTGTTGGGGGTCTGTGCAGGGCCAGGATTGGAGTGGATGGTCCTGGTGGGTCACTTCCAGTCAGGCTGGCCCGTGACTCAGGCACTGACCATGCCTTTGTGCTCTGCTGGGGTTGGTGCCATCGTTAGTCACAGCTGCTCCTGGGTTTGCCAAATGTTTTATTGACGCTGATGGTGTGACTGAAGCCAACCACGTCCTGCTGCATGCTGGCAGCTGGGAGAGGGATTGTTCACTGCCTGCCTGAGCTATTTGGAGCTCAGACATGGTGTGTCTCTGTGCCAGCCACCTCCATCAGCCCTGTCACATCACAGGGGTTGGTCACCGCCCCAGGTCGGCTCTGACGCACTTCCCTCAGTGGGGCAGGAATGGAACAGGAGCAATGAGCCCAAAGCTCTGAGAGCTGAGTGTTTGCTGAGGAGGCTCCAAAGGGAATGGCTTCAGGATAGATGGGAGATTGGACAGGAATTGTTCCCTGGGAGGGTGGGGAGGCCCTGGCGCAGGGTGCCCAGAGAAGCTGTGGCTGCCCCTGGATCCCTGGCAGTGCCCAAGACCAGGCTGGACATTGGGGCTTGGAGCAGCCTGGGACAGTGGGAGGTGTCCTTGCCCATGGCAGGAGTGGCACTGGATGGGCTTTGAGGTCCTTTCCAAGCCAGACCATTCCAGGATTTCTGAAGCTGCTCACACTGTGTGTTTCTGCCATGCTCTGCTTTGTTCTTTCCTGCTGTAACAGGACCAAACAGATCCCTGCTCTCCCTGCCTGGCAGCACAGGGCTAATGGGTTAATGATGCTGAAGGCTGACCCTGCTGACATTGCATGAATTATTCTGTCCCACAAGGACAGTTTTGCTGCAGTCCAGTTGGTTCTGTCCTTACTGGTTAAGGATAGCTACAATTTAGCCCCAGGGTGCCCAGGACACCTCTATTTTCCTTGTCTCCAAAGACAAGTGGTGCATTAAGAGACAGCTCTTATCTGAAATAGTCTGGGCTAACTTAAACTGTTGTGCTCTGTTCTGCAGCTAAAGTTGTGCTTTGGCCTGTGGTTTTCAGTGGGGAAGGGCAGGCAAGAGGCTGACTTAGAAAAATACTGAAGGCTGGGCTTTTCAAGTGCTCACCAACCTGGAGCTGAGGTTTTTAAAAGCGTTTGGTGGCTTTTGCTGGCCCTGCCTGGGCTGAGGTTCCCAGTGCCTGCAGCTCGTGTGCCCAGCTGAGCCTTGGGAGTGTCCAGTGTGTGGAAATGGGATCCCAGGCCATGGCCCAGACTGGTGATGCTGGCTGGGTGCTTTGCAGGCTCTGTGCTCCAGGGTTTGGGATCTGGCAGGCTTTGGGAGGAGCTGTTTAACTCCAGGTGGCACTAGCAGCCCACAGCTGGCTCGGGGGCTGATGACACTGGTGCAGTCCCCAGAATGTGCCACAGAAAGCAAACACCAGCCGTGGGCAGATTAAAAATTACTTTGCTACCAAACTTGGTGAGCAGAATAAATACAGTGACCAAACCCAGGCACAGAGAGGGTTCCTAGACTTGATCAGTTCTCTAGTAAATGTCTGTAAATAAGGGGCAAACACACTGGTAGAAGGAAGGAAGGAGTCCAGGCAGCAGAAGATATTTAAGCCCCACTGTATGAGAGCTGCTAGGAGCTGGTGGAGAGCTGTCTGCAATTGTGATGTGCTGGCACAGCTGTAGCACCTGATCAGGTGCAGGAGAGATGGTGAAAATCAGGCTTAGGGGGCTGATTCTTCTCTCGTGTGTTACCAGAACTGGTAGAATTAGCCCATGTATAACAGAGGAAAATAAAAATAAACACATTTATATTTGAAGGGCATCCATTTTTAGTTTGTTTTAGGTTTTGGCAGGGCTTTGGAGAGTATTGGGCTTTGAAATTAAGTCTAAGCTGGAACAAAGTACAGGATATGTTCAGGCAGGGATAAAATTTGCTGTCCTTTCTTTGTAGCGTGACACTCACCCCACACAAGGGGACAGTTCAGACAAATGGAAATGGGAGAAGGGAATGTGCCCTGAATGACTGAGAAGTGTCTCAGGAAAACAGAACAGAAAAGAGATGCAGCTCACAGCAGTGGGCAGTTCTGTTTGTTACCTTTTGGGTTTGTTCTGGGTGGTTTAGGAGGAGACTTGTGCAGGTGGATCCTTCCTTCCAGACTTCACCCCAAGCTGACACTGAGGCACAGCTCTTAAAAATGCCACGTTCTTGCAGATTTCTTGAGTTTTCCTGTGAATAAAGAATAACAGAATCCCAGACCGGTTTTGGTTGGAAAGGATCTTAAAGTTCATCTCATTCTCCCCCTGCCATGGCAGGGACACCTCCCACTGTCCCAGGCTGCTCCAAGCCCCAATGTCCAGCCTGGCCTTGGGCACTGCCAGGGATCCAGGGGCAGCCACAGCTTCTCTGGGCACCGTGTGCCAGGGCCTGCCCACCCTGCCAGGGAACAATTCCTGCCCAATATCCCATCCATCCCTGCCCTCTGGCAGTGGGAAGCTGTTCCCCATGGGAATGGCTGAATCACCAGTTGGACTGGTTGATCTTTGAGGTCCTTTCCAACCCAAACTAGTCCATGATGATTTTTTGGTAGAGGGGGAGGGGCTGTTTTCAGTTTGGGATGGCAAAGCCTGGACAGGAGTTGGTGAAGCTGCTTGGGCTGAGGGATGAATACCCTTCCTCCAGCTCTCCTTGGGTCAGAGGAGGTCTCAGGAACCTGCAGGCATTTGGGGGTAGATTTTTTGGGATGAGCTGCCACGCTGGCAATGCCTATGGCTGCCCTTCCCTAAGCCATGCTTGGTTGGCACTGCTGGAGGTCACCATGGACACAGCCATGGCAATCACTTTGCCCAGAAATGCTCGGGCTTGGTGATGCTTTGGGTCAAAGGGGCCACATACAGAAGGATTTTCTGCATTTTCTCTGTTGTTGATGCAGGTGAGAGTATCAGTGGTCTCTGATGCTGTTCCTGTCAAAGGCATCATTTGACAGGAAGTGATGCCTTTGGCTGTTGGAGGTTTTATATTCCTGTGCTTCAGAGGGAAAGGTGCTCTTGGATTAAAAGAGACGTCGAAGGGAAAAGCCAGGCTTTGAGAATCCTTGAGGTCTCTTATGATCAGCTGTTGAGGCTGAAATTTGTTGCAGTTCCTGGCATTCCCAGCCCTGAACTTTGCCAGTCTCATTTCCCTGGCTCTAGGTTGGCTCTGGGCTGCCTGTGCAGCAGCTGGATCCCTTTCACTGCCCCCAGGGGGCTTTTACTGTGCCTTTAAAGTGTTCAGGATGTTCGTGCTGTGTACAGTGAGAGGGATCTGAGGCAGCTGAGGCCAAACTTCCTGTGCCTTTGGGAGGACAGGGTTTGTGCTAACGAGGGACAGTCCTGCAATCCCTGCTCCTGTCCCACTCCTGCTTTCAGCTCATGGGGAAATCCTTCCCAAATCATGTGCCTTTTGTGCTTTTTAAGAGCCTTTTTTCAAACAGAGAATCTAAAATAGGTCTTGATGGACCTGGCAAGAATTTCTTCAAGGTTGAGCAGTTCTAGGAATGAACCTGGAGGTGTCTCTTGTCATGCTTGGGCAATCTGAAAAATTCCACTTCCCAGAGTCCCCTTCTTTCCAGATTTTTATAAAATACTGATATAATCTCACCAATAGCAGTGCTTGGTGTGGGTATTATTATTATTATTATTGTTGTTGTTGCTATTGTTGTTACTATTATTAATAATTTTCAAGTATTCCTTGTTTTTTGGGTGGTGACTCAAGTACAGCTGTTGTATTTCAATGTGGAAAATGATCCTTAAGGGTGGTGGGGATGGATCCTGCTGTGTCACCGACCTTCAGCTCTGGCCCTGTTAAACTTCACTCCTTCAGAACCGCAGGAAAATGGAAATTTTTTCCTTGGAAATCCTTTGCTAGTGTGAGACTGCCCTGAGTTGCAGCTCTAGCAGATACTCACTGCCTCAAAGCAGTGACTTTATTTCAGGAGAGTGCTCGATAGCCCCGCAGAGGTGTCAGCTGTACCTTGCTCCTCTCAGGGCAGCCAGCAGAGTTGGGAGGCTCAGTGTGGCCTCAGAGTGGCTTTCCCAGGCTCCCAGTGCCTGCAATGCTGGAGAGGATGGCTGGGTCTTTTCCTTGTGGTTTTTGGAGCTTTTTCAAACACTGATCTCCTTCATTCTTTCGGACTTGAATTTTTTGCTTTGGGATTTCAAAGTCTTGGGTCAAAGCGAACTTTTGATGTTGCAGAGATCTGAACTGGATGGTGTCAACCAGGCAGAGATTTTCCCCTGTGCTGGCACTACTGGGGCACCTCCAGTCCTGGGGACAGTTCTGGGCGTCTCAGGACAAGAAGGACACTGAGGGGCTGGAGCGTGTCCAGGAAAGGGAACGGAGCTGGGAAGGGGCTGGAGCCCCAGGAGCAGCTGAGGGAAAGGGGCTGAGCCTGGAGCAAAGGAGGCTCAGGGGGGACCTTGTGGCTCTGCACAAGTCCCTGACAGGAGGGGGCTCAGGGGGGGTCGGGCTCTGCTCCCAGGGAACAGGGACAGGAGGAGAGGGAACGGCCTCAGGCTGGGCCAGGGAGGCTCAGGGTGGACATCAGCAGGAATTTCTCCATGGAAAGGGTGACCAGGCACTGGAAGGAGCTGCCCAGGGAGGTTTGGAGTCCCCATCCCTGAAGGTGCCCAAGTGCCTGAATGTCGCACTCAGTGCTCTGGGCTGGGGACAAGGTGGGGATCAGGCACAGCTTGGGCTTGATGACCTTGGAGGTCCTTTCTGTCCTCAGGGATTCGGTGTCTGTGAGTTTTGTTCTGGGCATTTTGCCGCCTGGGGATAGTCAGCAGTCCCTGAAGGCAGCTCAGCAGGGCTCTTAGAGTGTGCAGGTAGTGTGACACAGCTCCTGACAGGGACACTTGTGCTTGTAGAAATTCAGCTAATCTTCTTTGCTCTCAAAAATAACAGTAATGTACATAATTCATCCACATCCGGGAGCTTGGAAAGACTGGATGTGTGTCTGACACTGGTAAACTGGCAAACCACACCCAGAGCACCTGGATATTGGAGAGACAGCAGTGTCCTGGCTCAGTGCTGAGTGCTCAGCTGGATCCCTCCTTGAGTTCTCTGAGTTTCAGAGAAAGGAGTTGTAAACTCTTATTTCCAGGATGGAGTGGAAATGCTACAATGTGGCTCCAAAGAGCTGAGCACAGTCTTGCCCCAGCCTCTGGAGCAATCAGGAGCTGTGACTTTGACCATCTCTCCAGTTCCACGTCCCTCTGTGCTCTATTAAACTCCAGTTCGCCTGTCAGGGTGAGCAATCACCTCGTGTTCCTCAGCTGGTGTTACTGCCTGATAACACTCCTTTCACCCCAAAGGTTGTTTAAAAGCTTAATTCACATCTATAAAAGTGACACTTAATTTCAGTGAAGTTTGGCAGGCTTCTAGGTCATCTAAAATTTATCATCTAGAGCAGGATCAACTAATACCCAGCCTTCAGATGAGATGTTCTTGTCCTTTAGTCAGAAGCTGAGCTGATAACTGTGAGCCTGCTTATAATTGAAGGAATCCTTTGCATATTAGACTGTGGAAATAATAAATAGATTGGTTTGTTGAGCTTTAGTGTCTGAAGGTACACGGGGATGGGGAGCAGCAGGTCCGTCCAAACACTGGATTGTTTGGAAGATGCTGTATCCAAATATCCACTTAGAGTTATTGCTCACGAGTCACAGCCCTTGAGAGCAAGGAGGGAGTGTGTTCACAGGGAGTCCTGGCAGCCACAGCTCCAGACTTGGGGCCATCAGGAGGATTGGATTCAAGCACCATTGGCCTTGGCAGAGCCACAGGGATGCTGTGGCAAAGCTGATGGAAGAGTGGAGCTGGCCTGAGCTTCCAGAAGGGAGGCTCAGCAGGACCTGCAGTGTGGGAACAGGGCTGGAGTCCCTCAGGCTGGCTTTGATCACAGTTTTTCACACGTTTAATTTGAAGCTTTGTAGTAAGGATGTGCCTGTCCCCCTATGCTGCTGAGGGCATAGGTTTGGACCCTCACTACAGAGAGGACATTAAGGGGCTGGAGCCAGGGAGGGGAAGCGGCTGGAGCAGCTGAGGGAGCTGGGAAAGGGGCTCAGCCTGGAGCAAAGGAGGCTCAGGGGGGACCTTGTGGCTCTGCACAAGTCCCTGACAGGAGAGGGCAGTCGGGGGGAGTCGGGCTCTGCTCCCAGAGAAAAGGGACAGGAAGAGAGGGAACGGCCTCAGGCTGGGCCAGGGGAGGCTCAGGGTGGATATTGGGGAAATTCCTTCATGGAAAGGACTGTCCAGCCCTTGCCCAGGGCAGGGGTGGAGTCCCCATGCCTGGAGGGGTTTAACACCTCTGTGGATGTGGCACTTGGGGACATTGTCAGTGCCGGGTGTGGTTGGGCTCAGAGGGATTTCCCAGCCAGAACAGTTCTGTGATCCTGAGACACTCCCAGTTTCTTGCTTAACCTTTTGTCCTTTCTTTTAGCCCAAGCTGCTCTGCTGCCTCCTCCTTCCCAGCAGTGCAGCCAGTGCTGAAGAAAGGCTTTGCAGTGTTGTAGAGTCTCTGCTCATCTGCAGCAGGGGTGGAACAAGTGTCCAGCCTTGGTCTCTGGTATTTCCTGTCATTCCCGAGTGTCAGAAGCTTGGCATGGCCAGCACCCAGTGCTGGGTGACCACACCTTCTCCCAGTTCCCCATATGGTGCAGGGCCCCAGTTCTGTGGCTGTAGGAGTTCTGCACATCTCTGCTGGTCCCTCCTGTCACCACAACTGGGACTCCTGGCAGTGACAGAGATGAGTAACCCCCTTCCCATCCCCAAAGTTGGCTGCAGTTTGTAAGACTGTTTTGTACAATTTTCTTGGCCTTTGAAGAAAGCTGTGGGTGCTCCATATGGTGGAAGTTGATTTAAGGAACTTAAGAGAAAATGCTGGTGCTCTGGAGCTTGGCACCTTGCTCACTTTAGCTTCTTCCTCTCTTCCCTCAAACAGCTCAGTAGCAGATCTGGGTGGGCATGTCCTATTTCCAGTGTAATTTTTCTCCAAAACCCATTTGAAAGCAGCCATGTTACTTTTACAGACAAGTGATCTGTGAGAGAATAATCTTATATGACTGCTGGTGCTGGATTTGGAGAAATGGGAAAAATAAGACTTGGGCTGTGCTGGGTGACAGCAGCAGAGTGTGCCTTGGACAGCTGTATTAGAGGGAGGAGGAATGCAGCACTTTTTCAGCTCTCATCCACAAATCCTGTAAGGACACACATTTTAGCTGGGCAGGGAGGTCTCAGCTGAGATTAGACCTTGCTGGACGAGCTGTTTGCAAAGGAAAGCTGCAGAAAGAGGCAGGACAGAGCCAGGACAGGGAGGTGTTGGGTTCCAGCCACATCCAGCTGTGTGTGTGTGGCTGTGCCCCTGGAACCTGCAACAGCATCTTCTGGGTCTCAGCCAGTCTCAGGTAAAGGTGTCCCCAGGAGTGCATGTGGCTTTGGGGACTGTCTTAGAAGGGCTATCACAGAATCCCAGAATGGTTTGGGCTGGGAGGAACCTTAAAGGGACAGGGCAGGGACACCTCCCACTGTCCCAGGCTGCTCCAAGCCCCAATGTCCAGCCTGGCCTTGGGCACTGCCAGGGATCCAGGGGCAGCCACAGCTTCTCTGGGCACCCTGTGCCAGGGTCTGCCCACCCTCCCAGGGAACAATTCCTGCCCAATCTCCCATCCATCCCTGCCCTCTGACAGTGGGAAGCCATTCCCTTGTCCTGGCACTCCAGGCCTTTGTCCCAAGTCCCTCTCCAGCCTTCCTGCAGCAGAGGTCTGTATATCTCTGCCTGTATATTCCAGCGTGGGGAGATGGATCAGACACCATCAGATGGAGCAGGCAGAGGAGCCTGGGCAGGTCCCTGCTGGCTTGGAGTGGCAGGAGCAGAGCATTGTTTGATTCCCTGTTAGCCCTGTCCGTGTGCACACAGTTTAATTTCTGCCTGCTGCAGCTGATGTGGCATCTGCTGCTACTGTGATTCCTGGCTGGCTCGGTGTCCTTGCAGGTGTGGGGACTTTGGGATGCAGTTGCTCTTGCTGGGACCTTGCTGTGACTGAGCTGCTCAGGGACAAACGAGCAGGGCAGGGCACTTGTACTGCTGCGCCCTGGAGGAGCTGAAGGCCAGTTTGCTGAGCTGAAAGCTTTTTCCCTGTTAAGTTCATGCTGGTTGGCAGGAAGAAGACTTGATAGCTGAAATTTTATATTTTTCCTTTCCTTGAAAGCGTTAACAACAGCAGCAGCCTGCAGCAGGCATCTGAGATGTGCGGAGTTTGGGGACAGCCAGGCCAGTGATGTATGAACACTGTGAGGGACACAGTGAGGTGTCTCAAATCCCTCTTATTTTTATGCTGATTTTGAAGGGACTTTTAATCCTTCAGACATATTGGCCTCTAAGCACTTTTCTCAAAGAGCAATATAACCCTACTCAAGCAGTTTGGGTAATAATAGCACTTAGTGCTTAACGAACATTGTGCAATTAATCCTCCTGGACCCATTGGAATGGAATTGTGTTAATCTTGGCTGGGGAATGAGGAGCTGATCTGAGCTCAGCCTTCCTTTGGGTGTGGAGGAGCAGCTCCCTCACCGTGGCTGGCCCAGAACCAGTGGAGCTGGTGAAGCTCAGGTGGGGTTCAGGCTGAGCCCTGTTTGTGTTCCCCTCCTGTACCCTCCCAGCTGCACTGGGAGTCAGCTCCTGTCCCCCAGGCTGGGACAGGGATCCTGGGTTCTGGGTAGGAGACTGTTCTGGGGTCATGGCCTGGGGCCAGGGAGATGCTCCTGGTTCCCTGTCCTGCTCTTTGGGTCTGTGAGCTGTCCCACAGCCTGGGTTAGACAGGCTCTGCTATGCTGGCCATGCAGGAGTCTCCTGGGCACCCTGATTCAAACCAGACTCAGCAACAGCAATCAATGTCCCACTAAAAGAAACCATTTCCAGCTGGCTGAGGTCCCTGGGGTAGCACTACCATTGCTGGTGGTGTCACCTTGGGGCCAGTGGGGAAGAGCAGCACTGAGTCCATGGTGTCAGTCATTGTGGGTACCAGTTGGTGTATTTTGTGTGTCAGTTCTTGCAGGCTAAACTCAGTCATTGTTTGATGATTTTTGCTGTGTTTTCAGGTTATAAACTCATCGGGAGCCATTCTGGGGTGAAGCTCTGCCGATGGACAAAGGTATGCTCTGTTTCCTGTTCTCATTTCTTAAATGTAAACAAAGCTAGAGGCTTACTCAGGTATTCCAATTTCCTGATGAAATAGCATTTAAAAGGTGCTATTATTTGCACAAACCCAAATTCCGTCTTTCAAGCTGTAACCTTGCATTTCCAGCTACTAAAATCCCTCTGCAAAGAGTGAGAATGCACCAGTAGCACAGAGCTGGGAACATCCTTTTTTGGATTTTCCTGTTGTTCTGCTGCCTGCTGAAACCTCTCCTGCCCACTGAAATCCATGTGAGGGAGAAGTGGGGAGCTTGTATCCCTGGTGTGAGGTTGTGGAACAGGGGTGACACAGCCATTGCCACACCTGAGCAGGCACACGAAGCTGTTTGAACCCCTTGTCCTGGGGCTGGGCTGTGACAGTCAGGGTCCCACTGGCTCTCAGCATTTATCAGATCAGATTTCCACGGGAGGTGTTGTTGAGGATTTCACTGTTGTTAATGGTTTACCTGCTCTGTGGGAGTGTGGGGATGTGGCTGTGTACAATACCTGTGTATATGAGCACACCTGTGTGACACAGCCTCCTCCCAGTCCTGCACTTGACTCTTGGAGGATCTGGAGCTCAGTAGTTTTTTAAGCAGTTTCCAGACTTAAAAACGTTCCCAGCAGAGGCACAGAGCCCTGGAGAAAAAACTGCAGCCTCTTCAGGCTAGATGTGGTTTCAGATGTCCTTGGCAGGTCCCTCTGGAGCTCAGAGGTGGAGAGTTGGTCTCTGATGTTGTACATTTGGGGAGCAGCATTGATCAGAGAATCACAGAATCACTGAGGTTGGGAAAGAGCTCTGAGGTCACTGAGTCCAACCACCCCCGCATTGCTGAGGCCACCACTGCCCCATGTCCCCAAGTGCCACATCCACAGGGCTGTTAAACTCCTCCAGGGGTGGGGACTCCACCCCTGCCCTGGGCACCTGGGCCAGGAACTGACCATCCCTTCAGTGAAGGAATTTCCCCAAAATCTGCCCTGAGCCTCCCCTGGCCCAGCCTGAGGCCGTTCCCTCTCCTCCTGTCCCTGTTCCCTGGGAGCAGAGCCCGACCCCCCCGGCTGCCCCCTCCTGTCAGGGACTTGTGCAGAGCCACAAGGTCCCCCCTGAGCCTCCTTTGCTCCAGGCTGAGCCCCTTTCCCAGCTCCCTCAGCCTCTCCTGGGGCTCCAGCCCCTTCACCCACCATAGTGCGACATCTTGCACCCTTGAGCATCCCTGGATGGGAACCTCTGGCATCAGCACCTCGTTAACATGCCAGCACATCTTTAATTCCTGTGCTGTGGCAGTGATCAGTCCTTGCTTTCTGAGCTCTCCTTTGCTGCATGATTAATTGGTTTATTTTTGAAAGAGCCCTTAAGTTGCCAGCCCAGGGTGGGCTGCAGAGAGTTTTCATTGCAGTGCCTGGTGTCAAGGCTCCATCAAGAGCCTTGTTCTCCTGAGCAGCTCAGAGAGCCCACCCTGGGTTGTCAGGAGTACTTGTGGGATTCACTGATCCCACTGCTGCTCTGCTGGTCACTCTTACAGCCATTTCTCTTGTCTGTCATTTTTAGTGTCAGACATGAACACAAAACATTTAAAGAAACACTTGCCAAACTTCAGTGTTGTGACTGAGAAAGCCAGAGAACCTATTTTTATGAAAGACCCAGACTTTAATGCAGCACTGTAAAGCCATTTCACAAAATAAATAGCAGCTCTGTGTGCTCAGATGGGCCCACACTATTTTTAGCTTAAGCAGGAGTTGAATGTAAAGTCTTCTAATAAATTGAGCTGAAATTGGTTCCAGGCAGTGGCTTTGCCTCAGGTTCACACCAGTGTGTGAGAGTCTTCAGGAGCCACTGTGGAGATTCGTATCAGAGGAAAGCAGGAGCAGGGCTGGCAGGATCAGTATTAAGTAGAGTTTTATAGGGATATCTCAGATGGAAAAGATTGGGTTCTGTCAAATTCCAGAAAAAAGCAGAAACCCTGTATGTTTGAGGAAGAGTCTGTTTATTTGCCTTAGGAAAAGCCAGATAAAAGTTGTTCTCCTGAATTAGTGAATCTCCTGAAGCCTCTGTAGTTTGAAGAATGGGTAGAATAAACAGTATTTTCCATGTCATTTAATCTCCTACCTGTACAACCAGTTAGGGATTACCTGTGGATTTTTCCCTGCTGCTCCTTTCTGTTGGATCACCAGGACTCTTCAGGAAGGGGAAGGCAGATTAAAAGCTGCCGTGTTATATTTCAGATTTTCTCTTGAGAGTAGTAAAGTTTCTTTCTCATTTATTATTATTTAACTGAGCTAATGAAAGACAGCATTTTCTGCAAGCAGCCTGCATGATAAATAGGAATTGAATCCTGTTGTGAAAGCAGCTGTGGCTGTGTTGGGAAGGGAAGTGCAGCATCCTGCTGGAGCCACTGCCGGCTGTGAATGAGGGTTTATAAGGTCAGGGCATTTATTTAATTTAGTGCTGCAAGAAATGCTCTGCCAGATAAATGAAAAGAATGGAGTGTTCAGTAGGACAGCCTTGAAATGGATCCGTGTTGCTCCCGAGTGAGTTTTTCTAGGAACACTTCCTACAGCTCCAGAGGCTTCCCCTGCTCTTCATGGGCTGAGTCTAAAAGGTTCCAGGAGAGCACATTCTTGTGCTGGGGTCTGCTAGAAAAGGGACTGAGTAGCTTCAAGTTCTTTTTCCTCTTACACAGTGGTGAGTTTGACCTCCTAAATGCAGTCTGGCTGCAAGGGTGCATGTAAAGAGTCACATTTTATAGGGAGCTGGGAACTCCTCGGAGCAGGTGGCACTGGTGTCCCTCAGCCTTGCTTGGGGCATTGCTGGCCTTGGAACTGAAGTCACAGGTGGCTGAAGGGAGCAGATGCAGGGCTTGCTCTCAGTTTGATCCCAGATGGGTTTCTAACTCTCGTGGGGTGTGTGTGTGTGTTCCCCTGCCCTGGGTTGGGTCCCAGATGAGTTTTTAACTTTCATGATGTGTGTGTGTGTTTTCCTGCCCTGAGTTGGGTCCCAAATGGGTTTTAACTCTCCTGGTGTGTGTCTATGTCTGTGTGTGTGTGTGTGTGTGTGTTTCCCTGCCCTGAGTTGGGTCCCAGATGGGTTTTTACCTCCTGATGTGTGTTTCCCTGCCCTGAGTTGGGTCCCAGATGGGTTTTTACCTCCTGATGTGTGTTTCCCTGCCCTCAGTCGATGCTGCGGGGCCGTGGGGGCTGCTACAAGCACACCTTCTATGGCATCGAGAGCCACCGCTGCATGGAGGCCACCCCCAGCCTGGCCTGTGCCAACAAGTGTGTCTTCTGCTGGAGGTAAGGCACCCATGGGCTTTGGCCCTGGGCTGGGGGCTCTGTGGGACACGGCCAGCTGTCCCTGAGCCAGCTGTGCTCTGGGCTGGGCAGTGTTGTGTGAACCCCCCGAGGTGCTGAGCAGCGGCAGTGCCTTTGGAAATTGGACCATTTTCCATATTTAAAGTACCTTCACCCCCACCAATTCCGTTGCTCTAAACAAGTGAAAAGTGATGACTCAGGAACTGTTACTTTCCTAAAACAGCAGCTGATGAATCCCAGAATCACTGGAGTTGGAAAAGCCCTCCAGGATCATGGAGTCCAAGCTGTGCCTGATCCCCACCTTGTCCCCAGCCCAGAGCACTGAGTGCCACGTCCAGGCCTTCCTCGGGCACCTCCAGGGATGGGGACTCCAAACCTTCCTGGACAGCTCCTTCCAGTGCCTGGCCACCCTTTCCATGGAGAAATTCCTGCTGATGTCCACCCTGAGCCTCCCTGGCCCAGCCTGAGGCCGTTCCCTCTCCTCCTGTCCCTGTTCCCTGGGAGCCGAGCCCGATCCCCCCTGAGCCCCCTCCTGTCAGGGACTTGTGCAGAGCCACAAGGTCCCCCCTGAGCCTCCTTTGCTCCAGGCTGGACAACCTGACCTCAACTCACTGGTTTCCAGTTTTGGTCAGGAAAGTATCCCCTTTCCTCCGGGGATGACTTTGTGGTGAATTCCCTGAAGGAAAGGAGCTGTGTGGGATCCAAGCTGCTCCAGCACTCCTCACTCACTCCTGTCTGGGCTTCCAGGGAAGGTGTGTGCCAGGCTGGGGGAGTGCAGGGTGGGATTGGGAAGAGAGACTGAGGCTCAGCAGAAATGCCAGCAGTGACATGAGAGCACCTGGAGTGGGAGGACAGGGAAGTTGTGCTTTGAGCTCTTTTGTTTTCCACCCTGCTAAATCATCCCATGGGGGCTGTACTTCCTTTGGGACTTATGCCTTACCCCGAGCTGCCAAGAACACCCATTCCATCCCCAGCCTGAGTGCCCAGCATCCCAGTGAGCAATTCCTAAGCAGCCTGGGCCAGTGGAAGGTGTCCCTGCCATGACAGGGGGTGGAATGAAATGGGCTTGAAGGTCCATTCCCACCCAAACCATTCTGGGATTCTGTGATAATATTTCCATGCAAAACCAGCCAGATTCCTCTGATTGCTCCCTTCTGTCTTTCATAGTCCTTGGGTTTTAATAATGCAGATGTTTCATGGCAGCGTTAAAAGGACTGCCCTAACTTGGAGGGCACTGAGAGCTGTCTCCCGTGTTAAATATGAGCATTGGACACTGGGCCTCCTGTGCAGTTTGCATTTGGGAGTCTGTTCCAAAGTGTTCATAGGTGCTTTGGATGGGCTTTCCTCATACCCTGACTGGGAAGGAGGCAGCAAATGGCACATTTAATGTGCAGCTTCTGCTTTGCTTCAGAGCAGGCAGTGCCTGGGAAGGAAAACCTGCTTGCATCTGTTTTCCACATGGTGGTGCAGGGAGTCCTGCAGTGGGACGGTGCTGGGGGACGACATTGCCCTGCCTTGTCCCTCTGTCCCCACACACAAGGTACATCCTAAACAGCAATAAGGAACATGATCAGGATGAGGGGCTTAGTTCCCAGCATTGCTCCACAGAGCATTTCCCACTTTCCCTTCCAAATGCCCTCATTCAGGATTTTTTTTGGCAGCAGCAGCAGCCCGGGTGTGGAATAGGCTGAATCAGGGAAGTCCAGCAAGTGTGAACTGGAGACTGCAGAAACTGATAAATGAGATAGTACAGATTTATCAATAATTGATGAACCAGTCCATTAGAGACCCAGAGAAGGTGGCGCTGTTCTGTGTGTCTCTAACCCATCATCCTGTCACTGTCACCTGTCACTTCAGAGGGATCTGGCAGCAGCAGCCTGATGACAATGGGTGCTACAGTGTTGATTTTCCTGATGGTTGCAAGCTGAATGCAAGGGAACAGCCTCCCAGGGCACTGTGCTCAGAGGTTTTAGCATTGATTCATTTATATCCCTCCATGGGGGAGGTGGGTGGCAGGTGTTGGACTCTTCCATATGGAATGCAGCTGGCTGTCTTCAGGCCTCCTCTGCAAACTGTAAGGTTTAAGTTGGAAGATGTAAGGCTCAGTTTGAGGCTCATCCCAGGACCTTAGGCTTGACTTAAACCAGAACTGCTGCTGAAAGGTTTCTTTTTGATGACCTTTCCAGCTCCTACGCCTGGGCTGCCACAGCCTTCGTGTGGCTGTGGGAGGGATCTTCCCTCCCTCCTTCCCACACCCAGTCTCTGCTGATCCTGTGCCAGCCCAGCTCCCAAACCCCACAGTCAGGCCTATCTGTACTCTTTGTTTTAAGCCCCACACCTTGCAGGTTGTTCAGCATGTGAGGCTGAAGTGGAGCTGCATCCTGGTGGCTGGGCAGGATAAACAAAGCAGCGCCTGAGCAGCAGGTGCCATCTGTGCTGGTGCAGGTGTGTGAAGCCCCAGTTTTGATCTGCTGCTGGCAGAATGTTTCTCATACAGGTTTTGTGCTGGGTTCCTCGTGCAGCTCTGCAAACTGCCTTGCAGATAAGGCTGCTGGGATTCTTTCTTCTTGATCTCTTCTTTCAGGATTTTGACATTTGTAGACTTTGCCAGTGTTTCCGACAGCGCAAACACCGAGCTCTCCCAGGATGGCTGAAGGAAAGGCCAAGGAGCCTGTTTATTCTCTTTTCCTCACTTTGGCAAGAAATGCTGCAGTTCAGCTACTTTCCCTGGGAATTGGATGTCACTGGGGTTGGCTGGTCCTGACTGACACATTTTGACCCCACACCGGTAATCATGGAATGACAGAAAGGTTTGGGTTGGGGCTTTAAAGGGCATCAGTTCCAACCCCTGCTGTGGGCAGGACACCTCCACTAGAGCTCAAGGGTGGAGCCAGTATCCAAACACCCTCAGAAAATTAGGGGTTATTGTCAGAGATGTGGCTTCACTCTGCACTGGATGCTTTCCTTGTCCGCCTTGTCCCTGGGAACTGTCACAGCTGCCAGGGCCCCCTCTGTGGCTTGTGCTTCCCTGCCTGTCCCCTTCAGAGAGGTTGGGGATGCAGGATTATGTGGCAGCTTTTTGTGGGGATAGGAAGAGCAGACTGGGAGATGGGAATGGCTGGAACTGGGCCAGGAAGGGTCAGGCTGGAGATCAGGGAAAGGCTCTTCCCCCAGAGGGTGCTGGGCACTGCCCAGGCTCCCCAGGGAATGGGCACAGCCCCGAGGCTGCCAGAGCTCCAGGAGCTGCCAGGGATGCCCAGGGTGGGGCTGTTGGGGTGTCTGTGCAGGGCCAGGGGCTGGGCTGGGTGATCCCTGTGGGTCCCTTCCCACTCAGGGTATTCCATGATTCTCTCAGGTGGATTGTTTGGTGTCCCCCCAGGCAGCACCGAGGCTGTTCCATCAAAAACATTGAGGGAGACACCCCACACTTTAATTGCTGCAACACCCCCAGTCATAATTCTGTCCTCCAAGGGAGTCTGCCACTCTCCATCCCTGCTCCCAGCTGCTCTCACTGGGGCTGTGTCTCTCTAGCTTAATTGCCTAAATGGAAATGTGCAAGTGACCAAAACTTCTAATCAATTAGAGCAAGTGTGGGTTCAGAGCCCTGTGACACCTCCCTGCAGCACAGGCACCAGGCAGACCTGATTTGATGAGGGTTTTTGGCTCAGTGTCCAAAGTCCAATCAATTATTGTGGAGAGATGGAACAGCTAAATAAGATTTAAATTAATAGGGTTTATTACTTTTGCATCTGAGGAGGAGGCAAACCAGACAGAGTGAAATATCCTGTGAAGAAATTGGCTCATATTTCTTCTGCTGTAACTTTAATGCTTATACCTGTGCTTGGAGGTTTCAGGTTTTGCTTGTAGACAGCAGCTGTAGTGTTGTTCAGACACTAAATCAGTGGGTGGCCAAAAGCCAGGCATCACAGTAAGCCCTGCAAAATACAGAGATTAAAAATTAATAATCTCTCACAAGAGAAGTACTTCAGGTCTTTAAAAAATTAAGAAGAAACTGAAACCGGATGAGAACAAAAGCTTCTCCTCAGTAACTAACTTGATTCCAGAGTGTAAAGTCTTCAGAGAAATGGAGAGTATTGATATCAAAGGAGTGGCCACTGCAGGTTTGGAACACCTGGAAGCTGAGCCTGAAAGCTCAGAGAATCTCTGTGCATGTCCAGCCACCAGTCCTGGTTCTGCTCAGCTGCTGGGTTCTGCTTTTTTCTCCCAGGGTTTCAGTTTGGTTATGGTTTTGTTTCCAGAAGGGATCTGTTGTGACCAAGGTTCATCCCTCACATGGGATTCTTCACTGGTTTGTTGAGTTTTGGGCCTGTCTGTCTGCCAGGAGCTCTTGAAATAACCAATAAATGGGATGAGGGACAGCACATCAGAGAATTTGCCCAGTTCATGCCCCTGGTAAAAAAAAGTGGCAAAAGAAAGAGTCTTGGTGCCTTTATGTGCTGCTCTGTCATCTGAGGCATTTCTAGGAGAAAACGTTCGTGTGTGGGTTGAAATCTCTGATTTTCATTTTATAGCACTTTGTGTTCTCCTGGACTTGGACTTCTTGAAGGTTCTGGAACTTGTTACAATCAGCTCCCAAATTTATGGCCTCAGTAGTGAATATAAACAGATGATGGGCTGTGAAATGTCCATGCTGGGGCCCTTGGCTGTCCCTGCAGGGCATGGTGGCAAGTCCAGCAGTCACTGGTGTGGGGCAGTGCCTGGGGCTTTGAAAGTGAATTTGCACATTTTGACATCCAAGTGAATTTTGGAATAGTCTGGGAAGCTGTTCTGAGCCAGGGGGATGGGGTGGGATGGGGTGGGTGGACACAAGCACAGGACACTGAACATCACCTGCCTTTCAGGAGATTGCTCTTAAAAAAGGGACCATCTCAGAGATGGGATGGAGTTTTTCAGCATGAGGCACCTTCCATCTTTAAGGTTTCAGTTGGAAGAGAATCACAGAATTCTTTTGGTTGGAAAAGCCCTCTAAGATCCTTGAGTCCAGTTGTTCCCCCAGCACTGCCAAGGCCACCACTGACCATGTCCCCAAGTGCCGCATCCACAGGGTTTTTAAACCTCTCCACCACTGCCCTGTGACCACCCTTTTCCTGAAGAAATTTCCCTTAATATCCAGTCTAAGGTGCCCCTGGCACCCTCTGATCCTGTCAGCCAATCTATCCAGCCTGCTCTTTCCATCCTAGGGAAAATGTTTCATTCAGATTCAATATCTCTATCCTGGTCTCTTCCCAGCCCAGTCTGGGCTCCTCCTGTTGCTCTCAGGAGGTGCAGAAGAAAAGGTACAGCCAGGTTTCAGATGGTACCAGCAGGAACATGAAATATGGTTGGCTTGTGCATTGGCCAAGCTTTTTTTGTGGTCTCCCTCTTCCTCCTCCCATCATTCCAGGGAGTCCTTGAGTTCTCTTTTGTATGTCCCTTCCTGGTCATGATGTTTTACCTTCCCCTTTCTGCTGATGCCCCTGTGTTTTTGTGCTCCTCCTTTTGTTTGCAGCTGGAGGCTCACAAGGCTGCAGAAGAGCAGATTGATTTTGTTGTTCTGTCTTTGCTTTTTATTGCTGCAGTTTGCACTTCTGCCTTAATAGGCTTTCCAAAACAGCCAGTTCTCCTGAACTTCTTTTAGCTTAAGCTCTTCTCCTCTGGGATCTCCCCTGCTGCCTCTCAGGGTTCACTGAGACTGCTTCTTGAACTCCTCCTATTTTTATTCTGCTCCTGCCCTCCCTGGGAATGATGTGCTCTGTCTCTCATGTCACTGTCACCAGCACTTCCTCACCTTCCTGTTCCCCCACCAGGCATCACTCGGGGTCAGTCGATCCTTGCAGTAAATGATATTTTATACCTGAGCTGCATCTGCTCTCAGAGCTTCTTAATAACCATTGTCAGAATGTATAAAGCAAAAGCTGATATATTAAAACAGTTCCCAAGTCATTGGGGAGGCAGATCACAGCCCCTGGGAAGCTGCGCCTTCACAGGGCTCCCAGGGCCTGCCAGGGCCACTGGGAATGCTGTGCCATGCTCCTGGTGGATCAGAGGTGTGCTGAGACTGCAGGGGAAGGTGGATGGGAGCAGCCAGGGAGATTCCAGGGGAGCCAGCAGAGCTTCCCATCGTGTTCCGTGCACTCTGTGGGGCTGTGGCACTGCTGTGTCTCTGAAGGAGCAAACCAAACCTGTTTCACACCTGGAATCTCTGCTAAAATCAAGGTTTTCTGCTGTGTGGGGGTTTGGGTGAGATTTCTCATTTACTTGTGTTATTTTGGGAAGAAAGGAAGGAAGGAATCCCCTACAGATTTTCCTGCTCAGGACTGGAATAGCCAGTGAGGTGGATGATGGGAGGTCACAGAGCCTGGTGGAATGGCAAGGTGACTCTGGAATTGTGTCTTTGATGGGGACTGGGGAACAATCTCCTGAGTCCAAGGCATTACTGCTGTATCCTCCTCTTGGCAGAGAACCTCCTTTTTGCCAAATAAGCAGCCCTGTAGACTTGACCTGGTGTGTTTATTAAACAGTTGGATGTGTTAAAGATGCAGGGCCTGTTGGACACTAATAGCTGTCCAGGGTGCACCCAGAGCCTATTGATTTCCTGCCAGCTGGCCCTATTAAATATACGAGGTACAAGTTTTGCAGTTAAACATGGAAGAGTTTTATAAATGCCTTTTATAGCTGACATTCAGAAAACTTTCTGTGTTGCCATATGGGGAATAAAGGGGAAATCCAAAAAGCTGTTTTGGCTTAAAGGATCCTTGAGGTGGTAAAATTTGAAAGCACTGTTTGAATCTTTGCTCTTTAAGTGGATGAAGAAATGTTTGGGCCAAAAGGCTGATTTTTCTGAGCCTGAGTTTGGAGTTTGTGTTTTAGCACTGTCAGGGGATGTTTCTCACTTGGAGAATCCCAGAATCCCAGACTGGTTTGGGTTGGAAGGGACCTTAGAGGTCATCAAGATCAACCGCCTGCCATGGCAGGGACACCTTCCACTGTCCCAGGCTGCCCCAAGCCCCAATGTCCAGCCTGGCCTTGGGCACTGCCAGGGATCCAGGGGCAGCCACAGCTTCTCTGGGCACCCTGTGCCAGGGCCTGCCCACCCTCACAGGAAGGATTTTTTTCCTGCTGTCCAACCCAAACCTACTCTCTTTTGGTTTGAATCCCTTCCCCCTTGTCCAGAGGTCAGTGGGAGACTTTTGCTTGTCCCAGTGAGGACTAGACCAGCCCCTCATCCTGAGAAGGGGCTTCCCTGTCCCTTCTCCCTCAGTTAAATGCTGGGAGTCTTATCCTAATCCCCTGGAGCTGGAAGGCTGAATGCAGGTGGAATCTCCCGGGTGTCCCCAGGGCTGATTCCAGGGATGATGGAGAAGGGTGCAGGAAGCAGAGGTCACCTGGCTGGAAAACTGAGTGTATTTTGGAGTGTATTTTGCTTGGCCCTGTTTTCCTGTCCAGGGCTGAGTTAATCCAAGAGCTTTAGTGAAAGCACAATGTGCTGCTCTTAATGAACTGTGTTCTGCAGGGGGAGTGGTAGGGGAAAAGGGAAGGGACTGCTGGAGCATAATTTGGGATGAAGCAGGAAAAGATGGAGAGAGAACAAGGAGGTGAAAACACAGAATTTCACTTCCTTCCTTAAGATGATATTTAAGGGCTGGTTGATTCCCTCATGCTAATAAAGTAAGAAATGGGGAGGAACTCCATGGATCTTCCAGGTGCCTGGATGGATTTACCTGGGCTGGCTTTTGCTGTTTTCCAAGAAAACAAAATATGGGACAGTGATCCTTTCCAGGCAAGGCTGGCTTCCCAACCCAATGTGACCCAGCTGTTCCTGAGATGGAAGATCTGGGATTTTTCCCCCTGCAATCTTGGCTCAGGGGGATTAAAATCTGGGAGATGACCCAGATCCTCTGGAATGCATCCCTGGTACAGTGCAAGCTTCCTGCTCTCTTCAGGGGCTTTGGAGGAGCCTGCCCTCCCCTGTCCTGGTACCAGAGCACCACACAAACTTTGGGGTAGAAACAAATCCTGTCCTCAGGGTGGTGCTTGGTATAAAATGGAACTAAAAATGGCCTGGCAGCTCCCTTCTCCAGAGCTTTGTGCAGTTGTGGGAAGAAGAGGAGGCAGATTCAGTTTCCTTTTCTTTACAGAGGTTTTTGCGGACATTATTTTAGCTTAGAAGCCTTTCACCTGTGCTTCAAAATGGGGGTATAAAGTTTAATATTATCCACAAGGCCCATTCTTCCTTCTGGGAAACCAGAGCCTGGAGGAGAGGGATGTGAGAGTGGTGCTCAGAGGTGACATCCAAAGGATGGGGCAGCAGCAGGAAGTTGCTGGGAATTTCTTATTGCTTTGAATGTTGTTGATGCCAGAGTCTCCAGGTGGCAGGTGAGTTCTGCAGGTGTGTTCCAAGTGACAGTGGGTGACTGTCCCCTCTCCCCTCAGACACCACACGAACCCCGTGGGCACCGAGTGGCGCTGGAAGATGGACCAGCCCGAGGTGATCCTGCAGGAGGCCATTGAGAACCACCAGAACATGATCAAGCAGTTCAAAGGTAACTTCTCCTCTGTCCCCAGCCCTGATGCTGTTAGAGGATAGCCAGCAGTGGCACCTTCAGGAGGCACGTGAGAACGTTCTGCTGCTTTGGGAAGGAGGCCTGGAGTTCAGGATGTCAGGAGGATGGGGAGAAGAAACTGCTGTGGCACATTTAGTGTTTGCTGTAATGAGTCTCAGCCACAGGGTATGTGCTGCTGCTTGGAGGGAGCAGAGTGGAGCTGCCCCTGGTGCATCCTAGTAGTTGTCAAACCCTTTGCCTTGGTGTGCACAGAGCCTTCCACAGTGGTTAAAGCCAGCCTGGATGGTGGGGGATCCTGGCTCCTCTGGAAAAGTGAGGGCAGGTAGGAAGCAAAAGCAGTCAGCCTCTTACCTGATAGGAAATGCACTGCCAGCCTTAATACCCAGCTTTGTTTTAGCCTTGGAACTTCTGGTTGTGTTTGTCTCATTAATAATGAAACAGCAGCAACCAGGGGATTTTGATTTTCAGGAATTATTCAATACCTGTGGTTGTGACTGAGCTGCAGTTCCACAGCACCTCTGGAAAGCTCTGCACCTTGCTTCCCACAGACATTCCCTGGGACTTTGATATTCTGTGTCTGTAACTATGCAGAAGGCTGGGGGTTTTATTTCCCAAATGTGATGATCTGGTTACTCTGCCAGGGTCAGCTGTGTGTGCTGGCAGGGCTGGCCAGCTTGGCAGGACAGCTCCAGGGTTCTGCTCTTCCCGACTGCCTGTGAGCAGCAGGAATGGAGTGAAACAGCCATAAAACGTGCAAGATGAGCCCTGGCCTTGGCTGTCATTTTGGGAACCTGATTGTTTAGGCTGGCTGTGCTCAAAGACAATCCAATGGATCCAGGATGTGACAGGCACAAAACCCTCCTGTCAGCAGAGCAGAGCTGCTCTGACTCAATCTCTGCAGTTGGATAATGGGTGGAAAAACAGCTCAGGTTAGGGCCCCATGGGCTTCATTCTCCTCACGTGGCTGGTTTGGAGCAGCAGCTCCAGGGAAGCTCATTCCTGAGCCTCATGTGTCAAACATCCCCTGCCCCAGGGTATGGTGGTACTGAAACAGCCTCAGCAGCTCTGCAGGGGAATTTGGGGATGGTGAGAGGCACACTCAGGGCAGGGCTTCACCTCAGGGGCACCTGGAGAAACACCACTGTTGAGCCAGTGGATGCATGGAAGGGGCTGGAGCCCCAGGAGAGGCTGAGGGAGCTGGGAAAGGGGCTCAGCCTGGAGCAAAGGAGGCTCAGGGGGGACCTTGTGGCTCTGCACAAGTCCCTGACAGGAGGGGGCTCAGGGGGGGTCGGGCTCTGCTCCCAGGGAACAGGGACAGGAGGAGATGGAACAGCCTCAGGCTGGGCCAGGGGAGGTTTGGGTGGATATTGGGGAAAATTTCTTCACTGAAAGGGTGGTCAGGCCCTGGCAGAGGCTGTGCAGGGCAGGGGCAGAGCCCCCATGACTGGAAATGTTCAAAAATCATGTGGATGTGGCACTTGGGGACATGGGTCAGTGGTGGCCTTGGCAGTGCTGGGAAATGGTTGGACTCAATGATCCTGGAGGTTTTTCCCAACCTCAATTATTCTGTGATTCTGAGCACTGGGAGGTTCTGCAGGAGAACCACAGCCCCACGTGGGACCTGTCTATTGTCCCTGTCCCCAAAACAGGGGACAGTGCCTGATTGGGGAGGTCAAGTTACACATCGAAATGAGCTTGTTCAGCCAGGGTGGGGTCTGGAGAGGTGGGGACCCTGCAGCCCTGGGGGCTTTCAAGTCTCCGGAGTAAAGCCAGGGTCACCCTGGAGTAAGGAATAACCTTCTCCTTCCCTGCTCTCCTCCCCAAATGGGTAGAGGAGAGGGAATGATTATGAATAGACTTTTCAGCATGTGAAATACTGCTCGAGTGTCAGGAGGCCTGTCAGGACATCCCAATTCTCTCTTTTTGGAGCTTGTTTTCCGTTAAACAAATGCATAAATATTACTTAAAATGTGTCTGTGCATTTGGGCACAGTTACCCTTGACCTGGAACTGTGAGAGGAGGAAAAAGAAAAGCTTTGAACAAGAACTGTGCTGCAAAGTGGGAAAAGAAAAGCTGGTTTATTTTTCTAGTGATAGATGGCAACATTCCTGTCCTGGGTGCTGTGAGTCAAAGGTTTATTAAGGAGAAGAAAAATCGGTAAGAAAAGCCCAGGAGCTCCTGTTCCATTTAGTGGATTTCACATCGTTCTTCCCTCAGGTGTGTGGGGAAATGTTGTTAGAGTGGAAGCAGTGAAAGGCAGATTGAGTAGGAGCAGTGTGAGTGAGCTGAGCCAGGGATGGGGAAGGGTTCAGCTCTGGCAGCACAGAGTCCCCAGCGTGCAGGGCTGGAGCTGCCTCGGGCAGGAGCAGGACTGGCTCCTCCAGCCAGCCCAGCAGCTCTGCACAGAGAGCAGGGGGGGTTATGGGGATTGATTTTTGAGAAAAAAGGAAAACCCCAGGAATGACTTTCTTGAGCAGTGAGGTGGCCCAGGCTGCTGAGGGGACTGACTGTGCCCTGTGCTGGCACTGCTGGGGCACCTCCAGTTCTGGACAGCTCCAAGAAAGATCCTGAGGGGCTGGAGTGTGTCCAAGGAAGAAAAGGGAGATGGGAAGGGGCTGGAGCCCCAGGAGCAGCTGAGGGAGCTGGGAAAGGGGCTCAGCCTGGAGCAAAGGAGGCTCAGGGGGGACCTTGTGGCTCTGCACAAGTCCCTGACAGGGGGGGGCAGCCGGGGGGGTCGGGCTCTGCTCCCAGGGAACAGGGATAGGAGGAGAGGGAACGGCCTCAGGCAGGGCCAGGGGAGGCTCAGGGTGGATATTGGGGAAGTTTCTTCACTGAAAGGGTGGTCAGGCCCTGGCACAGCTGCCCAGGGAGGTTTGGAGTCCTCATTGCTGGAGGCATTTACAAACTGTGTGGATGTGGCACTTGGGGACATGGGTTAGTGGTGACCCTGCAGTGCTGGGGGAATTGTTGGACTCCATCTCAGGGTCTTTCTCAACATCAATGTGTCCGTGCTCCTGCAGCACTGACTGGGCACCCACAGGGACTCCAGAGGGGTCCCACTGGGCTGAGGTGCTGGCCCCTGGCCCCTGACATAGAACAGACTGTTTGGGCTTCTGGGGAATGAAAACATGGGAAATGTCTTAGCTAGGGAGTCCTCAGGGCTGGGGTGTCTGGGGGTGCTGCTCAGGTGCCCCCCTGAGCCATTTGAATAAATTGGTGGTGCTCTTTCCAGTCCCAGTCCCACAGCCTTTGCAGGCAGAGCCATCCACACATTCCATGGGCCAGAGAAACTGCTTAGCCCATCTGGTGCTCTATTCATTTTAGTAAAAATGAGATTTCCTTTGAAGGAACAGAATTCTTGTGTCCCTTTATCCTTTAGGATACCCTACAGGATGATAGCCCTCTATACTCTGGGTGCCTAGGGGTGATGATAAATCACCTTCTGCTTTAGTGTTGCCACAGTTTGTGCTGGGTTTGGAGAGCACAGCCATTAAAGCCCCATAATTCTCTCCTGGAGTAAATGATGGAGAGACACCTCACTGACAGGGAGCGAGGCTGGGAAGTTTATTTGATGGATACATTTTTCTGGGGAGTGCCTTGTAAATCTCTGTGCCCTTGCAAAGGGCACACACAAGATGGAAACAAAACTCAGCAATGGAAGAGTGGGAGTCTGATAATACAGGGAAAAAACCAAACAGAAATGCATGACCTGTCCTAGGGAATCCTCGAATCAGCATGGACAGAGTAGGTCCCTCATCCCCCTGTCCCCAAGGCTCTTGTGGTGCTGCTCAGGCCCTTACATGGAGTACCAGAGTCAGCCCCCAGCCTCCCCAGGGTGCTGTGCCAGGTGGTGCTGTCCTTTCCCAAGTTAGTGGTGCAGCTGGAATCAGCTTTTCCCGGGAGATGTGCTGACCAGAGGGGCTTGGCTGTGTGCTCTGCTGGGAGCTGATGGCAGGAACAGAGCTGTAGGGATTCAGGAGAGTCCTCCTGGAATACACTAATCCTAGGCAGTTTATCCTTGCCTGGCTGGTGATTTGTGTGCTCAAATGGTCATGTACAAACCCACTCTCTTCTCTGGGTGGATATGCCAGGTTTGGTGTGAACAGTTTGAGGAAAGTTCCACTCAAACTGTAGAGGATGTTGGGGTTTTGTTCTTTGGCTTATAAAGCTGGCAGGGTAATTATGAAAGTCCAGATGCAAAATGCTGAGAGAGAGAAATTAATTAATTCCAAAACTGACTTGCAGTAGTGTTAGAAATATGAAAGTTAGTCCTTTAATCTCAGTGTGTGCTGGAGATGCTGCTTTCTTCTCCAATAAAACTCTCATTTAGTGCTGTCAGGTTTCTATGGAATAACCATTAGTTCTGTCACTTCCTCAGGACTGAGCCTGGCTGCTTGAAAATGCACTGAGCCCTGCTCTGATTCCAAACCAGCTTTGCTACGTGAGGCTGGAGCAATATCCACAAACACCTCTTTTATCTGGGCTTTGCAGCAGAGCTGTAATTTTCTGTACTGCCGCATCAAGGCAACGAGAGGGGAGCTGAGGACCTGGATTCACACTCCAGGCTTTGTTTTTTATCTTTAAAACAGACCAGCCCCCAATCTAAAGCCTCAGATAGGATTTATAGGATTTGAGTACATCAAGGCACATCAGGGAAATGTGAAGTGACAGATTTGGAACAAAAGCTTGTTTGGAGGCAGCTGATTTAATCTGGGGTCCTGAGCACCTGGTCAGGTGTGGGTAGGCTGGAGGAGCATCAGGAGTGGGACTCAGGTGCTGTTTTCACATGGACACTGAAAACTCCTTGTGTTTTCCTCCTCCTCCTGAAAGGTCTCTGGCTGTTCAGGACCGTGCCATGTGCTGGGTTTTCTTTTGAACACGTGCTCTGTGGAGCTGCACGTGCTGTGTTTCAGCCTGGGTCCAGTCCCTTGCTGTGCTCGGCTCCTCCGGGAGCTGCTCTTCCTGGAGGCCCACGGGGACAAGCAGCAGCACAGCCACACCTGCCTGGAGTGGCACTGAGCTGCCCTGTGTGTTTGTCCCAGCATTCAGCAGCATCCCCAAGGTCTCAGCAGTGGAGAGCTTGGCTCAAATGTTTAGTCTTGGCTCAGATGTTACCAGCAAATTGCTGTCAGCAGTGCCCAGGGCACAGCCAGCCCCAGGCTCTGGGTGCTGCGGCTCTCTGGGTGCTGCAGGGCTGCTCCCTGGGCCCTGGCTGTGTCCCCTCTGCTTTGGGAGGGCTCCAGCTGCTCTTCTCAGCCCTCCTCGTGCCTGAGTGTGTTTTGGATACAGATGTTTGGGAGGGGGATTTGTTACAGAACCACAGAAGGGTTTGGAAGGGACCTTAAAAATCATCTTGTTCCAACCCCTGCCACGGGCAAGGCCACCTTCCTCCACACCAGGTTGCTCAGGGCCCATGCACTGTTGATTTAAGGCTGTTCTCCCCTCTGCAGGCGTGTCAGGAGTGAAGGCAGCTCGGCTGGAGGAGGCCCTGGCAGTGAAGCACTGTGCCCTGTCCCTGGTGGGGGAGCCCATCATGTACCCCCACATCAACCGCTTCGTGAGGCTGCTGCACCAGCACGGCATCTCCACCTTCCTGGTCACCAACGCCCAGTTCCCCGAGGAGATCAGGTGAGAGCTGCCCAAAATTCCTCCTGTACTTCCTGATGAAACATTGAAATACTGCCCTGTGTCCTAATCCCATTTAGTGGCCCCTCAGTCAGCTCTGCACGAGCACTGGCAATGAAAAATTCCCCTCAGTATCTGATTTTAACCTCAATCTGCCCCTCAGTTTGATTTTCTTTTCTGTACCTTCTAAACAAACTGTGATAACTCCTAGAAGTGGAGAGGATGGAACGTGGCTCCTGTGAAAGTGTGGCAGGAGGGGAGCAGTGAGTGAGCTGCAGTTTGTGCCTGGGGCAGGGATAACTGGTGTCCTGCTGTCAGCCAGAGCAGGACTCTGGGCTCAGAGATTGCCTTTTGGGGCTGATCTTTGTTCTGACCCCAGAGGATCAGCTGTAAAGGCTCAGCCCAAAGCTCTGTCCATCTCCAGCAGGATAAGGAGGGGTGACAGGCATGTGTTCATCAGTAACATGGGATCTGTTTAACTTCCATCAGAGGGACTTGAGTGAAATCTTCCAAACGTTTAAATGAACTCTTTCAGAGTCTTTACAGAGGTAAAGAATCCCTTCTTCTGATGTTTTGGAGCATCCAGGCTGCTGTTACCGAAGTGTAGGAAGGAAGTGCAGCATGTGTGGAAATGCAGCTCCAGGGTGGCTCTTCAGGATCCCAGCACTTCAGAGCAGCAGCAGATCCAGGCCTGGAGCTGTGGGAGCTGTGTGCCAGGTGGCCTTGGTGTGTCACCCAGCTCATCCCAGCTCCTCCTGTGGGTCATTGCTCCTGGGAGAGCTTCCTTTGCACTCCTCATGGTCTGAATCTGGCACTGAGGGGGGAGTGCGGGCAGTTTGGGAGGGAGTAATTACACACTACAAAGGCATTCCAAATGATTGAATAATTGTGTAATCAAGTTACTTTAAGTCATGTATTATGTGCCTGATAGATAGAAATTGCTCTTTCCTAAATATAGAAGTTTAAAAAGGGAGCACACACTCTATTTTGAAGCTGCACTTTTTGGATCTGCTGAATCTTTTTAAAAAGAAACAAAAAAGAAGGGGATAAAATGCTAGTCTTGCTGTCTTAAAAATTGCAACTGATCTTTGGCTCATCAAAGCGGATAATTTGCTTAATATGGGAACTGAAGTAGGCACCCAGCTCATTTCTGTACTGTCAGCAGAGGAGCTGCAGTCAAAAAGTTCATCCTGAAATAGGCAGGGTGACCTCTGGTGCAAGAGAACTGAGAGGGACTTGGGCCGAGGAATGGAGGGACAGGACCCAGGGAACGGCTTCCCACTGCCAGAGGGCAGGGATGGATGGGAGATTGGGCAGGAATTGTTCCCTGGCAGGGTGGGCAGGCCCTGGCACAGGGTGCCCAGAGAAGCTGTGGCTGCCCCTGGATCCCTGGCAGTGCCCAAGGCCAGGCTGGACATTGGGGCTTGGAGCAGCCTGGGACAGTGGGAGGTGTCCCTGCCCAGGACAGGATGAGCTTTAAGGTCCCTCCCAACCCATTCAGGGAGTGGGCTGCCTGGCCTGAGGTGTTACTGGATTCAGGACAGGGGCTCCAGTGGGTGCCCTCTGTGCCTTCCTCTGCTCCTCCTCCTCCTCTCTTTGGGCTGCAGCTTCACCTGCCTCAGACTCACAATAGACCGAGGGAGGTTTTACACTAGTTGCTCCTGTTGAACCCTTACCTGGCTCCTGTCTGTGCTCCATGGCTGTGAACAACCCTCGTCTCGTGTGTGGGTCTGCCTTTATGATCAGTAATAATAATGATAATGAGCAGATGATTATTAATGCTCACCAGCAAAGGCTCATTTTTGATGTTGCTGTTCCTGGTCCTTGTGGGCTCTGTCGTGCCTGCCTGGTGAAGCCACCTCAGGGTTGGTGGCCTGATGTCAATTTATTAATTGAGTGGCACAGCTCAGCTGCAGATTTCAGTTCATGATTTCTGCCAAAGTCCATGTGTAAATACTCCTGGATTTCACCTCAGGTGTCTGAGCTAGCTCGGAAATTCCAGCCCCAAATCCATCCTGGTGCCACACAGCTGGATTTGCTGTTATTCTGCACTGGAGCTGTGTCCCAGGAGCACCAGTCTGTGTCCTTGTTCTCACTGCACCCATGCCCTCTCTCCTGGAGCTCATCCTGGCTCCATTCCCAGCCATTCCCTGTGGGCCATTCCAGTTTGGGGCTGAAATCCCTCCCTGGATCAATTCTAATTCCTTCATTTCCCCATGCTGACAGTGAGTCTGGCTCCTGCCTGTCCTTAGCTTTGAGAGGAAATCATTTTTCTCAGCCCCTCTTTTGAAAAGCACCTGCTCCATCTTCACTGGGGCCCCTTTTAATTAAGCAAAGACAGTTCTGAGTGAAGAAAGAGTTTGGCTCAGTATTCCTTGAAACTGAGCAGTTCAATCCACTTAGGCCCAGAACATTTGGTCATTTTGGAGTCTGTGGCTTTGGGCTGCCAGTCCAGACAAACTTGTTTACAAAACTGAGATTTTAACCTGAAATGTTCAGTTTGTTCTGGGTTATTTCATTTTGCTGTCTAAATACACACAGAGAGAATGTGTTTAGCTAGTTGGTTAAGTGTCCACCTTAAGTGGATTTTTCTGGATGTGGAGAGCTCTGATCAGTCTCACTCTGGCCAATTCTTGTCCCTCTGTCACCTTTGGGTGACAGTGTATTTTTAGGTGGCATTGTTTGGCAGCTGAACAATAGCTTTTGATTTAGCTTCTGATTCCTTCTCATCTTCTCTAGAGAACCAGATGAAGCTGGGACTGGTGCCTGCTCTTTACAGACTTTACACAAAACACTCCCAAAATGCTGTCCCCAAATGCTGAGAGCTGTGTGGGACATTGGGACGTGGTTGTTGCTGCTGCAGCTCCCAGGGTGGGAGATGCCACGAGGGGTGGGTATGATACACTCACTGCCTTTGTCACTTCTGTCAATGGAAAGGGTTTGTCTCCATCCTGGAGGTTTGTTTCCCTCCTGGAGGTGTCCAAGGCAGGCCTGGACATGGCACTCAGTGCCCTGGGCTGGTGACAAGGTGGGGATTGGGCACAGGCTGGGCTTGGTGACCTTGAGGGGCTTTTCCAACCTCAGTGATCTTGGAATTCTAAGGGAGCTTCTTTCTAGGGTGTTCTCAATCCCTCTGATTCTCTGATTCTTTTTCTGTGGTGTTGCTGCTTCTCCTTCATTCCCTTTTGTTTCATTCCCATTTCCCATTCCCAGAACTGCATTTATGGAAGGGATTGCACGCCCCCCAGGCTCTTCCCACTGCACAGGAGGTTTAATCCCTTCAGAAGTTCCCAGTGCTGGGCTCTAGGTGCTGTGACCAGCACTTGTGACCAGAAGGGCTCTGCTCCAGGATTTCTGTAGAATAAGAGCCTTGGCAGTGGAAGGGGAACATGGTGGAGATTTGTGTGTGGGTTTATTTCTAAACTGCTTTTCAGGCCAGGGGAGTTCAGCATGTCCAGCAGTAGGACCTGGCTGAATTACAGCTTAATTTAGAGTCAGAGAATCCCTGAGGCTGGAAAATCCCTCCAGGATCATTGAGTCCAAGCTGTGCCTGATCCCCACCTTGTCCCCAGCCCAGAGCACTGAGTGCCACATCCAGCCCTTCCTTGGGCACCTCCAGGGGTGGGAACTCCAAACCTCCCTGGGCAACGCCTGCCAAGACCTGATCACCCTTTCCGTGAGGGAATTCCTGCTGATGTCCATTTCTGTTGAATGGGATTGTTTTCCCATGAGTCAAATAGATGGTGGAGAAAGGGCAGAGCTTTGTGGATTGCAGAACCTCTCTGTGCCTCACCTGAACCCCTTCCTTTGGGAAGCCTTTCCCAGAGTGTTCCAGCTCCACTGGGGGGAAATCTGTCCTGGTGCAGCGAGGAAATGGCAATGCAATTGTCAGCCAAGGGCTGTGCGTGTGAGTTCCCAGCCCTGGGGGTGTTTGTTGAGGTTATAACACCTTGCTGATGATGATGGTCGCTTGGTAGGGATGAACTTTCCCTGGAAATACTGTCCAGTTCCTGTTCCTACTTCTGTAGGAGAACACAAACTCGAGCAGCAGATTTCTGAAAGCAGCAATTCCCTTTTCCCTTGGCAGGAGGCTGGAGCCTGTGACCCAGCTCTATGTCAGTGTGGATGCCAGCACCAAGGAGAGCCTGAGGAGGATTGACAGACCCCTCTTCAAGGACTTCTGGCAGAGGTTTCTGGACAGCTTAAAGGCCTTGGCTGAAAAGGTACCCACTGAAGAATGGACTTTGAAAAGGCTTTTTCCTTCTTTCTGCACTTTGCTGACTCACCACACCTTTTTGCTTCCTACTCATCTTACCTGCTCCTACTTTCTGCAGAAGTAGAAGACTTGAGAGGCTTTAAGATGGACCATGGAGTGGGTTCTGGGTGTGTTGGGGGTGTATTTCCATGGTTCAGGTGTGTGAAGTGCCGCAGGTTTGAGCAGTTTTCCAGAGCAGAATGTGTGTATCAAATGGGGCAGTAAATGCTGTGAACATAAGGTGCTATGACGGATGAAGAGATTATCAAATAATAGAAGATTTCCTAACAAAGGGACCATGCTGAAAACAGGGTGCTGAAGGAAAGCTGGAAATTCAGGGAAGAGTTATAAACCCCATGTCCCTTTGCTCTGGTTCTCAGAGGCTCCATTGAAATGGCAGCACTGAAATGACACTGAAATGTGCATGCTGGAGTTTGGGAGCTCTGTCACCCTCCTGCTCCAGAGAAATCTGCTTTTTCCTGGGAGATTGACCCAACCCAGGGGATCTGAGCACAGCAGCAGGGGTGGCCTTTGCCATGTGTGTGTTGGACTCAGCTGAGCAGTGACCTGGGGGTGGTGCCAGCTCATGCTCTGTGTGACAGGTGAGTTTTGGAGTAATTAATGAAGCACTGCTGGGCCCAGCAGCACATGAATGGATGTGAGCAGTGCCTCACAAGCATGTCTGCCTGTCTTGTTCCTGCTCCTGGGCTCTGATGGAAGCCAGGGCTGTGTTTACTGATCTGGCAGGCATTGACACGTTACCTGCTGGAGGAACAGCCAGGAGAGACCGTTGCCTTTGAATAATGAGGTTTTGTTTGAATAATGAGTTTTTCTGCCTGCTCAGATGACAGTGTTGGACCATTCTCTGCCAAATGAACTTGGATTAGTAGATGTGTGAGGCTCAGAGGAATTGAGTGGCACTTGCAGCTGCAAAGGCACGTGGGCAGCGTGGTCAGGTGCTTTGTGTGTGGAGGTACAGCTGCTCTTATTGCCTCAGGCCAAACTCTGAGGGTGTTGAAATCAAGTGCAAACTAAATTCTCTGTGAGCAGGAAAATCTGTGGGAAGAAGGGGAGCTAAAACACCGAAGGCAGAAAATACTGAAAAAGCCCTTTGGAAAGTTGCTTTTGCCCATCATTTCTTTGATGCTGCCTCTCTTGACCCTGGGTGTTCATTACTGGGAGTTGTCAGAAGTTTCCTTGCAAACAATTGAAGGTGAAAGTATTGGCAAGTCTGTCCATACAGCTAAAAATACCCTGGTCAAGGTGAAGAGGAGAGGAGAAAGCAGCTCCACTAGCAGGTGCATTTTCTCCTCCAAGTAACTGCACTTTGAAGGGTCCTTGAAACACTGACAACACAAGAGCCAATTAATGGTTGTTCCAGTTGGTGAAACCCTGCTCTGCCAGGCCTGCTCAGCTGCATGAGGCAGCAGTACACATGGGGACAGCAGGAGCTCTTAGGGAAGCTGCTGTTTGTTGGTTTTTCCTCGTAATCCCAGAATCGCTGAGGTTGGAAAAGCTCTCCCAGACCATGGAGTCCAAGCTGTGCCTGATCCCCACCTTGTCCCCAGCCCAGAGCTCTGAGTGCCACATCCAGCCCTTCCTTGGGCACCTCCAGGGATGGGGTCTCCAAACCTCCTTGGACAGCCTCTTCCTGATTGCCCTTTCCACGAAGAAATTTTCCCCAATATTCAGCCTAAATCTCCCCTGGCCCAGCCTGAGGCCATTTCCCTTTTGTCCCCTGTTCCCTGGGAGCACAGCCCGACCCTCACCTGGCTGTCCCCTCCTGTCAGGGACTTGTGCAGAGCCACAAGGTCCCCCCTGAGCCTCCTTTTCTCCAGGCTGAGCCCCTTTCCCAGCTCCCTCAGCTGCTCCTGGGGCTCCAGCCCCTTCCCAGCTCTGTTCCCTTCCCTGGACACGCTCCAGCCCCTCAGGGTCTGCACTGTCCTGAGGGGCCCAGAACTGCCCCCAGGATGCAGGTGTGACCTCAGCAGTGCCAGCACAGGGGACAATCCCTGCCTGATCAAACACAGGATTCTGGTACCCAAAACCTCTGAGTGCTCCTGGGCAGCAGTTCCTCTCTGCTCCCCTCCCAGCTGCCCTGCCCCAAGCTCACAGGAGTTGTTCTGTGGGACTGTGAGAGGTGGTGGCAGCTAAAGCCCTGCAAATTCCTGGGAAATACAGGCCCTTTTCCAGGCTGGGTGTGGAATGCTGCTGCACTGTGTTGGGAAGGTGATGTTAATTTATCTGGATCCCAGATAAAAGTCACAACTTTTCCCAGTGCCTGACAAACCTTCCAGGCTGATTCAGTCCTTCTGGGGCTGAGAGGAGCTGGCACTGCAGCTCATCTGAGTCACTGCTGAGCAGTCATGGGCAGCTTTGAGCTGGACACTTTGGAAAATAAAGTGGGCAAAGGAAGTTTGTAGGAACAGGAGTTGTACCTGCTGTGCTCACCCTCGTGGAGTTTGGGACATGCTCATCCTGCTCTCTCCCTGCTCCCTGCCTGGGGCTGCAGGGGTGGGTGCTGGCAAAATAATCCTCTGGTTTGGTAATCCAGACAAGAAATGTGAGGAAGGAAGAAGGAAGGACATGGTTTTAAGTGAGAAAGGAGACAGGATGTTTGTCTTGGCTATTTTCTTTCCTTCAACCAAAGCCCAGGTCTTGTTGAATACGGGAGGGCCCAGGCAAAGATGGGCTTCAAAGCTCTTGCCCCAGTGAGGTGGTTATAGAACCTCAGAACCCTGGAATGGTTTGGTTTGGAAGGGACCTTAAACTCACCCCATCTCAACCCCCAGGGACCCCTTCCACCAGCCCAGACTGCTCCAGGCCCCATCCAGCCTGGCCTTGGCCCCGTTATGCTGATAATGGATTTCTTGCTTTTAACTGAACTTCTCACAAAGTTCTTGAGCCTCAGTAAAGGAGTGAATTTAATAACAAATTGTTCCTTGGATGATCTGACAGCCTCATCCAACATGTCTGGGATTAGTTGCTACATCCATTTTCAAAGGAAGCCCAGGAATAAAAGATAAAAAGCTTTTGTGCTATTTCTCTCCGCAGCAAACCACATGAACCCCCCCTTGTCCACTGCTACTTGGAGCAAGTTTGATCCTTTCTAGAGCTGCTCTCATTGAAATGATCTTCATGTTCAATTTTCTGTGCTGAGAAGCACTTTTTGAGAGAGGAGTTTATGTTAAACAGCAGGTGAACTCCCAGACGCTCCCTTTGTTTCTTGTCCTGAGTCCTCGGCCCCTGAAATTAAATGGAGAGGGAAAGGAAAGATATCAACGTGTGAAATTTAGACTGTGCCCTTCCCAAACACCACGTTTGTGTTTTGGAGCCTGATCCTCTGACAGCCTGGAGTTTGTGAGAGTGGTTGAGAGGTGACTTGGTGATAGACAAGTGCTGGGAGCAGGCACTGAGGATGTGAATCCTCATCTCATCATCAGGATGAGAAATCCCTGCTGAAAGGTGTTTCTTCCAGTCATTACTGCTTCCTAATCCATATCCAATGAGGAATGGATTGCAAACCAGTGATGAGGGTCCTGCTCAGGAGAGAAGGGGGAAATTTTCTATCCCTGGGGATTTTAGAATCAAGTTGATGCTTTTTTTCCAAAATACCTTTAACCAGATGTGCTGAGTGAGAAAACAACCCATGATCTGTGAGCTCTCATCTCCCCCAAGTCAGACTGGGAATCCTCTGGTGTTTGGTTTGGTCTCTGTTTCCCTTGGGGTGACTGGACCATGTTCTGCTGGCTGAGGAACTTTGGCAACTTGTCCTTATTGTTGTCCATAAATCACTGCATGTTTTCCCAAGCAACAGGGATGTTGGCTGGGACAAATGGGAATCCCCTGCTGAGCTTCTGAAAGATGCAATGGGGATGCGGTGACCCAGTGTGACAAAGAGCTTATAGATTTCTACCCAAACACTGGGAAAGCAGCTGGAGAAAAGATGGTGATGGACAGAACAGCACGTGTCCTGTTCATGGTTGACATCCCTTGGCAGCAGCTCTGAGGGGGCTTTTTGTCTTCACAGAATCCCAGGCTGGGCCAGGCTGGAGGGGAGCCCAGAGGGTCCCTGGTGCCACCTCCCTGCTCAGGCAGGGCCATCCCAGAGCACAGGGCACAGGATTGTGTCCAGAGGGCTCTGCAATATCCCCGCTGAGGGAGACTCCAGCCCCTCCCTGGGCAGCCTGTTCAGGGCTGGCCACTGGCCAGGGCAGAAGTTGTGCCTCCTGTGCAGGGGGAATTGCTGGGCTCAGTCCCTGCCTGTGGCTCTGGTGCCACTGCTGGGCCCCGGAGCAGAGCCTGGGCCCTGCTCTGACCCTCCCTGCACACAGGGACAGCCAGGGCTCAGGGCCCCTCTCAGCTGGGGCTCCTCTCCAGGCTGAGCAGCCCCAGCTCCCTCAGCCTTTCCTGGGTACAGAGATGCTCCAGGCCCTCCTCATCCTCACAGCCTGTGCTGGCCCCGCTCCAGGAGCTCCTGTCCCTGCTGTGCTGAGGATCCAGAGCTGGGCACAGCACCCCAGAGGTACCTCCAGGGCTGGGCAGAGGGACAGGATCTGTCCCTGACCTCCTGGGAATGCTGCTCCTGACCTGGGGAGAGTAAAACAACTCTTGAACAGCTCTTGGCTGCTGGTCCATGGGTGTCCATGGCCTTGCTGAGCTCTGGGCTGAAGGTCCCTGCTGTCACTCGTGCTCGGGGGAACATCTTCCAGCCCTGGCGTGGTGTCACCTCCTCTGTCTGTACTTCCTTGGGTTCCTTGTGATGGATCCTGTCCCATGCATGGGCCGGCCTGGCAGGACTTGCTGTGCTGCCAGAGCTGGGCAGGCAGTGCTGAGCTGCTGGGACCTGCAGGGGCCAGGGGCCAGGTGCCAGCCCTCTCCCAAACAGACTGGAGCCATGCACAGAGCAGGAACGAGCCCTGCAGGTTAATGGGATGCTGTGGCGCTGCGGGAAGTGATGATGGAGCAGAACTTTGTCCTTCTTGTCCTTCCAGGAGGGTCACAAAGCAAAGGAAGCGGCTCCTTGGCACTGCCAGGAGCTCAGGCTGTGCCTTTGGACATCGCACACAACGCTGCTGCAGATCTGGGAGCCAACCTTGCCCTCACTCTTTTTCTGCTTCAAGAGGATTAGGATTTCCTGCAGAAATGGTCAGGGCTCGCTGGGAGAGGTGGAGCAGACGCCTGGGTTTTTTCCTTCGTTAAGAAAAGATGAAGGGCAATGGTTCCCTCTGCCTGTGCTAGGATATCACACATTGGCAGTGCCTGGGTTTGGTGGATATTCCTTGCTGGCAGGTGCTGGGAATGGTTTATCCAGGGGAAGGCACAGGATATGAAACCTCTCCCATTACTGTCTCCAGGTCTGCATTTTCACACTGCTCCCAGGTAGTTCCTGTTACATTCCTGGGAGATGAAGAGACCAGTTTGGTATTTAAACATTCCCAGCCTTGTGTCTGCTGCTATTTACTTGACTCTTTTTGTTTCTCCCAACATTATCCTGTCTTCCAAGTTACTCTTGTCTTTGTGTGATTACAAACAGCATAGATACATTGAGTTAAATCCTCAGCAGGTTTTAGGGTTGATTATTATGTAATATATGACAGGAACAATTGTTTTTATGAAAAGACACATTTGATTTGCAGGGAGATGATTTATGTGGCTCCTGGGGGAGGGGAGCCATGTCTGATGTTTCTGAGCTGAGGGACTTTCTAGGGAGAATTTAAATATAAAATCTGCGACAGATGTTAGAATCAGTAATCAATTTTGGCACTATAAATTTTGAAGAATTTGACTCTTCTGCACAGTAAATGCTCTTACCAGCTGTGTGCTTGTTTTAATGGGATCGCTAATGAGACTTGTGGTGGAAGCCTTTGGCAGTGCAGCCTGAGGAGTGTGACACAGGTATGATGTTATTATGGAGTTACTGCCTCTGAAACCCATCCTGTCCTTTCAGTGTCCTCACAGCAACTCAAACCAGGCTTCAGCAAGATGTTGTGCTGCTGAGGGAGTGAAATCTCATTTCTCTGGCTGTGCCAGTCCCTCCTGCTTTGCTTGCAGGCAGGGAAGGGGGGAAACGTTCATAACACAGCTCCAGTCCAAGGGATGTGTTGTTCCAGCTGCTGCTGTCCTGTGTGTGCTGGGGAGGCAGACAGTGAGCCTGAGGGAAGGGGGGTTCTGTGGCCACCCAGCAAGCCTGAGGCACGGGTGGGGCTGAAATCTGTGTTCTCTCAGGCCAGGATCCCAGGTGCAGCCCCTCCTCTCATCCTGCCTGGGCTTTGGGGCTGCAGAGGGGCTGTTTGCTCCTGGCTCCTCTGTGGCTGCAGAGGGTGCCCAATGCCAGGTGCCCTGCCCCCTCCCATGGCCTTGGGAAATGGGAGTGACAGGGCTCTCCTCCTCCTCCCCTTCCAGCTGCACTCATCCCACCCTTCCTCAGCTAGCAGACATTCTCCAGCTTGCCCAGCTTTTCTGTTGCTGAACGTTTAGGGAGCATTTGCAGTTCTTACCCTCTGTTAAACAGGATCTCTCCTTTGCCTTGAGCTCTTCTAGAAACTGCCTGGGAGATGCCAGCCTTGGCTTTATGGGAACTTCAAACCAGTCTCTCTTCCCCCTTCCTGGTTATTTATTACCCAAGCACCAGCCCAGGGCTGGTCCCTTCCCTGGGCTTGGCTCTGGGACCTCCCAGCTCCCCCAGCAGCCTCCATGGCCTTGGGGACATTGGTGACATTTTCGTTCTCTGGTTTTGAACTGGAGCAGTTTTCATGGACAGGCTCCCAGAGGAGGCAGAGCCAGTGTGTGTTTTTATGGGAACTCTCCAGAAGGAAAGAACAGCCCTAAAATTCTGCTTGTGGCAACACAGGAAACTTGGGGCTGCACTTTGCTTTAAACCAAGGTTTTATTTCAGCCCATAAAGCTGAGCTAATGGAGCTGAATGGCACAGACTGGGCCTGTGCAGGGCAGTGCACAATACTCCAGTTGCTAAATGCATTAACTCTGGATTTCTCTCCTCACTGACCAATTACCAATGGCTCTCACATGAGGAGTCAGGTGAGAAGCATTTATTAGGTTCATTGAATCCATTCCTTTGGGTCCTTGCATTTGACATTTCAGGAAAGACCAGTTGACAAAGCATCCACAGGACTGATGTGTTTGCTCATCTGGGATGGGGAGTGCATGACTGAGACAAAAGCACTGCCAGCAAGGAAAGGGATTTTCTGGGAATGAGGTGATGGTGGGAATACACTCCTGGGTTTGGGAAAGGCAAAATCAGGAGGACATTGCTTTGGAGGGGGAGAAATCGTTTCATGAAAGGTGGATATGATGGGCTGTGTGCAGGAGTGCTTGGATGGCAAGGCTGGAATGGTGGATCCAGGCTTGCATGGACACTTGGACATGTGGACACTTGGACACATGGACGGGGTGCCCAGGGCTGTTCAGTGCCACATCTCTGGTGGGGTGGCCTTGGGGAGGTTCTCCTGCCCCAGGGTGAGACCCTGTGCTTGGCTCCAAGGGGACTGGACCTGGTTTAGCTGGTTGGACCTTCAGGGCAGGTTCCTGCAGCAGAAATGTGCAGCAGAGCTCAGGGAATGGCTGTGCCTTCAGTGCTCACCCGCTGATCTTCTCCCTCAGCTCCCAGTTCACCTTCTTTGGGTCACAGAGACCCCGAACCTCCTTTGTCAGGGTGCCTTTGGGCAGTGAACAGGCTTGTGCCAAGGAGTGCTGCTTCCCTTGTTCCGTGGGGATGTGGGTGCTTTGGCCCTGTTCCTGTCCACCCTCGCCAGTGCATGGGGAGCTGAGTGCTGGTGGCTCTGGTCACATGCTGGTGGCTCTAAGTTGTGGCTGTGACCTCTCAGACCACATGGCCCATCTGTGGTTTCCATGGCTGCTCCAGTGACCCCTCTGGAGGTTATTGACTTGGAGGTTGTGCACTTGGGAGCCAAGTCCTATGTGTTCTTGCATGAAGCTGCTGTTGGATTTGGCAGTGGGAGAAATGCAGGAACTGCAGCACAAGGATTCAGAGTCCCCTCTGAAGCTGTGAAGCTGCTGGGGCATCTTTCATTGAATTCCCAGAAATTCATGTAATTCTGATTATAATGTGGTAATTCATAGAATTCACCAGGGAAGATGTGGACCTGTTGGAGCAGATCTAGAGGAAGTCATGGAGATGCTCCAAGGATTGGAGCCAGGCTGGGAGGCTGGGGCTCCTCACCTGGAGAAGGAAAGGCTCCAGGGAGACCTTAGAGCCCCTTCCAGAGCCTAAAGAGGGCTTTTAAAAGGAGGGAGAGGGACTTCTGCACAGGCAGAGAGTGACAGAACAAGGGGGACAAAATCTGTTTGGTGCAGGAACCGAATGAGATGCAGTGCAAATGATCTCTGTAAGTGCTTAGTGCCAAACCCAGCAGGTCGGCAGTGTTTGGGGGTGATGAGCCCTGGAACTGGAGAGTTGATGATCCATGATAAATACAAATAATAGAAAACAACTGTTTACAGAGCTGTGCAAGTGTGTGTGTGTTTGCATCATTGCTTTTATGTCTTTCTGGCTCAGGGTTGGAATTTGCTTAACGATCCTGGGGCCTCTGATCTCCCCCTGGGCTCTCTGAGTCCAGCTTGCTGTGAAAGCAGCAGGATCTGAAGGCATTTCATGGACTTTAGAGGGTCTCTAAAGGAGTGCTTTCATTTGATGTGTGGAATTTCAGGTATCCCCTGGGCAGGCTTCTCAGGTAGAGCACACCTTGCACTGTCCATCCACAGACACTCAGGGCTTGAGTAAATCCTTTGGTGGGGTTTTTTTCATTCCCCTGCTCTGCACCAACACCTTCAGGAGTTCTCTCAGCCCCAGCTCAAGCTCACCTATTTACCAGAATGGGCACTTAAAATATTTAAAGCCCATAATTGTTGTTCTTTTAGAGCCCAACTCTTGAATTAAGGCTTTACAAGAGCACTTGGCTTGCAAGGATTGCTTAATCAATAACAGAAATTTATGTCAGAATTCTTGTTTACACTGCTCCTTGTGAAGTGAACTGGGCAGGATTTTCAGCAATCCTGGTGGGGCTTTAAGATCTATTTTTAGATGATTTGTACAAAACCCAGAAGAAAAATATAAATCATTTGCTTCGCAGCCTGCAAGAGTGTTTTTTAACAAGGCAATTATGTTTTTATGGCAGCTTAATCTCTGCTTTCATCACTGGAAGTTGCATTGCTGGTTTGTTTTGTCCCAGGATAACGAGTGTCACTATTCCCATAAATACAGTCACCCCTTCCCAGGCTGTGGCCGAGCTCCTGTCTGTGCCACCCTCACAGGAACAGTTCCTTCCCAATATCCCACCTATCCCTGCCCTCTGGCAGTGGGATGCCATTCCCTGTGTCCTGGCACTCCAGGCCCTTGTCCAAAATCCCTCTCCAGCCTTTCTGTGGAATCCTTTGGGTGATGGGAGGCCACAAATGGGTTGCCCCAAAACTTTCCCTCCTCCAGGCTTGTCCTGCTCTCAGTCCTTCAGTATTACAGGGCTATTTAAAATATGGTTTATTCTCCTTTCTTGTACCCCCCATTGCTGAGGTAAACACAGTGATTTTGAGGAATATTCTTTCAGAGCCCTGGGAAATCTCAGTGAGAAGTTGTTATCCTGGCTGAGATTTCCAGCTACAGGGATCTGTGAGGAAACATCCAAGTCTTTGGCTGGGTGAAAATAAATCACTGGGATGGTTTAAAGCTCCTGAGCAGCTGGCAGTGCCGTGGGGCAGGCTGGGCTCCAGCCCCGGATCTGGAGTGACTCTAGGAATGTTCAGCTCACGCCTCAGCCACAGCCTTTCCTGAAGTGGGGCTGGCTTCGAGCTGCTCCTTTTGAGCTGCTTTTCTCCCTCATTTCCTTTTGCCCAAGCAAATGCCACCCTCAGGCTTTTTCCTGAAGTTCCCCAGTCTGTGTGTTGAGATACTGATATGTACACACAATCACTGAGGCTGGAAAAGCCTCCCAGGTACTGAGTCCAACCATCCCCAGCACTGCCAAGGCCACCACTGACCCCTGTCCCCACGGCCACACGTGTTTTGAACATCTCCAGGGATGGGGACTCCAAACCTCCCTGGGCAGCTCCTTCCAGTGCCTGGCCACCCTTTCCATGGGGAAATTCCTGCTGATGTCCACCCTGAGCCTCCCCTGGCCCAGCCTGAGGCCGTTCCCTCTCCTCCTGTCCCTGTTCCCTGGGAGCAGAGCCTGACCCCCCCTGAGCCCCCTCCTGTCAGGGACTTGTGCAGAGCCACAAGGTCCCCCCTGAGCCTCCTTTGCTCCAGGCTGAGCCCCTTTCCAGCTCCCTCAGCCTCTCCTGGGGCTCCAGCCCCTTCCCAGCTCTGTTCCCTGCCCTGGGCACACTCCAGCCCCTTCTTTGGGACTCTCCTCCTTGTCTGTAGTTTATTCTTTAATATTGTCCTTCTCCTGCCTTCCCTGTGCTGTTGAGGTCTGACTGTGCCCTGAAGTGACAGGTTTGTCACTATGAGGTGACAGCTTAGCCATGGTGCCTCTCCAAGACTGCCAAAGCCTCCCTCAGGCCAAGCCTGAGCCACCAGGTCATGGAGCATCAGGATGTGACTGTGGAGCTGTCTCAGGGACACTTTGGGGAATGTGAAGGGAAGGGAAAGGAGGCTGGGGGAAGTTCCAGATTTTGCCTTCAGCTTTGCCCTGTCTGAAGCCTTTTCTTTCCTACCCCTGACCACACATGAGCATGTATTGAACAGCCCTGTGGATGTGGCACTTGGGGACATGGTCAGTGGTGGCCTTGGCAGTGCTGGGGGAAGGGCTGGACTCGACCTTGGAGAGTTTTTCCCCCTGACCCCTCCTCTGTGTCCCCATCCCATTCCCCTGCACACAGGGCCCATCCCAGGGCAATAGAGGAGGAACATTGCCATGGTCAGAGGGAAGGAGCCAGAGATGCTCCCAGGGAAGGGAGGGATGGGCTGGATGGAGCCAAGGTCAGGGCTGGCTGAGCTCTGTCATGAGGCAGAGCAGCAGCTGGGGCAGGACAAGGCCCTGTCCCTTGGCATGTGCCTGGCAGGTCCCTGCTGCTGCAGCAGCTGCTGCTGTGATCCAGGGATGGAAAAGGTGCTGATCCTGCCTGTCCCAGGAGCCTTCACAGGAGCATTCCCTGTCAGGCTGCTGCTCTGAGTGTTGTGAAAGTCACAGGGACCTGGGCAGGAACTTGCTGCTTTGTTCCATCAGGCTGGAGCCTGGCTGTGCTGTCCCTGTGGCACAGGGCTGGGGGCAGCACCCCCAGGCTCCTCCTGCTGCTGCTTTTCCTGCCTGTGTGGAGTTAAACATCCACCCTTTCCTGGGAAAAGAACCATCTCAGCCTGTTTAACAGCAAGCTTCAAGTGGGTATTGCTGCTGATTTGATGGGAGCTGTTTTCGTGCTGTTCTATTTTAAGTCCCTTTGCATTGGACTTCTTTTTCCCTGGGTATAAATTTTACATGATTCCTTGAAACTGCACTGGAAATATGGAAAAGAAAGAAATAATCACTGGAATGTTGTTGGTGCTGATTTCTAAGGGTGTGTTAAAACCAAGTCCACAGAAAATGGATAAGGAACAGTCATGGTTTGAATTTACTTAAGAGCAACATTTTCAGCTCTCAAAACAAATCAGTTGCTGTACTTTGTTTTATTTCTAGAGATTTTTCAATAATATGATTATTTCTGCTGAGAGTTTCTGCTATGAAGTAGATTACAAGCAAGTATGGGGAGATGGAGTGTGGAGGGTAGTCAAATTTGGTGTTTTTTTCTCCTTGGATTCCAGTCCTGGTCCCTCATTCCTGTGCTTCCCACATCAGCAGGGCTGTGCAGAGGCTGAGGGGCTTTTTCAGTGTAAAATTCCAGCTTGGGAATTAGTGCTGAGGTGTTCATCTCACTGCAGGATTTTCTTGTTCTTTCCAGAGCTGGGATATCCAAAGGGTTTGGTGGGAAACCAGGGCAGTGGTGTTGATAATGCAGACCAAAAGTCCAACTTTGCTATTTTCCTAATGATTATTCAGGACAGTTTTCATCTTATCTTCAAGGCCTTGGAAGAACAAGGAATTTCATATGGAGATCAGGCTTGGCTTCTCACAATAATTATACTTCAGAGTATAAATTTGGTTCTTACATATTTATATTAAAGCTGAAAGAATTAAAAACTGGTTTAAAGGGGCTGCCTTGGACTCCAGGTTCAAGACAAGATGCAGGACCAGCCCTCATTATGTGGACATCACCTTGTAATTGTATTTTTCCTGATTCCCTAATTAGCTTTTTGCCTGATTCCCTCACAAAGAGCAGGAATGGTTTTTGCATGGAAAAGTAGTGCCAGGTTTGTGTTTTGGTTTGGGGTTTATGTTTGTTTTTTTAAAAAATTTGGCGTTATTTTTTAGAAACATCCCAGTTTCGTTGGCATTAGCACGCAAATCACGGAATCAGGGAATGGTTTGGGTTGGAAGGACTTTAAAGACCATTCCTTTCCACTTCCCAGCCATGGGCAGAGGTGCCACCCACTCCATCTGCTTTGAGGGAAGTTTTTAAATCTCAGCTGAGAAAAACTGAGCACTTAAAGAGATATTGGAGATATTTTTGTGCTTAGGCATACTTGTAAACACAAATCTTGGGTCATTTCTGAGCCCTACTTTAAATACCTGTATTTGACATTTTTGTTATACTCATGTACCAACAAATCATTTTCTGATGGTTTTACACAGTAATGAACTTACTTTATCCAAATCCAGAGAAAGCCTCACTTTTGGAAGTGTAGTGTGACTGAAAACTCAAGACTGACAGTCAGAATTAGAAATGTCTCAATTCCAGTTAAGCATAGAGTTGACAGTAACTTTTGGGTCACTGCAGGCAGGAAAACACAGGCTCCAGTGATCCATCTGCAGGTTTTGAACCTGCAGAAACTCTGAAATCATGGAAAATCCACATCCCCAAGTACTTGAGAATCAATCATTTGGTTTTGCTTTACCCCACACTCAGACAGGAGGCAAAGAAAGTCCCTAATATGAGGTTAAATGTTGTGCAGGGTCCAACAAGAGGGTGCTGGTGGTGAGGGTGGCTGTGTCCCCATCCTGGGGATGATGTGGGGACAATTGAAAGGTCCTGGGTGAAGCCCAGGGCTCTGGAGCCTCAGGTGCAGCCTGGGGTTGAGCACTGACTTCTAAGCACTGAAACCCCTGCTCTGAGCTTTGCTGGGCTTTCACAGCAGAGCTAATGTGTTAATTAGCCTATGCTAATGAGCACCTTTTTTACACTGGAGACAAAGGCTGCACTTGCTCTCACCTGGGTATTAATAGCTGGAACAATGTTCAGTGTTTTTGTGGGTTCCTACGCAGCAGAGGCTGCTCAGGGTTTGCTTTAATGATCATGAGCCTGAAGAAAGGAAGCTGAAAACTTCTGTGCTCTGTGCTGGGTTGAGCTGTGAGGGGCAGAAATCCCCCTGTGCTGGGCAGGGTGCTCAGCTGAGCCTTCCCTGGCCCTGTCACTGTCACAGAAGGGTGGCACCTCTAGGGGTGGATGGGCCAGGGCAGAGAGGAGCCCGTGTTGGGGGGAAATGCTCCTGGTTGGTTGAGGAATGGATCCATCTGCATCCTTCCAAGGACACTGAGCCTTCCTGATGGTACTCTGGAGTGAGATGGGTCCTACAGAGTCCAGAGGACGCCATGGAGCTGCTCCAGGGCTGGAGCCCCTCTGGAGCCAGGCTGGGAGAGCTGGAGGTGCTCACCTGGAGAGGAGAAGGCTCCAGGGAGACCTCAAAGCCCCTGCCAGGGCCTAAAGGAGCTCCAGGAGAGCTGGAGAGGGACTGGGGACAAGGGCTGGAGGGACAGGACACAGGGAATGGCTCCCACTGCCAGAGGGCAGGGATAGATGGGAGATTGGGCAGGAATTGTTCCCTGGGAGGGTAGGCAGGCCCTGGCACAGGGTGCCCAGAGAAGCTGTGGCTGCCCCTGGATCCCTGGCAGTGCCCAAGGCCAGGCTGGAGCAGCCTGGGGCAGTGGAAGGTGTCCCTGCCATGGCAGGGAGTGGAGTGAGATGCACTATAACATCCCCCCACCCCAAACCATTGCAGGATCCTGTGATCTGCAGAGCTCCTGGGGGCTCAGCAGAGCTGGATTTGGGAGAGGCAGGAGTGGTCTCCAGTCCTCCTAGAGGGGCTCTGTCTCTGGGCTGAACTGGAAGGCTTTGGAAAGCTGTGGAATCTGGGGGGTGTTGGGATCTGAGATTTCCTTAGGCTGTTTTGGATCTTTCCTCTCTGATGAGGTTTCTGCATAAAGCAGCTCCTTATCGGCTGTGGGGAAGAGATTTTGGCTGCAGGGGCTTTTTTCCCCGATCCACATCCCTGTGACAAGTCATTTCCAAGTGTGAAAATTGCTTTGATATCTTTATTCGGGCTGGCTGGCTCAGGAAGCCGTTGCATAACCCGGGCAGGGAAGGGGCTCAGCCCGGGGAGCTGCGGAGGGGCAGCTCCAGGGCTGCTCCCGCCGGGCTGGGGCTGCACTCGCCGCCCCTTTTTGGGCTGGTTCGTGCCACGATCAGAGCGGCCCCTGCCAGCTCAGAAGCTCTGAGAATGTGTCATGAAGGGAGTTTGCAAGTGGAGCCTTTCCATGAAGCAGGGAAGAAAATCCTGATGAAAGGAGCTGCCTTTGAAGTGGTTCCTGCTCCTCATCCAGTGCTGGCAAAGGGGTGTGAAGTTGTGTGAAACAAAGGGCAGGTTCTGTTTGGAGTTTGCACCATCATTTCCTCCTTCCCCCTAAGAGTGCTTTTTCCATCCAGCTATGCACGTTTTCTGTTGAGAATGTTGAGATTCGTTAGCTGCAAAAATAGGCATTTCTTTGGAGGAGTCTGTGGATGAAATGACAGTAAAATAATTCGATCTGTACCTAACAAATGCTTGTAAGTGTGTTCAGGATACCTGAGCCTTTGCCAGCAACTGAAACAAAAATCTGGGTGTAATTCTAGTTACTTCCAAACAGGGGGACATTGTTACTCTTCCTGAACAAAAGGGTGAGTTCAAGTGACAGGATCCAAGGTGACACCAAACCTTGGAGCTGCTTCCCTGCTCCTCTTGGAGAAGGGAGTTGCTCCCCTGCCCCACCAAACCTGTGTCCCTCCAGCATCCTACTCTTTTCAGGTGATATGTTCCCCCTTCCCTCTTCTTCCCGGGATTAGACCTGGGCTGCTTCATGAAGAATAATTACATTTGATCAAGGAAAAGATTAATGTTGAGGAGGAGGGAATTAAAAAGAAATTATAAAAAAGAAGCAGCCCCAATCCTGTGTGGTTATTGGAGTGGGAAGGGAGCACTTTGTCAAAGTGACACTGAGTCCTCTGTTGAGGTGTCCTGGGCTCAGCTGGGGCTGAGGCCTGGCCTGAGCTTGTGCCTGTGGGGCTGGGCCAGCAGCACGGGCCCACTGGAACGTGTGGCAGGCCTAGGAGGATGTGGGGATGCTTTCCAGGGATAATGGCACTGCCTTGGGAACTGTCACTGCCTTGGGCACAGGCTGCAGTGCCAGCGCTGCCCCTGCGCCTGGCTGGGCACCAGGCAACTGTCCCACAGGAGCTGTCCC
>VZTZ01018425.1:0-21795 GCA_013400955.1 Drymodes brunneopygia
TGATTCTGGGATTCTGTGATTCTAACACTCAGTGGCAACTGAATAATATTAAAGTTGGATTTTTTCCCTCGGCAAAATTCAGTTTTCTCTTCTAGACCCAGATTGAAATTGATCAAAAGAATAAAAAACCTCGTTATAAATCTTAACGCTTCACCCCTCCCACAGGGAGCTCCCAACTGTGTGCCAACGTTTTCGTCTAACTTGGCAACACATCTGACTTCACTTGGGCTCACAGAGATGTTTCTCATTGTTTATCGGTGGATCACAGAATTCCAGATCCATTTAGGCTGGAAAAGACCTCCAAGATCATCCAGCCCAACATGGGATGGATTCCATCTTGTCAACCAGACCACAGCACTGAGTGCCACATCCAGTTGTTCCTTGGACACCTCCAGAGATGGGGGCTCCACCACCTCCCTGGGCCCATTCCAATGCTTGACCACCCTTTCCATGGAGAAATTCTTCTTGGTATCCATCCTGAATCTCCCCTGGCACAGCTTGAGGCCGTTTCCTCTTGTCCTGTCCCTTGTTCCCCAGAAGGTCCCCCCTGAGCCTCCTTTTCTCCAGGGAATGATGATGCTTTTGGAACTGGGAATATCAAGCAGAACTCCCCATTTTATCAACGTCTGCATTTAGATGAGACAAATCCCACCTCAGGTGGGAGCCAGTCTTCCTTTAAAAGCAAATTGAACCCTACAATGGGTGAGGAACACACCAAGGACAGGAAGCAGCAGGAAATTGTTCCAGTTCTCCCAATTTTCCATGAATTGTGACATCCTTTGGATGACCTGAGGCTACAACCCCAAAATCCCTTGATAGCTTTTATTTATTGCAGCAGAGCTGTGAATCAGTGCCTTCATCATTTTGGGTGTAGAATAAGGGTTTGTAAATGAGTTTATATGATCAACTAAGAAAAAAGATAGAAAAATTATTCTTTTGGGAAAAAAACCCATCTGATTTAATTAAAAGTATTATTAATACAGCTGGGCAATATTTAATGCTCTGTGCATACTGCAGGAAAATGTTCATTAGTTTTTTAACCAGTTGTTCTGATTTTCTCCCTGTTTTTCAGGCATTGTCTGTATGGATATAAGGAATTCTGCACAGGTAAAATCAAATGCTCAGGAAAAATGCTACTCCTTCATCCCAGTGGAGTGACAAGAGCATTTTCAGTGGAGCAGACTTGAGGTAACCCCGTTGCCATGGGGTTTTGACAACCTGGTGGAAAATGCATCCTTTTCTATCAGGAAACACTGCAAAGTTCATTCCCAGCATTCCGAGTCTGCCCATCAAAGTTAATTTATGTAGAATTAGGATGTCAATTTAAAGCACGAAAAAACACTGTTAATTAACACTTTGTGGCTGCTGTTGTTCCACGGTAAACAAGGCGTGTGACAAAGGAGAATCTGAAATGGATTTGAGCTCCCTTGAAACAACTTTTTCTGGAATATGAATATTCAGAGGAGGAATTGATGAAGACAATCAACCTTGTGGCCTTCTAGGATGGAATTACTGCATCAGTGGATGAGGGAAGAGCTGCAGATGTCTCTCAGAAGAGCCAAGTGAAGGACAGGACCATCCAGAGGGACCTGGGCAAGCAGGAGAAGTGGCCCATGGGGATCTCATGAGGTTTAAGAAGATCAAGTGCTGGTGCTGCACCTGGGTTGGAGCAAACCCCAGCATCAATCCAGGCTGGGGATGAGCAGATGGAACAGCCCTGGGGAGAAGGATTTGGGGGGTGGTGGATCAGAGGCTGGACATGACCCAGCCATGGGCACTTGGATCTCAGAAATCCAAACGTGTCCTGGGTTCATCCAAAGCAGGAGGAGCAGCAGGTGAGGGGGGAAATTCAGCCCCTCTGCCCCTCTCAGGTGGGACCCCACCTGCAGAGCTGCATCCAGCTCTGGGGTCCCAGCATGGGAAGGATGTGGAACTGTTGAAGTGAGTCCAGAGAAGCCACCAGGATGAGCAGAGGGATGGAGCAGCTCTTCTGTGAGGAAAGGCTGAGAGAACTGGGATTGTTCAACCCAGAATAGAAAACTCTCCAAGGTGACCCAATTGTGGCCTTCCAGTACCTGAAGAAAGATGGAGAGAGGTTATTTGGATTGGCTTCCAACTTACAGAGAGTAGGTTTAGATTGGATAATGGGAAGGAATTCTTCTCTGAGAGGGTGGTGAGGGCCTGGCACAGGTTGCCCAGAGAAGCTGTGGCTGCCCCATCCCTGGAAGTGTCCAAGGCCAGGTTGGACAGTGCTTGGAGCAACCTGGAAGAGTGGAAGGTGTCCCTGCCCATGGCAGGATTTGAGACAAAATTACCTTCAAAGCCCCTTCCAACCCAAACCATTCCATGATTTTATGATTTAATCTGCATTTGCTTTCCAGACAAAGAAGCAATTTTAAAGGGAGAACTATTTGACTTTTCTAAACTGCCCCTCTTGACAGACTTGAGGTTAAGGAACGTGTCAGACTCATCAGGCTCAGTTAAAAGTCCTCTCCACATTTTTTTTCTGTGTCTTTTGGACTAATTTTTTTCCCTCCCCAAACTGGAAATAATTGTCTGTGATATCCAAATTAGTCTGTGCAAATTTTATCAGGAACATTTGTAATTTAAATTGGATCCACAAAAGGAGGGGGATAAAAAAAATATCTGTTCATTTCATGCTCATTATGTATCTCAGCGAGACTGATGACATTTTAATATTAACATTGTTATGGGTCCCATATAAAAAAATTAAGTCTACTTAATATTCCAGATTCTGCTGATTGGAACGTAGTTATTCTTGACAATGGAAAATCAATTGCTATTCCAATTAAAAAGAATGGCAGAGAAATAAACAAAGCAATAAGGGAATAAATATATTCCATATATTATCTAGGAGCCTGTGTTTTATCTCGGAAATTCATCTCCTCTTGGAGTGTTTTTTCCCCGTTGTCTGGTTTAAACTTTGAACTTGAGCTGGAAGAGCAAAGGTGTCTCAAAAAGTCAAGGAAGCACGAACAAAAAGCAGTGCCTGAAGGAATACTGAAAATTTCAAGGAGTGGATGCAACTGGAAATGGGAGCTGATCTCCCCAGTGCAGACGGAAACCTTGACTTTGTTAATCCCACAGGTTTTCCTGAGAAAGTCCTAAAGCAATTCTTGTTTGCTTACTCTTGTAAAGCAAAGGTCAAGCAGAATTCCCTTTTCCCAGCTCCAGGTAAAAATAGATTTTCAACCTCATTTTTTTTGTGTTTGTCTCCCTTTATTTTCTTTTTGTAGAGAAAATGGGGAGAGAAAGACAGAAGAAGGAAAAAAATTAAAATAGATAACAATAAATATAATAAATACATTATTTATTTCTTTATATCTTTGTATCTGGAAAACTTCCCATTGGAAAAGGATCTGGAAGTTCCAATCAGCAGCAGTGGAACACGAGCCAGTGCTGGATTAATGGTTGGACTCGATGATCCTAAAAGTCTTTTCCAACCTAAAATAAATAATGTGATGATTCCGTGATTTTAACTGCAGTGGAAACTGCCTGAATTCTGCACTGTTTCTCCCCAAGCAATTTAGGGTGGTGTCAGTAAATATCCATACTAAGAAAGGGAGATCTTCCACTTGGCTCCTCTTTCCTGTGTTTTCCTAGGAGATCAAGACTATTCCAAGTAGTGGAAAAGGGATGGGGGAAAGGAAGAACGAAAGGAAAAAATGCTGGAAAAGATTTATAAGGAAATTCATGCCTGAGATTGATTTTACTTAATTTTTTCATGAATCATTCTGGTGCATAAAGCAGGGGAGTTTTTAGGTTCATGCACGATTTTCCACCGAATTTTCCCAAGGAAGACCAATCACAAATGGGAAAACAAATAACCTTGGAGATAAAAACATTGAAAAAGGGGTGAAATTTAACACAAGGGACAGTAGGAAGAGCAAGACATGGAGGGAGCAAGGTCAGGCAGCTGGAAATGACAGAGGAGAAAGTTCCAAGGATGTGACTGAAATTCCGAGGGGAGAGATCTGTCCCATTTAACATTCCCTGGCTGCAGCACAAGTAATCACAGGCTAATCACCCCCAAATCACCGTGGAGTCAATAAAGATTGACTTCCTGTATCGACAGAGTCAACTCTGTGAATTGTTTCACAAAATTCTGGTGTCTTCGTCAGGTTGAGAAGAATAATTAACGACCCAGAATTATTGACTCACTTGAGCCGGGGGAGTCTGGTGGAACTCCTGCCAAGATGCCTCCACTCCACTTACTCACAATTTGCCACACTCGTGTGATTAATGCAGCCCTGCCAAGTGTTCGTTGATATTTTGGGAGGAAATAAAGAAGGAATGATACAATTCAAGTTTCAAGTACGACTTGATGGGGAACATCAAGTGCAACTCCAACCCTTCCAAAGAACAAATCCCACCAGGAACTTGTGCAACAAAATGAGGGTTTCTGGGGCAGGAGAACCTCTCTGACCTCCAGAGGTGGCTGTGGGAGTTCAGTTCTCAGGAATTGCTGGTCAGGGATCAGGTGCTGCCTGTAAATACATCCAGGAGGGAAATACCAAGGAATGGGGACTGTTTGGACTAAAGGACATCACTGGCAAAAGAACAAACAGACCCAAACCAGCTGTGCATAAATGCAGGAGAGAAAATAGGAGGAGCTGATTGGAACAACCTCCCATTCGGAAAAACAGAGGCAAAAACTTTCTGTCACAGAGGATATTTATTTAAAAAAAAAAGGATTTGGAGCCGTGGTAGTCACAGCCAGCAGTGCACCAGCTGCACCAGGTGCCAGGTTTATTTCTGGGTTCTCATCTGCTTTCATGGCACATCTTTTGTGCCACAAAAATGATCAGAGGCCTCCTCTTCCATGGGGACAGGCTGAGAGAGTTGGAGTTGTCAAGTCTGGAGAAGAAAAGGCTCCAGGGAGACCTTAGAGCCCCTTTCAGTACCTAAAGGGTCTCCAAGAGAGCTGGAGAGGGGTTTTGGATAAGGGACAGAGTGACACAAGGGGAGATGGTTTTAAACCAAAATACCATGGGTTTAGACTGGATATTAGGGAGAAATTCTTCCCTGTGAGAATGGGGAGGTCCTGGCACAGGTTTTTCAGAGAAGTTGTGGCTGCCTCATCTCTGGAAGTGTCCAAGGCCAGGTTGGGCAGGGCTTGGAGTAACCTGGGATAGTGGGAGGTGTCCCTGCCCACGGCAGAGGTTGGAACTGGATGATCCTTAAAGTCCCTTCCAAACCACACCATTCCATGATTCTGGGATTCTCAACAAATCCCTTTTCCCTCTCCCACTTCTCCATCAGTGCTTTCCCAAGCTTTCCACAGCCCAAGTCAAGTGAAGAAGAAAATGAACTCAACAAATATGGACAGATTTAACCGCCCGACTTCTTTGTTATGCTGAATTTTCTCTACATTCTTTGCCCAGCTTTCAGTTTGGCTCAACCAAGGGGCCAAAAGAGTTGAAAACCATGAGCTGATGAAAGGATAAACCCCCTCAGACACAATCAGCATCTCTTGCTAATTGTTCCTGGCTCATTCTGACCGGCAATTAGTTCTAATATCCCGGCTAATTTAGCTCTGATGATGTGATATCACCATCAATCACTTTAATGACCCATCTGGCAAAGTATTACCAAGACCAACTTCAGCCCATGTTGTGACTGTCACCAAGCAGCTCTGCTGTTATTTCTGAGTTCAAGAGCAGTTGATTCATGTCTGAATTTTAATTTTAACCAAGCAGGAGTTTACAGGCATCCCGTCCAAATCTGGGCTTTTTACCACCATCATTTAACCGAGTTGTGCTGAAATTAATAATGAGAAAACCTCCAGATGGCAAATCAGGCCACTGAGGAGCTGAATTGTCCCTGGAAGGAGCTCAGCATTCATGGATGGAAATCCAATAACCCCAAAATTCAGGTATTTTATTCCAGTGCTTGAAACCAGGTGGGTTAAATCTGAGCCTCCGTGCATTGGGAGCATGAGAAGAGTTAAATTCAACACCACACTGTTAGAAAAGTCTGATTTCTTTAAATGGTTTTCTGGCCCCATCACTGAAAAAACACTGCAGGTTTTAGTTATTAGGATATTTATTTAGTTATTTATCTCATGCCCCAGATTAGAGTCATGTAAGTGTTATTAGACTGGTTTGAAGCATTCAAATTCTGTTCAGTGGGAAGTGTCAGTTGTCAAATGTTTTAAAACAAATTTTGTAACGGTTAAAACAGAAATAGACATCAAAACATGATTCGACAAGACAGGGTTTCTGAGGAAGACTCGAAATTCTGTTTTTCATCATAAATTCCGCTTGTTGCTGGCGCATAATGTGGATTTTATTTTGTGGGAGGAAGAGAATCATGGAATCACAGGGTGGAAGGAACATTCAAGACCATCCCACTCCTACCCCCTTCCATGGGCAAGGCCACCTTCCACAAAACCAGGTTTAGAGCCCCATCTAGCCTGGTCTTGATAATTAATGTGCAATCTGGATTTTTAATCAGATTATCCATGTCTATGTCTCAAAACTTTTTAAAAGCTGGCACAGTTATCCTGTTTTAAAGGCAGGGAAAATGAGGCACCAGAGAAATTATTTGGTAACTCAGAGCTTGGTCATAAACGCTCAGAAAATTCTTCCCCTGCTCTGAAGCATTTGCATCTCTTTTTGGTTCTCCTTTTCCTCCTGGGGCACCTTTTCCCACAGATAATGGGATGATAGTCCCTCCCTCCATTGACAAATGTAACAAAAAATCATGGAATTGTGAAAGTTTAAGTTGGAAAAGACCTCTAAGGCCACCAAGTCCAACCATTCCCACAGCACTGCCAAGGCCACCACTAAACCGTGTCCCCAAGTGCCACACCTTCCCTGGGAAGTCTCTTCCAATGATTTTTATCACTGCATCAGGCTTGATTTGCATCAAAAACAAAAGAAAAACAAGTCTGGAAATATAAAACAGGTCTAGGCCAGAAAAAATACCACAGATGAGCTTAAAAATTATCAAATCCCCATGTAAGGGGCTCCAGGTTCGTGGTGTGACACAGATCAGAAATACAGCTGTGAAGCAGAAAATTTATCCCAAGATATTTTATCCCCCAGCTGGATTCTTTCCACTTTCCTCCAAATCTCTGAGTTAGGCAGACTGGAGTGATTGTCTGCCAAAAAGAATTGCTTGGAATGAAAAGGATCAAGGAATTAGAGGACCCCTCCCAACCAGCTGCCAATCAGAGATCCATGGAGCAAACAGGACACGGTTATTGTGAGGAAAACTGTCAGGAGGGGAGGGGGATTAGAGGTGTTTGAGGTGTTTCAGCAGCGTTAGGAGTTAATGAACTCCCTACAAAAACAGGCAAAAGCTTCTGTGATTCCACTTCATCGATTTCTTCCCGTTAAACACGAGCAGGTCACGGCCCAGTCAGGGCAAACGAAAACAGGATTGGAGTCAGAGTGGGAGTGTGGAATTCCTGCTGTTGAATTCAAGCCGAGTCTTTGGCACAGAGGCAGCAGCAAATGATTTTGTTTGGCTCAGCTTTCCCTCAGCAGCTTCATTCAGCTTCATTTCCCAAGTTTCTCCCGCTTTTGAAGTTCCTCTCCCAGAATAATGGGGCTAAAATAGAGCAGGAGGAGCAGGGAAAACAGAGACAACTCTTGCTCTTTCCTGAACATCTGCTGTGGGGTCAAATCCCATCATTAAAAAGGGATAACACTGGGCATAAATCTTTATCAATAAATTAAACTGTGAGGAGTTTTGGATGCTGATTTCGATGCCATTGTTCTGTTAGAAGAACTCATGCCAAAAAATTTATCCCCCTGTGCTCATATCAGTCATGGGCCAGAAGTGAGTACAGGTCAGAGATCATTCCCAGCAAGCATTTTCCTCGTTTGGGAAAGCGGGAGAGCTTTTCCAATAGGAAAAAAATATTGAGAGCCCCAGAGAATGCTCCTTCAGCAATTTTAATTTTCTTACATGGATTGGGTTCCTCTCGCCAGTGCCCTCCTGGGTCTGGCTGGGAATTGTTGGATCCCTCTGCTTTCCCACTCTCACCCTGCAGTGCCTGTGTTCTCCCTGTTCCATTGAGAAAAAACTCATTTACAGAGTTTTCTGGAAGAATCTTCCTGCCCTAAACTCCGCTGATGGAAAAGGGAGCAGGAACTCTGCCTGGGTTGACTTGCTTGGGGCCAGAAACCTGAATTTCAGACAGGGAAATTTATTAATCCATAATCAATCAGTGTTCTTGGATGGTGAGATGCATTTCTTCACCCTGATTAAAAGAATCATGGAATCAGGGAATGCTTTGGGTGGGAAGGGACCTTAAATATCCTCAAGTTCCATCCCTCAATGCCAATGGCACCTGATTTGTGCCACCAATGTGTGGCCAGAGGAGCAGGGCAGGGATTGTCCTTCTGTGCTGGGCACTGGTGAGGTCACACCTCAAGTTCTGTGTCCAATTCTGGGCCCCTGATGACAAGAAAGACTTTGAGGGGCTGGGAGCAAGTCCAGAGGAGGGAATGGAGCTGGAGAAGGGTCTGGAGCTCCAGGAATGGCTCAGGGAGCTGGGAAAGGGGCTCAGCCTGGAGAAAAAGAGGCTCAGTGGGGACCTTCTGGCTCTGCACAACTCCCTGACAGGAGGATGGATCAAGATGGGGATCAGGCTCTGCTCCCAGGGAACAAGGACAGGACAAGAGGAAACGGCCTCAAGCTGTGCCAGAGAAGGTTCAGGTTGGACATCAGGAGGAATTTCTTCATGGAAAAGGTTGTCAAGCATTGGAAGAGGCTTCCTAAGGAAGTGGTGAAGTCTCCATCCCTGGAGGAGCGCAAGGAATGACTGGATGTGGCACTCAGAGCTCTGGTGGGGATTGGTCACAGTTGGACTCGATGATCCTGGAGGTCTTTCCCAACCTCAATCATTCCATGATATCCTGGGTGAGTCTGAAACAGCATCTGAAGGTTTTACAGGAGCTCAGTCTATTTAGCAGGAAGAAAATCCACTCTCTCCTCTTCAGCTTTTTATAGCGAAGGTGACAAGGAGCCAAATTCCAGAGGCATCAGAATATTCTGCCTGCACAGCTCATCTCTTTCGAGGTATTTTCAACCCCATTTGTCATCGTGGTATCTGAGCTGAGTATCTGGAGCTGGTTGCAAAGCCCCAGCCAAGCATTAATTCCAAGTTTTCATTCATTCTCCAGGGAGCTGCAACATTGAAATGAGCTTGAAACAGTTTTTTTTTGAGCTGATGCAATTTTTGGGTGCTCTGATCAGAGAACAATTCGATCTTTTTAGGGATGTTCTTACTGCCTTAAAGTGCAGCTGCTTGGGCTGAAAGCCACTGTGTGTTTTGTCATTTTTAAAACAGAATCATTAAAAGCCTGGAATTTTCACACTGATCCAAAGAAACTTTCGATTCCGACGGGTTTGACTCTTCATTTCTATTGATTTCCTCACTATTGGTCCATTTGAGATCATAGAAATATGGAGTGGCTTGGGTTGGAAAGGTGGAGCCCAGGGTGAGGCAGCTGCACCCCATGAATGTCCATGGGGGAAAAGAGACCTCTGGAGGAAGAAAAAAACCTCTAGAGGATCCCATATTGGAGCTGGTGGAGGCCTGAAGGAGGTTGTGAACCCATGGGAAGCCAGAGCTGGAGCAGGGTCCTGGCAGGACCTGTGTCCCCATGGACAGAGGAGCCCAAACTGGAGCAGGTTTGATGGCAGGACTTGTGATCCCATGGAAAATCCACACTGGAGCAGCCTGTTCTTCATGGACTGATCCCGTGGGAGGGACCCAAACTGGAGCAGCCTGCTCTTCATGGATTGACCCCTTGGAAGGCTCCCAAATTGGAGCAGTTTGTTCCTGATGGACTGATCCCNCCTGATGGACTGATCCCGTGGGAGGAACCCAGATTGGAGCACTTTGTTCCTGATGGACTGATCCCACTGGAGGGACCCAAATTGGAGCAGTTTGTTCCTGATGGACTGATCCTATTGGAGGGACCCAAATTGGAGCAGCCTGTTCCTCATGGTCTGATCCCATTGGAGGGACAAAAATTGGAGGAACTTGTTCTTCATGGATTGACCCTTTGGAAGGGACCCAAATTGGAGCACTTTGTTCCTCATGGACTCATCCCATTGGAGGGACCCAAATTGGAGCAGCCTGTTCCTCATGGTCTGATCCCATTGGAGGGACAAAAATTGGAGGAACTTGTTCTTCATGGATTGACCCTTTGGAAGGGACCCAAATTGGAGCACTTTGTTCCTCATGGACTCATCCCATTGGAGGGACCCAAATTGGAGCAGACTGTTCTTCATGGGTTGACCCCTTGGGAGGGACCCAAATTGGAGCAGCCTGTTCCTCATGGTCTGATCCCATTGGAGAGACCCATATTCGAGCAGACTGTTCCTGACGGACTGATCCCATGGGAGCGACCCAAATTGGAGCAACCTGTTCTTCATGGATTGACCCTTTGGAAGGGACCCAAATTGGAGCAGCCTGTTCCTCATGGTCTGATCCCATTGGAGAGACCCATATTCGAGCAGACTGTTCCTGACGGACTGATCCCATGGGAGCGACCCAAATTGGAGCAACCTGTTCTTCATGGATTGACCCTTTGGAAGGGACCCAAATTGGAGCAGCCTGTTCCTCATGGTCTGATCCCATTGGAGGGACCCAAATTGGAGCAGCCTGTTCCTCATGGTCTGATCCCATTGGAGGGACCCAAATTGGAGCAGCCTGTTCCTCATGGTCTGATCCCATTGGAGGGATCCAAATTGGAGCAGCCTTTTCTGGAGAACTGACCCCATGGGAGGGATCCACGGTGTTGGTTAGTTAGCAACAGAAGAAACACGCGGGTCACAGAGCAGCAGTGGTTTCACCAGGCAGGACCGACCAAAAGCCCTGCCCTTCTTTATTGACCTATTTTTATAGGGTTCTAAGGACAGTCAAAGATTGGTGAAAGGGGTCAACACCCCTGAAGGTTTACAGGACAAAGACATGGTCAATCATCTTTCTCCACCCCAGGGAAAGGAATGAAAAACAATTCCACAAGTGCAAAACAATCCCGGTTGGTTAAGGAAAACAAGGACCATGTTTACAGAACAAGCATGGGAAACTACAGCTACAGTGTTACAACTTATGGGGCCCTGTAAAACCAGGGCGACACCACGCTGGATCAGTTTGTGAAGAACTGTGGGAAAGAACCACACTGGACAAGTGTGTCGAGGACTTTCTCCTGTGGGAATGATTCCACTTTGGAGCAGGGAAAGAGTGTGAGGAGTCCAAGCCCTGAGGAGGAAGGAGCAGCAGAGACACCATGTGATAAACCAACAATTCCCATTCCTTGTCCCTTTGCAACCTCCATGGGAGAAGGTAGAAAAATTGGGAGTCCCCATTCCCAATTTCCAATATGGAAATTTCCAATATGGAGTGTGACTGAAAGAATTTTCTGGAAACCCAGCGCATTTCTCCTACTTCAGGTTCTCTTTCTGCCACTTTCTGGCCTTGCTGAGTTAATTACTGTGTTTTTGGGCCATCTGGGAGAACGCAGCAAACCCAAGGAGAAGCAGGGAAAGTTCAAGGTTTGCTTTTAACTCCACCAGGTTTCTCATGTACCTCGTTTAGCTCCACCAGACCGTTGCTAAATGGAAGGATAAGGCTCTTTATTCCAACCTCAAACTTCCCTAACCCCCGGGCAGCTCCAACCCCCTTCTTTTAATTATCACGCCAAAAGCAGAGAGCCCACGGTTCCATGAGTCACAAATTATATCTCCCAGCAGTGCATAATGCTCCTTTTCACACCTACAAAGGATGAGTCATGAAAAAATAGGAGGAAAACAAAAAAAAAAAGGAAATTCGAAATTCCCCCGTCGATAGCAGCAAAAAAGGAAAAAAAAATCAAGGGAGGAATTACTGGTGGACAGAGCATTTGGAAATGGTTGCTGGTTTGGATTGGGATAATGTTCTTTGTTGTAGCTGAGTTTTGGAGTTGTGCTGGAAGCAGTGTCAAAAAACAGGGATGTTTTATTTGTTGTCCATGAATTTAGTTACAAACCCACCAAATTTTCCCACTTTCACCCTTCCAGCTCTCTCCAGTGTTGGGCAATGTGTGGGACTGATTTGCTGGTTGGAGTTAAACGACGACAAATGGACAAAACCTGGTTTGTTTTTGGGTGAGTTTTGTCTCTGAAAGTGTCATAGCAAAAAAAAAACCAGAGGTTGAAATTCNTGGGATAGTAGAAAAAATTTCCTGCTGAAAAAGTGGATAAGCATTGGAACAGGGAAGGGTTGGAGTCACCATCCCTAGAAGTTTTCAAAAAAAGGAGTGAATGTGGCACTTTGTGATATGGTTTTGTTGGACTGGTGGGATTGGGTTAAGGGTTGGACTCGATGATCTTGGAGATCTTTTCCAACCTTAATGATTCTATGATTTTTTTTTTTAAAATATAAAATCAACTCCCAGTGCTTGTGAAGATTATTCAGGGAGGGAACAAGAAAATTTGGAAGCTGGGAATGAATGCAAATCAAAATTCATTGAAACAGAAACTGAAGGCTCCTGGTATCTTCATTCCAGGTAGGAATAGGGCGGGTAGGAGATCTCTGGTCCAGTCTCCTTCTCCAATCAGGGCTGACTTTAGAGGAAAATCAACTTTTTAAAGGTCTCATCCATCTTGGTGTGGCTCAGTCATTCCACATATCCAGGAGATACCCAAGACCTCGTTGGATTTAGGGAATTTTACATGAATGGTTTTGTTTCGGTTCCTTTTCATTTTGCATCTCTTACTCAACCAAAAGTGAGATATTTCCAGGAACACACACACACGAGGAAGGAAGATTTCCCTCAGTTTAGGATATTGCCAGATGAATTCCTGCCTGCTGCATTATCCAGCGGTGATTAATGAGATCTCAAGAGTGATGCTTTGGGAGAAGATAAATTTCAGGTAAGCAAGGAAATCAAATCAACGTTAGAGGAAAAGGCTGCGAGGATGCAGAGGGATCCATCAGCACCTGCCAGCTCAGGAAAACAACTCTCCTCAACCCCAGAAAATGCTGAGGAAGCTGCTGGGAAAGCCAAGCCTCAGAAAGTACAAAATTCCTCACATTTCTACATCCTGGAATGGAGGAGATTGCAGGAAAAGCAGAATATAAGAGCGGTTGTTCTCTGTCTTCAATCAGGTCTGTTTTGCCTTAAACATCCCTGAGTTTTTCCTGGATTTTTATCCTTGCCTTGCTCTGCTTGTTCATCACATCAACACCTTCCTCTGTCAGATTCTGAGGCACTGACACCTGAGGTGTTTCCAGCCTCATAAATTCAGAATATCACCTTTTTTTCCTACTACTTCTTTCCTTGTGGACCCATTTGAGGATGTCTTTCCTCTTCTAGGAGCAAGGAAACGAAGATCAAAACCTTCTGATCCCCTGATCTTTCCACATCCAAATGCACAAAGTTGAGGCTATGGAATTATTTGGATTTAAAATGCTTTGTTTTAATGTTTTCCTTTTATTTCCTTTTTAATCTTTGTAAGAATTTAATGTGGCTTTGAGCTTCAAATCCCAACAACCACATCGGCCAGCAGGCAGGACTCTGATTGTTCATGAAATAATTTCTTATTTCAGCTGAGGAAATCAGTGCCAAAGATTTTGAAGGATTTGAACTGACTTTGGAAGAGCTTGAGCCTGAAATGTGGCAAAAGACCGAGATTTACAGACCAAAATGATCAACATTTTTATAATTTAACTGCATAGAAAACATCATTTCGGTGCTTGAGGATATTGTCTGGCTAATAGAGGGAAGAAAATCTCTGGATAATTTTTCTCACATCCCTGGAGATGGTTCCTCTTGGAATCTTGGGGATTTTGGTGTTTCCTGGACTGTTTGACTTCGTGCTGAAGTGGAATGAGCACAAGGCAAAGCCATGAAGCTGATGATTCTTCCTGAATTCCATGATTTCTCCTGGCCCAAGGTAATGATTTTCTCTATCATAACACAGCTGGAAGAGAAAAATGAGAAAAGACCCTTTCATTCCTTGTTACTGTCCCAGGAATCACATGGACAAAATGAGGTCTTGGATTTGGAGTCAAAGAAGGGCCCTTGGCAAGGGAACAGCTTCTGGCCAGATTTCTGTGGGAATTCTGAAACTCTGCTGGTGGAAATCAGAATTTTTGAGAGGAAAGGTTGGATCAGCACCTGAAATGACTTCAGGAAAACTGCCCACAATCCTGACTCCTGTTTGGCTCCTCCTTCATCAGATCTTCCCACCAATCCTGTGGTGGTGAAGGGACATGAATTCATTCTGATTTTCCAGGGAAAACAGAAATGTCAGTCATTAAATGGAACCCCAAATCCTTATTTTGTTATTATTGGTGACAGGATGGAGGGATGGCTTCAAATGGAAAGAAAGCTGGTTTGGATGGGATATTGGGAATAAATTATTTATCCTGAGGGTGATGAGTCCCAGAAAAACTGGGTGAGTTTCCCAGAAAAGTTGTGGATGTCTCATTTTCCAGGGTGTCGTAAATCTGCTGGATCTGAGTAGAGCAAAAAGGTGAAAAGAGATTGAACCAATTTAAAAAAAAAAGTTTAGAGCTGCAATAACCCAAGGAAATGTGCTTTGAGAAGCTTTGAGGGTCTCTGTCTCTTCCTTCCACTGATTTTCCTTATCTTAGAAAATCGTAATTTTTTATAAAATTCAATTATTGTTACTATTAATTGAATTATTATATAAAATTATTTCTAAAATAGAATAATTAATTATGTTAATTAAATAGAACAATGCAGAAATCTCCTTAAGGGATTATCTGTGATGGAACCTGGGGTTTAGCTGGGTTTAGGCTCAGAGGGGGCTGAGAGAGACCACCAAAGTGAAGTGGGTGGGCGTGCAGCCTTCAAAAGAAATGGCATTATTTAATCATGGAGTTTTTAATTTTGCAGCTTAGGGATGATCAGACATCAATTTGTCCACCAGTGGCTTGAATTTCGCTCCCAGAAAAAGAAAGAAAACAGGATTAGTCACTGATTAGAAAGAATAAAAAGCTAAAAATACCACCCTGGTATTGTTCAGGCAACGTGACTCGAGTCCTGTGTTTATTGCAGCCTCCCATGTGAGTCCTTATTTCCCACTGAAAAGTGGGAATAACAACATATCCCATATCATATCCCAGGAGGATGCATTGCTCTAAGTCTGCATTTATCTGTGTAAACAAAGATATTAAAACACATTAGGAACCATTGTATTTCGTGTATTTATCCAAAATCCTCCTTGGCATTAAAAACGTGGGCAAAATCTCCTTTAGTGCTTTGCTTTGTTATGTTCTTCCTCAGGAAAAATCATCTTCCCTGGGAAAAAAAAAACAACAGAAAAACAAAAACCAAAAATTGGAGTGGTGAATTGGTTGGATTTTTTTATTTGATTTATTTCTTCCTGGGAAAGGAAATCAAATTGTACACGCTCTGTACTTGGAACTGAAAGCGTTGGTTGAATTAATTATGAGGAGGGGGGAAAATTAAATGTGTAGTGCACATTGAAGGAAAATAAGGGAAACGCAGAATTTTCAGGAAACTGAAGGCAAGGAATTGGATTTAATATCAGTCTCAAAATGCACTTTGCTGTCTGGGTGATTCTCCTCTGACCTTCTGCTTTGCAGAGGCCAGGGATGAAATGGGACTCCCAGAAAACCCCAAAGAAGCAATAAAGGAGCAGCCCCTGGGGGAGAGGGATGAGAAGGAGGGAGATTCTGATCAAAGACGACAGGAAAATTGTCGTGGAATCAGCAAACAATGGGAAAAACCAAAGGGAAAGTCAATAAATCCAGCATCGATTTTCTGATGCTCTCTGCGTGTGTGAAATGCTCCCAACTTGGAGTTTTTAATCAGCTGAGCCACTCAGATTGGGGAAGGGTTTTCCTGCCTGAATAACCCTGGAGTTGGAACAGCTCAGCTTCAGAGCTGTCTTTTAATGTTATTTTATCTCCCACAAGGCTCAGCTGGAAGAGGAGACCTCAAGCTTTGAAATGGAGAGATCAGCTGGGCAAAAAAAAAAAGAAAAAATAAATAAAAGAATGGTTGGAATGATATTCAAAGGAGAAATAATTTCCCTCGTGCCCCAGACTCATCAGTTCAGGTTCAATTTATAAAATAACTCCTCTCCTGACTGACAAAAAAGCTCGTGGGTCTTTCTTTGGCTCTCCTTTCCCAGCCAAAGGGGAATTGAAGACAACAAGGCTGAAAAAAAAAAGGGTATTTTCTGAGCTTAATGAAATCTTGCAGGAGGATTAACAATGAATTGAAAAGGGGGAAGTTCCAAACAGGGGCTTTCTGAAAAAGCTTTCTGATATTCTGTAGGAAATATTGTGAATTTCCAAGCCATCCACAGGAAGTCAGGAATTACCACCGACCACTGAGCAAATTCCAAAGGTGTAACCTAAATCTTGTTGACTTATTTACAGCTCTCCGTAAAAACAGACTGGGATTTCACATTTTAATACACTGAAAATCCACTTTGTAACAACTGAGTTATTTTTTAGGTTCTTTTCCAGTTTTTACTGTGTTTTTTTAAGGAAACACATGGATCAGTAAAGAGGAATAAACTGGTGTACACTCCCCATATAATCCATGTGTTGGTGGAACAACACACTGGGATTTTTTTTTTTCCTCCAAATTCTATCTTTAAAGTGTGAAGGTCACAATTTGTGACCACTGTGTGACCTTGTGAGCAATTCAAATAAAATATTTTGAGTGGTCTGGTCCCACAATCTTGACAGTTAGTGGAAAAAAAAGAACATTCTTATGAATATCAGTGGATTTCAGAATTTGTGTTCCTGTTTTCCAAAAGAAAAGGTGTTGACTCCATCCCCTTCCTGGGAATTAGGTTTGTATCAATCAATCTTTTGCATCTTTCCAATTAATCTCCCCCTCCTATAGCCCATTTAAACCATCCCACATCCTGCAGGAGTGAGGGTTAATTGCTGGGTTTTATCTGTTTTCTGGCACCCCAACATCCAGCAAATCACTTAAGGAGCTCAACCTCAGGGTACCCTTAAAAACTCATAACACAGAAAGGACTGAAGGAAAGGCAAAAATCAGGGTTGTTACACTGGAGATAATTCAGGAATTCAGTGGTCTCGGTGAACCTTTGATTTTGTACTCTTGGATTTACACCCAGAGTTATTCCCTCTGCTTTTCCTTCAGGAGGTGAGGATTTGTTTGCACATAGATGGGCAATACATAAACATAAATCACCTCTGCCTGTGCAGACGGGGAGTTACGATGCTGCTGAGCTGCTGTTGAGGAACAAGGAAGGTTGGAGAGAGGTCCTGAGTGGATTTAGATGGGATATTGTGAAGAAATTCTTCCCTGTAAGTGTGGGGAGACCCTGGAATAGAAATTCCAGAGAAGCTGTGGCTGCCCCATCCCTGGAAATGTCCAAGGCCAGGTTGAATTGGATTGGAGCAACCTGGGAGAGTGAAAGGTGTCCCTGCCCATGGCAGGAGGGTGGAATGAGAAGATCTTGAAGGTCCCTTCAAACCCAAAGCATTCTATGATGAGGATCCCTCAACGTTCTGCTTGTTCCTCTTTCTCACCTGAGAATTAAAAAAGTCAAGCAGCAAAGTTCTCCTGCATTAAAAAACAGAGGCAGCAAACTGAGGCAGCCAGGCCTGGTCTTTTTTCAGGATTTAGAGGCTTCCTTGGATTTAATCTCTTTTCTGATGGCAGCTGCTGTTCCTTTTCCTTCTCACAGGCATCACTTCTCAAGTGATCCATCTCTCCTGAAAGAGCCTCTGGAAGTCAGAGGGGGAAAAAGGAACTCACAGAGGACCAGGAAGAAATCAGTACCTGCACAAAAATTTTGTCCAGCGCCTCTAGGACTCTGAAAGGAACCAGCAGCTCTGACTGGAGAGTAAAACCTCCTGAAAAGTTATCCCGAAATTCCAGATCCCAGCCAGGAGGGGAGAAGCTGAATCTTTGCCCATTTCCCTTATGCAAACTCTGACAGTCCTGTGGGAGGATTAGTCAGAGCCACTTCCAGGTGACAGATCCCAGAAGGCTTCGGTCCCACTTGAGGGGACGATGATGACTTCACCAGAGCCTTGGAACCAGGAACATCTGTATTTTTTCGAGCTAAATATCATTTATTACTCATCGATCTGCGTTAAGGTCCCCAGTCACCTCACACAAGTCCTGAGTAGAAGGGAGAGCAGGGAGAAAGGATTTCCAAAGAAATTTCAAAGAATTTCAAAGAATTACAAAGAATTTCCAAGGATTTCCAAATAAATTCTCCCCTGTGAGGGTGGTGAGGCCCTGGCAGAGGTTTCCCAGAGAAGTTTTGGCTGCCCCATCCCTGGAATTGTCCAAGGCCAGGTTGGATCAACCTGGGATAGTGGAAGATGTCCCTGCCCATGGCAGAGAGGTTGGAATTAGATGGTCTTGAAGGTCTCTTCCAAACTATTCCATGATTCTTGTGGTAGAAATCTTGCACTCAAACCCCTTCTCTACTGAGAAACAAGTTTTGGTTCAGCACCAAAAATATTTGAAGAAACTTTTCCTGTCCCCTCTACCCAACAGGTCAAATAAACTCAAAGTTTTGGGCTTTGTGCCTTTGAAAATGCATCATTTTGTCTGGTCCAAAGGTAAGCACTGTCCTGGAGGGTGTTTGTTTGAAACAGGCAATAAAAAAAGCAGGAAAAGAAACAATGAGGGTGATGACTGAGTTTGTTCAGTTCCCTGTCATGGTCAAAATTCTGCCTCAGAATTGCAGCAGACACTGAATTTTCTTTCAGGTCTTTGAGCTGCTGGCAGGGTGCCCAACCCATGCTGGAGTTGAGCTCTTCCTGGTCTTATCACTGAAGTTGTTCCCTTTTTTTTTTCTGATCTATTTACAGCAGGTGGGGATGGAGACAGGATTTTGCAGGTGTGAGAAGTACCCAGCACGTTATGAAACCAATCCCTTCCCATCCTCACTCTAGTAAATATTCCCACATTTCCATGCACAGCACAGCAGCACCAACAGGCAGAAAGCTCAGTGTGTCCTGCCTGGAACACTTTTCTTCTGGAGAGATGGATTTGCTTAATCCAGAGAAAGGAGTTGAATCCACCCCATGGTTCACTGAGCAGTTGTTGGCCCTGAGGGTAATTGCAGAGGTTTTATTGCGAGTTTAAAAATAGTGATTAAGCATAACTGCATTAAAATATTCAGCTGCCAGCATTAGAGAAAGAGGTAATGAATTTATTCCTGTGGCAACCTGGGGAGATTCTGTACCACGGGCAGCTGGAAGGAAAAATTCAATCAGGTTTTTTTTTTTTTTCTTTCCTCAAATAGATGGGAAGGAATTAAAAACCTTCACAGCATTAAAAAGTGGCTTTTGCTCCTTGCTGGCCACATCACTGCTGAGCTGAGTGCCCTGTGCAAGGAGAACTTGCCAGACACCCCACGAACAGCACAGGGAATTTTTATCTGTGCCTGGAAAGCAGCAGAATTCCTTTCTTGACTTGAATGGGCTTTGTAAAAACCATGAATGGACGGATGGATAAAGACAGCACACGCTAATGGATGTTTCCATCTGCAGATTAATTAGCTCTGGGTAGAGCCCATCATTATCTTGCAAGGCTTTGTTTTCAGTGCATCCTTTAGTCAAAAATGTTTTTGTGGACCTAAGGACTGCTTATTCCAGCTGGGAAAAGAGGAGAGCTGCTGTTCACTCCTCTGGCACCTCCTCCCTGCTCTCCTGGGTTGTGCCTGTGCTTGACCCCGAGCTCAAACGAAGCTCTCGAATCTCAACAGCTCCTGAGGGTCAAAACAAGCAGACAAAACCATTTTAACAGATCTCAGTCTTTGGCTGCCAGGGCTGAGGGTTGAAAAAACCAGAAAGAAAAAAAAAATCAGTGAAGGTAACAAAGTGGAAACCATCCAGTGTTGAGGCTGGTTACATTTTATGTGTAGGAACCCAAATTTTTCGTTTCTCAAATAGAATTGGGGTGTATGAGGAGAAAATCAGCATCCAGAGAAATTGTCCCTCAAAGGGACAATTTGTTGGTGATGGGAATGGTTTTAAACTACAGGAAGGGGAGGTTTAGATGGGATATTGGAAGAAATTATTTATCTGGGAGGTAACAAGGCACTGGCACAGAGAAGCTGTGGCTGCCCCATCCCTGGAATTGCTCAAGGCCAGGTTGGATGGGATTTGGAGCAACCTGGGATAGTGGAAGGTGTCCCTGCCCATGGGGAGGAGGGGGTGGTGGAATGAGATGATCTTTTAGGTCTCTTCCAACCCAAATCATTCCATGATTCTATAATTCCCTGATTCCCTGATCTCAGAAACAGCAGCTTCATTACCAGGACATTTCTCATCCTCAAGAAACCTCTTCTTCCCACTTATGGCCCATGAAATGGGGGCACGTTGCACCATCAGGCTGATTTGGGAGCTGAAGTCCCAGGAATAGCCATGAGGAATGTTCAGGAATGTTCAGCTGCATGAGCCTCTGGATAGACTTGAAAAAAAAACCAGATCATTTTCCATATTCAGTGAAACTTCAATTTCTAAATTAGGTGTACCTTAAAAAGTTCCAACCTGTCTTTTCTTGCTTTAATCAAAATGCGACTGAGCTAAGAAACGATTAATCATTAATAACCTCAACTTTTAACAAAACTACTTTGGTGACAACCTAAGTAAAATGATAAAAGTTTTAGAATTTGCTCCAAAAAAATGGGATATGATCACAACCCTCCAGTTTGTCTCTTCATCCACAGTTCCCAGGTTTTTGAATAACTCCCCCTGACCAAATAAAGGAATCTGCTGCCCCCCAGACTAAAATGGGAAGCACACAGAACACGCCAAGGATGCCAGTGCTGAAATGATCCCAGGCAACAAACGGCTGCCAAGCGGGAAAACTGACTTCATCCTTCTTTTCGTACAAATTCCCTGCCTACAAAAATAACTTCAGGCTAAGCAGGCCAGCTCTTGTCACGGAACTGTGACTCAGCTCCCTCAACATCTTCCAGATCCACAGAAACGCCGCTCTGGGAAGTGGAACTTTAGAGATTCTTGGATCAGAATCTTTTAGGAGAGGCGAAATCTTGAGGGAAAAGCAGCAGTGGTGAATCCGTGATGTGTGACGGACACGAGGTGTCGTGTTGGACCCTTGGCACATTTCTGGGTGGATCACAAAATCCTGGAGATGCTGCAAAGGATTGTGGAAGGAGGTGGAGAGTGGAAGGAGGTGCACAAGGGGTGAAGCTGATAAAGTCTGAGGAGATTTAAATTAAAACAATAAATACGTTTCGGCCTCGCCGCGTCTCCTTCAGTTGTTGCTTCAGGGATGGCGCTGATTTCCTGCATATTTTGGAGGCTCCACAGAGACTTCTAAGAAAACCAAAATATTGGAGAAAGAACCTTGGGAGTACGTGAGGGATAGATATGTCCAAATTTCCATTAACCAGGAGGAAAATTGAAAATTAAAATCTCAGCAGTAGCTTCGTAATCTCCAAAAGTGAAAATTTTGGGTTGAAATCAGGGACATTAATGAAGGAATTTCATCTCCCTGATGTATCCCCCGGAATGAGAAGATTTCTACATGGGGCAAAAGGAAATTCAGAAGGAGAAGGGAGTAAAGAATATCTGGTAGAGCTGGGAGAGTGGTGAGGCCATGGAATCCAGAGAAGCTGAGGATGCCCCATCCCTGGAAGTGTCCAAGGCCAGGTTGGACAGGACTTGGAGCAACCTGGGATAGTGGAAGATGTCCCTGCCCATATCAGGGGGTGGAACCAGATGGTCTTGAAGATCCTTTCCAACGTAAAGCATTGTATAATCCCATGGGATAAAAAAAATAAAATAAAATAAAA
>VZTZ01018427.1:6783-32229 GCA_013400955.1 Drymodes brunneopygia
TTGCAAGAAGAAAAATGTTCAGCACATGTAATCTTTTTCAGTGTTCTGGTTGTATTTTCCACTTGTGTGGACCATTGACATACAACCTGTAAATTAATCCCACAGAAAAATCTATAAAAAGGGGATTTGTGTATGTTTGTGCAGCAGCTAGGGAAATGAGCTTAAAAAAAATTCAGAATTTTGCCATCTAGCAAAAAATGCTTTCACTTTAAAATGCCTACTAAGTTACCACATATTATTCTATTGGAGTGTTTACCTTAAAAATGAAACAACAGTAATTTCTTACCAGTCTCTTTTGTTGAAGCTGTTCTCTAAGTAATCTGTCTTCTGGTAAAACATCACATAAAAGAAAATAATTGTCCTGTTCCTCTGTTAAGAGATTAGAAAGTGTGAGTAAGGAATGGGAAGTTGCAGCTGCTTTGAATATTACTGGCAGATAATTTGCTAAGACTTTGGAATACATTAACAATGTAAGAATATTACTTTTAATCTATAAAATTTACTTTAATTTTATAGTTTAATGAAACATGTTTAAATATTTGTGCATTGGAGTATGAAGGCAAAAGCCTTGCATAGCTTTTCTCCACTACCAGCTTTATTAGTTTTTATGATGGTTGTTCTGGACACATGAAACAATTACCATTTATACTGGTTGCAGATTAAAGTCAGCATGAAAGAAATAGGAAATCATCTTTAATTTTATCTTATCAGTTATTTCCCTAAGTAATTGTCATTTTCAGTAGCTATCATAATTTGGTTTATCCTCCCCTTGCTCTGATCTATCACATTACCTTTAACCACCAAATATTTTTCCACCTGTGGATGTACACAATAACTGTTTAGTACCATACATTGAGATTTGGCTAATTTACATATCTACTTATGTCTTACACATATTTTATCTTTAGTAACTTTCTTACTATTTATGGTCATACAATTGAAGAAGGCAACAAAGGAATTAAAATTACTCAGTATGTAGGAAAATACAAAAGATAATGCTTTGAGGTAAGAACAATTTTCTGTAGGGGGAGACAAGGGGTGAGGAAGGAGGGAGAAGGAGAGAGAGAGAGAGAGGGCTCATTGATATTTTATAATTCTGATATTCAGGTGCTTGATTTGCAGTTTTCAAACTGAGTGGTAAGTGTTAAAATTTCAGAAGCAAAAACGTACATATGTAACAGAAACAGAATTATGATTTTTGGAGTGATTTTCATGTTTTCCAGGGCTGCTTTTCTTGAGATTATTTTGAATGATTTAAAAAATTACTTTCATCCATTTTATACTCAGTTTTCACCTTCTAACCATCTCTGACATCAGCTGTATGCATTGTTTCCTCTCTTTTAAGGTCTCCATTGAGAATTAAAGATGCAGAAAAGCCCTAATCTATTTTAGGTAAAATGTGCTTTCCTGTTAGAAAAGGAAAGCCAAAGTAATGCATCAGCTACTTCTGAGAAAATCAGAGAAAATCACTTCCTTCACGCAGTCAACACCGCCCCTATGATCGAATGTGCCACCATACCAATGCAGCAGAACAGTGAACTATGGTTTGAGGCTTGTGTTGGAGCCCAGAAAACAGCAGAATTGTGTTGCTTCTGTGAAGATAATGTCTCCTGACACTCTTGGGGCAGGGAGTGCTGTGGCAGGGGGCACAGCAGCAGGGTGGTAGTGGCCCTGATGTCCAAGAAGTAGCAGCATCAGTGCAGGTGGTGGGCAGGGTAAAGTCAGCGAAGGCAGCTCACTGGGAATGTTCCACCTCATTTTGGAAGGACCATCACTAATTATTTCTGCAGTGGGTACCGAGGCCTCCCCAGACATGACTGAGCAGCTCTGCCTCCTGGCCTTGATTTGCCATGGGCCCCAGCTCACAGCACATTTAAGCAGGTATTGAGCTCATCCTCATTCAGCACAGTGCTGAAGGACGTGTTGTAATCCTTGGAAAAGGTAAGTTTAAATATGTGCTTAAGAGTTAAACATTACTTCTGTGGTTTTCTGACCTGGTGTCAGACACACTTGGCTGATCAAAGCGGCAGCATACGCCAGAAATTATCACATGCTCTGCCCGTCAGAGAGTAAGCAAGCAGCATACTTACCTAATGGAGCTTTTGAATTTGTTCTTATCACACTACAGAAGTCTGTGATAGGCTGTTCTGCAAACCTCGTCTTCCAGTACAAGATGTAACTTGAAAAAAAAGGGGGAGCTGATCAGTGAAAAAGGAAACACCAAAACACTTAATAAACAATTGATTAGCTCTTGTTTTTTTCATGCTCTAAATTCTTAAGTGTTTTTGTTTCTTTTTTAAACCTTGTGTCCCTTTTTTCTGCCCTCATATTAGTTTTCAATTTTGTGAAATTAATTCAGTTTCACTTAAACTGGGTTTAACCATGCCGTCAAATTGAAGAACTCAATAAGCAGATTTGCACTGAGCTTTGCATAAACACTGTGACCTATTCACATCTTCAGACAGAAATGCCACTCAGATGCATCTTTACTGAAAAGATATATTACAGAGCATTCTCAAATTCCCAGAATATTGTGCTCTGCGCTCTGCAAGATGCAGTCAGGAAGCTGAAACTCAGTAAAAAACAGCAACTTGACAAAAGTGAGGTTTTGGCAGGTCTCCTGTGGAGTTACAGTGAAAGTCGTAGCTCAGCAGACAACTAGAAAGACAGAAAAATGAAGTCCCTGAACACCTGAGGGTAAGATAGCAGACAGAATAAGAAAAGCCCTAAGCATATCTTGGAAGTTTAACCCATCAACTATAGTTGTTTAAAAACATTCTGCACTATCTCTGTTGGTACTACAGCTGCATCAACATAACACAACTGAGATTAGATTTCCATTGAACTAGGAAGCTACTGTCTAACCAAGAAGAAATCGTCATTTCATTTATACGATAAAGGGAACCAAGCAATTCTTGTGCTAATTATTCGGAATTTAAGTACAAAAAATAATCTGAAAATGCTAAGTGCTTGCTTAAATTTATACTCATGTATGATATAAATCATGTGAGAGTTGGTAAGGTAAAGGCTATTCAATGACTGTTTCTTATTATGTGCCATCAAATTAGGAAAAGAATAATTAAAAAATCAGATATCATTATTATGAGGGCATTTTAAAATAGCTGCAGCTTGTAATACTTCTGCAATCTGTAAGTTCACTTGCCACAGCTACCACATCCCATAGTGGCTCACACTGCCTCTACCATCTCACCTAACGTATTTGAGGACTTCTACTGCAGCAGCCAAGGAATCAGCACATCTTTCTTTCTGCTAACTCAGACATGGAGAGGACTAGCTTCTGGTGCAGCACACAGCTGAGCACAGTGAAGCCAGCACACGTGGCTGAGGCTCATTCAGCAGCATCATCAAATGTCAGTAAGTGAGAGGTGAGTCTTTAGTTGTCCCCCTGCCTACTCCACTGTTTGCAATGCACATTGAAAGAGTTGCTAAACAGAACTGCAATTCTTCCAGACTAAGTCATCCTTGAGCCTTTAGGACATAAATGTGCAAATGGAGAGATTTCAAGAGCTCATTTAATAAATGTTTGTCCCTTGCACTGAGAGAAACGAACACTGGTACAAACTCACTCGCCCATAACTGTCTGTGTCACGGAACTTACTGTTAAGCGATTTCATATCATAAGACTTAACCCAAATAATCAATGACCAGATAAAACCAATGCCTTGTCATACTTCCAGGGAGACAGAATGAGTGATCATGTTGAGTCATGAAGCAGAAGCTTATTCCCCTTATCTCTTCCCTCTGCCCTTACGTCAACTTATCTTTATTCTTCAAAGTTAAAAAGAAAAGCAAAAAATTTTCCATTAGCATTGGCCTTTTCTGGATTATCCGCTTCTTGCAGTTCTGTCCAGAAATGTATTCCTAAGACTGGCTGTAACTCATTGCTAAGTATAAAAATAATACTATCTTCTCAGAGTTGATCCCTGTATTTTCCACATCCCAGTTCAACACTCTCTTTTTCACACACAGTATTAGACTATTTCACTAATACAGCAAATCTGAGAAAGCACACTTCAGAGTAACAATTCCATCATTGCACATCCTGGGGCCACTTTCTATAAGATTTGGCTACCTCCCAACTGCATTAGCAGCAAAAAGAATCTAAATGGGCACTTTTGGAAGAGGTGATTTTAAAATACATTTCTATTAATGCAAAATAATTCCCCCAAGCACACTTAGACTGGCGGTCCATGACTGAGCAGCTCTGATTCCTTTATTTACCCTAAGATACTAGTACTATCTCCAAAGAACAGAACATTCTCCTCCTGCCTGCCTACAGCAGAAAAGCAAACAAAAACTACCATCAGTTTCCAATTTTAAGCAATGTTAAGCTCATACATCTGATTAAGGATTTATATGGCTTACATTTCTCTTCCTAAATTATGTTGTAGCCTTTCCTTTTTTTTTTTTTGAGTCTTGATAGACACAAGGTCTTGACTTTGACTGAGTAAGAGAAGACCTATTAGAAAACTCATTTTAGTTGAGAAATTATCTAACACTTAAACACTATAGCAGAACTATCTACAGACTGGCAGGTACTGTCTAGCCTTCCTTCTGGCCCATACATTACTGTGGAAACAAACTGCCAAGCAAGTACCTCATCTCTGAAGTTACAAGCCAGCTGGGGCCATGCCAGCTACTGGAGGAAGTGAAGAGAGAGAAAGCCAAATGTGACCCTGGTGAGATGATCAATGACACAGCTGTAGAAGGAGTCACAGTTGTATGTAGCACACAGTATTGTAAAGCATAGCTAAGGATTAAATGTGATTTCAATGGGGGAATACTGTCAGCCTTAAAATAGCACAAACAAATTTCACCCCAGAATGTGAGAGATCCTATACTGAGCAGCTTCTGTGTACAATACATAGTCTTAGGACATGGTACAGGGGTAGAAAGAGTCTTGCCCTACACAAATAAAACCCCAGATTAGGAGACGTGACTGCCTGGAATGGGCTTTGCTAAAAAGCAGCTTTCTAGTTTGCACACAACTTTTTGATTAGTGACAGGACCTGAGAAGACCCTAGGATATATTAAAAAAAAGTCAAATACAGGAATTGCCATGTATTCCAAAACTGAGCTCCCTAGTCCCAGCAATATCAAGGGACTAGGGAGAGGGAAGGAAACAGGAAAATAGCCTTACAGTCCAGCTGCAAATTGCTCATAAGAAAAGGTAACAGAAATCCACTAACAATGTCTTTTCAGAAAGATAATCTCTATCTTTTCAAAGCTGTCCACAACATCTGCCCACATACACACTCATTTTAAATGATATAACCCTTACCTTCTAAAATCTGCAACCAGTTTCACATCTGCTATGACGAGCTTGTGTTCAATAATCATGTGCTTCAGGAGCTGGTTTTGTTCTGCTAAGACATAGCATTCTTTGCAGAAAATACAAGGCACATAGGGAGAACTTTCTGTTGCATCAACACCACCTGGGCTTTCTGGCAGAGACAGGGGCTCCAAAATACACTCGGTATCTAAAAGAAATAAAAATAATAATAATCAATTTTGGCTAGGTAAATAAACGTACATCTCTTGGAGTACCTAGGGTAGTACATGTAAAACCTATTTGAGTCTCGGTTTTGTTGCATGGATCACTTCAGGAGCAAGACGCTTGTAAGAGGGTTGACTGCACTGATTCCAAGGACAGTGGGAGGTTGGCACAAGACAGTTCTCAGGTACCTGTCCCAAATGAAACTCCCAGCTGATACCAGGTCAATCACACACAAGTGCTCTGCTTACTACTAAAGAAATTTTATGACGAGAAATCTACTTTTCTTCTCACTATCTAATCTACCCATTGAAATGAATGAAGCTACTCTCTTTGTGGCTCCCCGAGTCAGGTTGCTCAGAGTATCAGGAAGGATTTAGACTGTACAGCACAAACTGTTTTGCATGTTAATTTTCCTAATTATACTTTTATTTAATGCAGAATACTTCTATAATTTTCTGACTCTTGAAGATTTGCATTTGTCTTGCCTTTTTTCCCCATTAGCATTGAATTGACTGTTCTATCCTTGATAAAGATTACTGCCACACAGATGCTTATGCCCACTGGAACATTTTCTAACTGTATAGATGTTGAGGAAGGGGCAGTCATGGTCCATGTGGAAGGGCCAAATGGCCCATGTTTGTACCATACTGTACCAGTCACACACAGGCTGCCCAAGTGACAGCACACAGAGGTGAGCCACTACTGCATGTTGTCCTGGGGTTATATGTGTGTGTTCCCTATTTAAAAAACATTGGTCTAAATTAATAAGCTCTTCCATTGGCATAAGTTAGTGTAATTCATTAAGAAAACACTGTTTGACCAAGAGAGTTCAACATTTGGCCCCATTAGCCTAACAAAATTTCAGCTGTCCAGAAATAAACTGTGGTGTTCATTTTCCAAATTAATCATGCCTCAGTCTTGGGTTAAGGTTTATCTTGGAAGCAAATGCCAATTTCAACACATATCTTCAATTTTAGCTATGTCAATTTTGGATAGCAAAAAGTAAACAGAAAATAGCTCTCCATATTCCTGCCCTCTTGAGGCTGAAAACTGAAAACATTAGTGTCCTGGACTCTTGTACTATAAAGTTAGCTTGTGCAGCAGGAGAATGAACTCTGTGTCTCTGGATTCCTGCAGTGACATGAAAATGTAGAAAACCTGTAGAAAAATGCAATTTCACAGAATGACAGAATGGATGAGATTGGAATGGAGGTCATCTGGTCAAGGAGGACTCTCAAGCAGGACCACCTAGGGCTGGTTGTCCAGGACCATATGCAAATGGCTTTGACTCCACAACCTCCCTGGGCAACCTGTGCCAGTGCTCAGACACCCTCACAGTGCAAAACCATTTCCAGATATTCAGAGGGAACCTCCTGGGCATCATTTTCCACAGATATCTGAAGAATTAAGAAAAAGGCCTTCTCTCAAGTCTGTTATTTTGTCACAAAGGTATTTTAAAATACGCATGGTTAAAGGAACCTTGATTAATATTTACCAGATAGAACAAGCTATGTCAACTTTTGCCCTACAAAAATCACATATATATGTTACACATTGGCAAGTACACTAAATCTGACAATCTGGCAACTTCCTCACATGGAAAATCTGAAAACTAATTTAAAAATCACAGTAGTTTAGCTTTTTTCCTAGGAGAATATGTTAATGTTGCAGTGCTATACCCCACCTTCTACCAAGACTCTGAAATAACCAAAGAAGGGCTGGAGAATCCCATTCTGAGACAGACCTGGGAAGCCCCTGTAAGTTCTGTGACAAATCTGTGCTGAGGCAGAGGAACAGGCATGGAGGGGGATGAGGCTTTGTCCTGCACCACACAGGCTGTCGGGCAGTGTTTGCCCGGCCAGAGTGGACATGCACTGCTCCAACAGCACAGGCAGTGGCTCCCCGATGGGGCTGTTCCAGGGGACTGAGGGGAAGCTGGAGCTTCTGGAAGCCACAGGTGAGAAGGGGTGAAAAACCGTAGGAAACAGAACTTTTTCAGGTCTGTGCTGCTCCTGGAACAATATATAAACCCAGCACAGCTATTGAGGCTTCTATTTAGGACATCTGAAAAACAGAACTTCCTAGAAAGGCACTGACTTGACTGAAGACTGATCACTGAGTTACACTGAATTCAATTTATCCCATAAAACTCAGCACTGTGGAAAGATGGCAGAACACAGAGCACGGTATTACCTGGAGCAATGCAGCTGCTGTGCACTTCTCATAATTCTATCTGCACTTCAGCCCATTCCCTTCCCCCAGAAATTTCTTTATTACACTGGTATTGCAGAAATTGTTCCCTTTTCTCCTACTTTGAGAACAGCAGTGGCTACACTATGTGTTAGAACAATCCTCATGAAAGGGCCGAATCTCCCAAGTGAAACTGATGACACCTGCAATAGTCTGGCTTTGTCCATTCTTACAGTCAGGCCCGTTGCCTGAAGAAGTTTGTTGCCGCGGTGGTGTGGCAGCCGGACAGCTGACCACCAGGGTGTTTGGTCAGGCCCAGTCCGCAGCAATCCCGAGCTTCCTTGGCTGCTTGCAGCTGCCTGAGCAACGCAAGGGATCGGACTCCCTGTCGGGGTGCGGGCTGGGAGACAAACCGTCCCTATACGGCGACAGTGTTGGGGAGGTGTCGCTATGGGGGGAGGTCTCCGGCTGGGGATGAAATAGACACACAGTATCGCGCTGATGACTGCTGCCTGGGGCACCCGAGAATAGCCAGAGCATCAGAGTTTTATTTAAGGGATATTAACCAATCACAGGGAGCATAGGGAAGGACCAAAGGAGGGACAAAGGGATAGGGACCAACTGGGAAGGGAAAGGGGAGGAGTGAGGATGAATGACATGGGAGTAAACCAACAATACATCGAATACAAAAGAACCTTCTAGAACAGGGAGGAGAGCGGAGGGAGAGTGGCAGGTGGTAGGACAAATAGGGGAAGGGGAGCCAGCCCCCTAGAAGCTCAGCCCTTCTGGGGCATGCCATCAGAGACTCCACCCCAGGGGTCCCTGCCCTTGGGCTCCTTCCAAGGCTTCCTAAGGGGGTACGGGTTTTAGGGAAAAGGGTTTTAGGGGCGTGAACTACCGCAACAGAAGTTTACTGAGAAAAGCAGAGATTAGTTTCATTTGCAACTGCTGATGCCAAGTGAACTAAGAAGATACTCTGTCAGCCAGTTCAACTGTACCCAGTAAGCAGCAACACTGCTTTTCATTTGTTTTTGGTACAGGCCTCTTGCAATGACCTATTTAAACATTTAGAAACCCAAAAAAATAAGTGCGTATCTGCCTCAAGAAATCAACTTTCAACAGACAAGTGTGTACAGCAGGAACTGGTACCAAACTCAGACAAGAAGCCAATACAGTTTTTTATTAAGAGTACCTGTGAATAGCAACCACTTGGGCTGGAAAAACAGAACTGCCAGGTCTTTAACTGTAGTCATGAGTTGCTGAAAGGAATAAACTAGGGTGAAGGTTTTTTTTGCTGCCCAAACAGAGTGGCTAATACTAAAAGAGAATAACTTTAGGCTACTGGAGCAGTTTGGCAACTGCAGAAGCTTATGCAATTTCTTTTGAAGGCACTTAAAAGAGGAGGCAAAGGAAAAAGGAATCCATGTAAATATCTTTTTACTCATCTGCTACAAAAAACACTGAACAAGAGAATAAATGCATAGAGCTGAACAAATGCGCAGCCTTTAGCATAGCACTTACAGGACTAATGTAGCACAAACCTCAAAACAGTCCAAATAAATCTAAGCATAATATTGAAATCTCTGCAAAAGCAGCTAATTTTGTTTCTATATTTGGAGCAGAGTGGCCACAGGTACTGAATAAAAGCTGTTAACTACAGCACAGCTCAGGGCTAACAAGGATATAAAAACACTCAGATCCATTCTCAGACTCCAAGACTCCCACATGCAGAGACACTTGAAAATGAGGGAAGAGTAGTAAGCTTTTCTCTTATCTACTGCAACAAGAATAGCTTCCCAGCTCTTTTTTTTTCTCTCTCTCTATCGAGGTATTTCTGGCCCATTTGAAATTGTTGGTCTTTCAACACCTACAAAAACTTACAGCAACCTTTCATGTTTTTGTAATGGTCTTTTATTATTTGATGTCCTGGTTCAACTCTTGGCTAGTTCTACTCTACCCTTCATGGGCTATGTGGTAAGAGGTAGATTGAAAATGTCCCAAGAGTGGAAGAAAATATGTTTCTAAATCAGATTTTTTTTTTTTCCAATCTCTCCTCTATTTACTTTTTATTCCTGACATTTTGCTTACTTCTAGGATCATTGAATTAAGCACTGAATTCTCTTCACTGATTCAAAGTCTCCTAAGTTGTGAATCACGTGTTATGCACAAGACAATGGTCATACTCTTTGTGTGTGTTCACTCCCATGTGTTACTCTGCATTTGTTAACCTGAATAGCACTTTTTTGGTACAATTTGCCCAAATAACATGAGACTTCCTATACTGCTTCAGCTGGCCCTCCCGCTTACCACTTGGGAAAAAAATTGTGTATTAACAGCAAAATATATCAACCTTTCTATTTGTGTCTATGACAAACTGCACAGGACTCATGAGACTCCTTATGAGAAGGGAGCCCTATAAAACCCATCATTTAAGTTTTGGATGAATTGTGTTGTTGCCCCTGTGTTTTTCTTCTCTGCCTAACAGAAAAACAGCATGACTGTTATGCAAACAGATATCCCAAAGGCTTCACAGAAAGCTCTCTGAACTCAGAAACTAAGAAAATCCCTTTCTCAGTCACAGAACTGGCAGCTGACACCATGTTGTTCAACCTTTTACAGGACAGTTAAAACTATGCTCTGTAACAGCTAATTCAGAGATAAAAAATGTAGTTTAGTAGAAACAAGAAAACAAAGGAATATATTCTTTGAAAACTAAAACTAACGAGTATACCAAGTTCTTCAGAGAATGATAAAATAAATACTTTGAAGATATTTGAGAATGAGATGGTATGGAGAAAAATTTACTTTCAAAACTAGAGAAAGCACTGTTTTTTGTTATAAGCACCCACAGGATACCCAGTATAATGGATTTCTGATCTCTGCCCAGGCACTGTAAATACCATCACAACAGTGGGAAGAAAATAGTAAATAAAAAAAGGCTGCTTGTTATAGAAATTATATGGCTTTATTTTATTTTACGGATTGTTATAATATAGACTAGTTAATCTTCACAGCTAGTGAAGCAACAAGATGAAAATGGATTCATTTTTCCTTACTGGGACATTTTTACTTTCAAATACAATTATTCTCAGCCCCAAACCAATGCTCATTTGCACAATTAAGTAAATGTTACACCCACACAGACTACAGCAGAACAGGCAATGTACTCCACCTGCACAATCACACATGCAATTTTCACAAAGCAATATGCCGCGCAATTTTATCGCCAATGCAATAGATATTATTATCAGAAAGAAATGGAAAGAAAAGATTTGGCATTTTGAATGGAAGTTTTGAAAGGTGAAGTCCTCAGAGATGGTTTAGTCAGTGTAACTGCTTGCTGCCACCAAGAAGCACAGGGATGTCTCATTATCCAGCCTTTCTCCACCTTATCCTACCATTCCTAACCATCTACCATTGCCCTTCTGCTTGTGCTGGCTCCCAGGCTTGCCAAATCCTCTGATGAGTCAATCCAACTCTTTACCAGAAAGAACCATTCATTCCTTTCTTTTTGCTCTATAATGTTGAAAATGCACACAGAGGAGTCCACAAAGGCAAGAGTGCACAGTGAGAAGCAGTAAGATGAAACAGAACCTTCCTCTCAGCTTCCTCCTCTCTTCTCAGCTGTCTCATACAATTTTAGCATAAGCCTGCCACAGGGTGCAAGGTTTCTTCAAAGGCATTACACATAAAGGAAAAGAAACCACTAAGATTTTATCACTGCTTCCTAACAAGGACACTCAGCACTGGCTTCAGTTTGCAGAATCCACTCTTGTCACCATGGGCACACCTAACAGCCAAATGCAGCGTGGAGCTCTTGTGCTCAGTTCTACTAGGCTGCACATTAGAACTACCTGCTCTGACTAGTTCTGGGGACAAAATGAACACTGCTGCATAAATTACATTCTCTACCAAGAAAGTGGAGGTATTTGGGTTCAGATAAATGAAGTATCTTCACTGTTAGAACTCTTCACTGACATGGCTTGGCACTGAGGTGGAACCTGCAGCTGTGCCTTGAGTGTCAGAGCTCAGGGAGCAGCAGACTCTTCCAGCAGGCAACCAGCAAGCTGAGGGAGCAACTCCATAAACCAGTCTGCAGGGAATGCTCAGGACAGGGGCACTCACATCCTTCTTTTTGAAACTTTTCTTTTTGAAATCACTAGATAGAAAGGAATGAGAGTCAAAAGACCAGAGGAAAAGGAGGTAAGTCCAAAGACAAGGGGTTTTAACTAGGAAGAAGAAATCAAGCTAATTTAAAACAGGTTAATTGATTTATTATTAAATGAAGAAGACTTTGAAAATTCAAGACATTGCAAAGTCTGAGAACTGAAATGATGAAAAAGGCATTCGTTCAAATTTGCTTACAATATATTTATGGGTTTCCTGTAGTTTTTTGTAGTCTGTGGCACAGCAACAAGGCCTTAGGCTGAGGACTTTACAATGTAAATATCTGTGCTGGTAACACAAGGATAATGAAACAAAATAAGAACATCTGCTGGAATGTTAAGTGTCTTTCTAATTAAATCCAATAGTTGAATGGATCAATTCATTACCAACAAATCTGGTTTATTATCTCATTAATACAGCTGGTTAATATTATGAGGAGATTAGCACAAGAACTTGAAATGATGTTAAAACAAAAATGAACATAACAAAGACATACTGGTGAATACAGGAGTCCAAATAGTGAGCAAAAGGCAGGTTTTTAGACATGCAAAGAACAAAGGGAAGAAAGAATGACAGGAAAACAAAAGACACCTAGCAAACCTGGCACTCCACACTAACAACCCAACAGATGCCAAATGGAAAACAAAAAAAAGGCTGAGCACCCTCCCCCAAGTTCTCATTGATTACATGGCAAAACCATTTAGTAGTCAAAATGACCAAACCCCCCCAGAGAGTACCTTGGGGAACCAACCTGTACTGCTGTAGGTAATTCTGCACAAAAGGGTGCTGCATTTAAAACCCTTTAGGAAAAGAATAGCTTTAAAGCTTTGTCTTGGACTCAATTGTTTTTGAGATGATGAAAGAATATTGAGAAAGATTGGCTTGACACTCGAAATACATACATGACAGCTTCCCCATTTTGCAGCCTTGGCACTGCAGCATCTATTTGTTGGCACAGCAGCATTCCCTAATTTGTGGTCATATTCTTGGAAGCAATTTTATACTGATTACAGGATTTTTCCTTTGTTTTCCGGAGTACAAAAGATGGATGACTAATGACTTGCCAAATAAACAGTATTCAAAGCCAAAACTCAGAATAATGAAAATAAAACACCCTGTCATGGTCCTCACCAATACTACATGCAAATATGTTTCCTAGTGAAAGAAGAATCAATGTACATAATCATCTCCTACCTCAATATATTAAAGCCCTCAAGTACTTCTATTAAGTTGAATTAAGTCAGAGTTCATGAGGAATTATTTAGCTATTACTTCTGCTTGTTAACACACTATGAATGATATTTAGTTAAAATGTCCGTGTGCTCTAGGGGACAACACATTCTGTAGCTTCCCCCAAGATCAATCAGTCTCAACCATGCCTGTTTTATCATTGAATGCAAATGAGCACTTCAAAAGAACAGTTAATCCTACAGCTAAAGCTTGTCAGTTTTACAGAAACCGTACATATTCTGTAGCATTTGCTGTCTAGGAATATGAGAATTTTATTCCAGTCAAATGACAGCTTTAAGAAAAGCTGTAAGTTACCGAATCCTAATAACTCAGGACAGAGTTTCTATAGAGCAGGTGTCTGCTGGGAACTGGAACTAACAGAAATACAACTGTGCTTAATATCCATATTTAACAGGGCTGCTCTGTCGGGGAGCTTAGGATGTTGCAGTTTCATTAGCATTAACAAGTGTTGCTATGGGTACCGCAGCACAGGCATCAGAACACAACTGAATAGCACTGGAAAAGTGATTAATAAAAACGTGAAGTGTTGGAATTTTAATAATACAAAACCAATGTGCTTGCCAATAAGATCATGTTTAAATAATAGACTATATTATTGCCTAGTTCAGCAGCAGATACATGCCACTGATTGCTGTCTTCCTGCTGGAGCCCAGACAAACCCCCACATCTGTAAAGACCAGAGCAAACCTAGTGTTCTCACNCAATTTACAAATATTTAACACAGGTTCTATGGCAAGCTCAGAGCCATATAATGCCTCATTCCTGGACAAATGACAGACTTACATTAGTGTTTGATACATTCAGGTTTTGATATTTTGGTCACAAATATGAAACAATATTTACCTACTTCAGAATTATATACTGAATAATTTTATTACACTTTTTAGAGCTCTGATTTCTTATGACTGTTTTTAAACAAAATTTCTGTTTATCTTTCCTTTTGTAGTGTGATCACATGACCTGGTAGACATAGAGAGCTGAGATCCATATCATGTACTAAAATAAGGGATTAGAAGCAATGATTAAACCCTAGACTATTATCTGGAAAGATTAACTAAGTAATTATGTAGCCTGAAACTCCGAATGTTGAGTTACAAAGAAGAGGAAGAAAATACCCAACAGAAGAATTTGAAATGGAAAGACAAAAGTGACCATCCAGGTTCTTCTTTCGTATTTACCGCCCAAATCTATGTAACAAAAATCAGCAGCTTTTTTCTGTTAAACTTGCTATTTAGTACAAAGGTATAACAAAGGCATCATAATAAAGCAAAAACAATGCTGTTTAAATTTAAGGTATAAAGATTGAATTTCTGCTCTTTTCACATGAAAACTCCTGGGGAAAAAAAAAAGTAGAAGAAGGAAAAAAAAAAAAGAGTACAATTTTGTGCCAAGGTGATCTAGACCATCATTTTAAAACATTGAAAAATACATACTGGAAGGCATCACAAGTAAAAAAATGTATATGCAAATGTAGTATCTGTGTATGTTACCACTGCCACTGTTCTGCTTAACCCTCTGCAAAAAGCAGCAAGCTGGAAATAGGCATATCTTACTTTACATTTACTGTGTCTGTGACCTTAGCTCTCCCAGAAAGGTGGGGTCTTAACAATGTGTTTAATATGGATAGTAATACTTCATTGCTATAATTTATCTTTGCAGTGCCTTTAACTGTACTGTACTGCGCCTAGTAACCTCTATGTCAGCATTGTTATATAAGGCAGGTTAATTACTTTACTCTCTACTTTTATCATGATCATTTAGTAGTGATCAATAACGCTTTAATACAAGGATTTTCCTTTTCTTGTCACATGCTCTTTTCCTCGAACAGGATTCAATTTCCAAGCACGTTTAACTTTTTGATGTCAGAAGAATTGCCTCGTGGTCTTTTTAAAAAGTTGCTTTACAGTCTGTAACTAAAGGAAAGGCTGTGCTAAAGCCCACTTTAGCAGCTCCTGTAAGACACCCCCATGTCATTACAATGGAAATTTCTACCATGTTCCTAACTAAAATGTTTGCATCACAGGGTTTACAACTTTTCCACTGGTAGACTTTCCTTGAAAAAGGACACCACGTGAAAAAAACACCTACAAATATTTCACTATAAATAGTGTGAAACTTTTATTTTAAATACCACTTTAATTTTTTCAGACTCATATAAATTAGAACTAGCCTCAAAGTGCATCCTGAGAGGTCTCATTTCTGGCATCTTTATGTGTGTGGGTGTCAATATGACAGAACAGGCTAAAATCTCTCTCAGATACTCTGACTGAGCTTCCAGCCACACAGAGAGCCTTCAAGGCTGAATTAAGTGAACTTTGTGCTTAATGAAGAATCAGTATGAGGAAGAGGTCCTGTGATGTTAGAATCTCTGTGGTCTGTTGCTGCTTTCTCAGTGAACTGGAGCTCTTCCAGATGGAGAGTAGCAAAGTAAGTTGTTTCTACTTTTAGAATCAAACCTTCATAAACTAGTATTCAAACTGGACAAAACAGTGGCTCCAAAGGAGAGTTCATTAGAGGGTGCAGTGATGTGAATCAACATAATTCAGCCAAGCTGATATCATGACTCAGGAAAACAAAGCTTTGATTGTACTTCCAATAATCCACTATTTATACTCTTTACACATAAATTTTTGAAAATCATTTTGAGAGGAAAGTATTTTTCAGTGAGAGCTCAAATACTGATGTCTTATAGATCCCAGGGACACCTCACAGCAGGCTATATAAAATTTCTATGAGTGCATTCTGACTTTGTACCAGAGTTTGAAATAAATATTTTTGTGATACTGGACTTATTTTTTGTCCTCCATGCATTCATTAAACATATGACACAGATTTTGATTTCTTAAGTACGATATATGCTTACTAACTGATACTGCTAATGTAGCTGGTGGACATGGATGACAAAATAATTGAAATTAATTTCCTCAAGAAACAGAAATAGAATATTTGAATTAGTGATACAAGTTGTTTATGTTTTTCAGGCAACATTTTGCTGACTGTATAAATACATGCAGGCTCCTGAACATTAAATTAGTACAATAAGAACACAGACTGTATGTTTTCATTCCATATAAGACAAAATCAAATTAAAACCTCCAGCAGGATGCTCTTCGTTACATACCAGTCTTTAGAGAAAAAGTTCTACCTCATTTATTCATGCATTATGGAGTCATAATAAGATTCAGTGCTGGCACACTGGTCATGACAAATACTAGCAAAATGCTCCTCTGACAGCAGTATCACTTAGAGTTGCACACATTTGTTTCATAACCATTGCTGTTTCTATATTGTGAGCCTTGTCCACTTCCACCATGGGTCTCACAGGCCTGACCTGGGGCACATGCCATGAACTTTGGCAGAGGTTCTGGATGGGAGGTGCTGTGCCAAGCTTCCCTATGCTGCCCACCAGCCCTGTCCCTCCTCTTGCATCTCAGTTCAGCTCTGACCCACACAGGAGTGGTGCAGTCCCTGATCACTCTCCAGCTGCTTTGTGCATTGGCTGGGTTTAGAGATCAGTTTTGGAGCATGTGAACAGGATTTTTCTGGAGTCCAGGTATATAAAAAATGCATCCCAACCCTTAACAGAAATGCCTGGGTCTAAACCAAGGGGCTGTTTGGTGTGGGAACACACACTTTGTGTAATCCAAAGCAGAAATGCCAAACCACGCAGTATAGTTAAGGGGAATGTGGCACTTTCACCTATTGTGCCTTATTATTTGTTCAGGTGAACAGAGCCACAACATACCACAAAAAATCATGAAGTGGAAACAGATGGCACATCAAGTTATAGAGCTCCTATACTAGAGGGATAAAGAGAAGGCATTTAACCTGCTACAGCTACACAGGGCAAGCAGCTACTCCTTGGGTACAGAGTCTTCAGAGACAAATGGGAGGATGACATCTCAATGAGCAAGAATCAAACAGAAACAGCTGGGCCATTTCACACTGGTCATTGCCTGTGAGTCATAAAAATCAGAAAAATACACAAAATTTAAAAAAAAAGACCATTTGGAAGACATGGTCCAGTGAAAACACGAGGCAAAAAAATCAAAAGGAAAGCTTCAAGAAACACAGTTGAAATGTACTACAAAGAACAGACAGGTGTCTGTGGACCACTGAAGCCACTGACAAAACACCTACTACAGTTTCTAACTTAAAGGTCTACTGTAGCAGAATATTAGGACAGAATGGCAAATAAGCAGTGATCATGGAAATACCTGCTGGAAAATCAGATCTTGGGATCAATGACTGGACTATTGCAGCTATTTCCTATCAAAACATTAAAAATTATACTGCTGTATATTGATGGTCATAGAAAAAACTCAGGTCAAATGCAAGGCCCCTCTAATTTACTTCATCTTTTGTTTGCTGTCCTTTGACTGTCATAACATGCAACATGTTTTGAAAAGTCAATAAAGACTCCAGTTGAGCACTCCTGACTCCATACAGTAATGAAAGCATCAAATATGGATACTCTTTAAGTATAAAGTAACTTGAGCATTCCACATCTGTACAGCAAAATAAGTGTTGTTGTTTATACTATGGGGCATAAATCTACCACCCTACCAAGCGGGGCAGAAAAACTCCCTAACATGAAACTGTATTTCATAAATAGCTACACACACTACATTTATACTCTTTATTATCTGGCATACTCTTACTGAGGAAAACTGCTTCCATGCCCCAAATTACCTAACCCTACTGTAGAGCAAGTTGGCATCTTTGAAAAATGTGCACATTATATTGCAAGCTAAGCAGAATCATAGAATCATAAAATGGTTTAGGTTGGAAGGGACCTAAAGGAGCACCTAGTTCCAACCTGCCCCTGGCCATAGGCAGGAATGCCACAGCACAATTTCAGTCTGGTTATGTGGTTTTAGTGGTACTGACTAATACATTATTTAATACAACATTTATCAGGCCATTGAACACCAGTCTTTTTCTATTCAAGTGACTGTAATTAAGTACTCATTGAGTGCAGACAACAGCTCTGCAAAAACCCCAGACTTTTACAAACACATTTCCCCGATTTCTCTGAGACACTGGCCAGGATGAGGTGCCCAGCTCTTCAGAGGCACAGACCTGCTTTAAAGTCGCACAAAGCTTACCACATTTTTTTCCTCCTGCTTCTTGAATGTCATGTTCTTTTCTGCATTGTGTGAGGCTTTTATTGATGCAATATTTAAAGCTACTTTAAAAAGCCCATTTGAAAGACATTCAAATGCTTTCAGGCTTTTCTCCCGGTTTCAGCCTGCTGGGAGTTTGTGGATGAGAATGTGAAGCAAAAACCCCGGAGAGAGGCTGGGCACAACTGCAGTTTTAGGATTTAGATGGTCCCACAAAGACACAGAGCTCTAGCAGAGGTTTCAAGACAAGACATGGTGGAAGGAAGCACATGGGGCTGGGAAAGGTATGAAGGCTGTGTGGATAGACAAATTTAACCTACACTGAAGTTAAAATACTTAATGGTTGTAATTTCATAACATTTGAGTCTTTTTCTTCAACAAGGTGTTGAACAAGGTGTTTCAATAGGCATAAGAAATTATCTTGGCATCTGTGTTGCACTCAGAACATTCGAAACACTAGAAGTACCTCCCCAGCCTATAACTCTACATCTAAATAAAGCATGTCCACATCTATTATTTGTTCAAGTGATGAGAAAACTTTTTTGGATAAGAATCAGACATATGCCAATACAGAAACAGTTTAAAGGTCTTCATCATTCTGAGGACTGATGAAACACCACTCACCCCTGCTCCGCTGCAGGTAACACAAAGACTGAGCAGAGGTTTCAAAGAACTTGAAGGCTTTAACAGGCAAACAAGTCACACGTTTAAGCCATGTACCTGCTCACCAGGCAGTCTGAGGCAGCTCACTTTTCAATGAGTTTCGGTTAGAGTATAGAGGAGCTGATACTAGGTAGTTTGCTCATGTATCAAAGCCTTTAGTTGCTACTCAGCAGGCAAGAATTGACTACTAGAATGAAATACAAAGATAAAGGCCATCCATCTTTGCTTTTAAGTTATGAAAGTTTTCTGAATTCAGAGGAAACCAAATAGCAAGCCTTATTGGGTTTTCTGGGGGAATACAACATATCCTATGCCTTGTGCTAATAGAAATTATGCATTCACACTGAGATGTGGGGATGCCCCCTCGTCTTCAGATAAAATACACTGCACATTTGCAATGCAATTATTTATAAAATTGCAGCACGAATCATGGGCACTTCAGGTCTCTATTACCAACCAATACAATCCATCACTTATTTTATTAAGCCATTAGGACCTGTTCAATGAAATATTTAGTTTCACTTGTATATTCTCCCATTGTCAGTTATTTAAGAAATGTGCTGTGAAGGCTAAAAACACTAAAATATTATTGCAACAGTTACATGAAAGGATTTTGTCTTTTTAATTTTCAAACAGAGAACCGCATAAAAGGTGATTTTACAACAATAATTTAGTGATTTCCAGTCCTCCAAAAGATCCACTTCCTTATCAGGTAGATGTTTTAAATTACTTTGAGATCGGATTTTTAATTAAAAATCACAAAAAAGGCTCTTAAAACATTTTTAAATAACACTGCTTTAGGAGATCCATTCTGGTAATCATACTAACATAAATTGCATTGCACTTCCAAAATTAATTAGTGAAGCTATCCTCCAGGTGTAATTGCTAATTGTTCAGTTCACAATGATTAATCTGCATCAAACCAAGATCCTTCAGAGGGCTTATAATGCCTGCTAGTAAAAGGAATCTCTTTTCTTTCTCTCTCTCTCCAAAATCTTTAGTATGGTAGAAGCCTCAGGTCCTGAAATTCTCTACTGTACACAAAGATTTAACCTGAGAAACAGATCACTGGTGGTATTCTGGATGTTTGAAAGTGCCCTGTGGGAAAAGAACTGAGGATGCAACCACATGTGTGATCATTTGGAACTGGTGGGGGTTTTTAAGGAAGGGTACTGAGCAGGATATCAACCTGTAAACCCATGAAACAGAAATGGGCAGATACACGAGGGCTGCCCATCAGGCTAAGGTCTGAGGATCTCTCGGGAATGAAGAGATGGGAAGAGGCAGCTGTGTGCTCGGGGCAATGGCAGCTCTGTCACCTTGCTGGACACAGACACCCATGGACACGAGCAGCCAGCAGCTCCCCATGCTCCCCATTCACAACCATGAATGCTGTGGATGTTTTAGAGAGGAAGGAGGTAAAGCACTCAGTCTGACCTGAATAGGAGTGGTAGTATTAGGAAGCAAGGGCTGGGAAGGCATCTAGTCCACTACTTATCTCGTTAAGGACCATTTAGTATAAAAGAAACAACAAACAGCAAGGAAAGTGGTAGATTACACACAAATATTACTGAGCAGGTGAAAACAGATAAGTTGCCTCTGTCAATATGGGAACTAATGCCATTAAAGGAACTACTCATACACATACCTGAATGGGGTCAACATGAGCTTTTGTCACTGGTATGAAAGGGGAAACATGATTATCATAAGTACTACGGTATTTTTGAGGGTGTTTGTAGATGGGACCAGATGTTTGTGGGATTTTGTATATTTTATGAGGAATTTAGCAGAGGGCACAGAGAAAGGGGAGGGGCAGGGGGGCACACACCAGGCAATAGAGACGGGGAGTGGAGGAAAGAATAAAAAGGGCAAGTTGTATTTAAATAGTGGGTAAGCTTCTCAGATCAAACCCTGCACCTGATCGCCCTTTTTCCTTCTTCTTACTAAATCCTTAACTACTTTTTGTGTAATTCACCCCCGGTACTATGTGTGATACTGCTGCAAAGTCTAAGTGCCAGCAACTGCAGAAGATGCTGCAGCTACTCAAGGTCTGCAGGTCCAGGATCCAGCAACTGGAGGGACTACAGTGCATATCCATGTGTAATTTGGTAGCAATGTACAAACTGCAGTAGCCAGAGAGTAGAAGACCTGTGTTTGGGAAGATGCAAGGTCTCAGTCAGGGGACATAAAAGGAGCCCAGGCTCTAGCTGTGGGCACAGTGGGCACCTGGAGATAAAGTCGAGCCAACAAACTAGGACATTATTCTAATATTGGAGGGATCCATGACTGTGGGTACATGTGAGACAAGGGCCAATGCATGTACTCATTTTGACAGCCAAAGGGCCAGCAAAAAGGAGGAAACCTCCATGCAAGGTAAGGGGGCCCAAGCACAGAATTCAGAGAGGTTTACAGGACATGGTAATGTCCAAGGGATCCACGAATGNAGGGGGGCACACACCAGGCAATAGAGACGGGGAGTGGAGGAAAGAATAAAAAGGGCAAGTTGTATTTAAATAGTGGGTAAGCTTCTCAGATCAAACCCTGCACCTGATCGCCCTTTTTCCTTCTTCTTACTAAATCCTTAACTACTTTTTGTGTAATTCACCCCCGGTACTATGTGTGATACTGCTGCAAAGTCTAAGTGCCAGCAACTGCAGAAGATGCTGCAGCTACTCAAGGTCTGCAGGTCCAGGATCCAGCAACTGGAGGGACTACAGTGCATATCCATGTGTAATTTGGTAGCAATGTACAAACTGCAGTAGCCAGAGAGTAGAAGACCTGTGTTTGGGAAGATGCAAGGTCTCAGTCAGGGGACATAAAAGGAGCCCAGGCTCTAGCTGTGGGCACAGTGGGCACCTGGAGATAAAGTCGAGCCAACAAACTAGGACATTATTCTAATATTGGAGGGATCCATGACTGTGGGTACATGTGAGACAAGGGCCAATGCATGTACTCATTTTGACAGCCAAAGGGCCAGCAAAAAGGAGGAAACCTCCATGCAAGGTAAGGGGGCCCAAGCACAGAATTCAGAGAGGTTTACAGGACATGGTAATGTCCAAGGGATCCACGAATGCATCTGTCCTTCTGAATCAGACAGTAAGGGCGCCTACAGTGTTTTCACCAGTGCATTTCAGTCCTGATCAGTCTTTGCCACCTCATATGGAACTCAAAAGTACCATCCTCCTTTACCCTCCACATCTTGTGAACTGGCTTAAAGGCAGGGCACAGCCACATTTATTGCTGTTGTTGCCCTTTCCCTCACAGCCTGGCTCTCCCAGGGAAAGGAAAACAAAAAGGGAACAAGAGGTTTCCCTTTCTTCCCTGGGGTTGCTGTGGGGAATTCCTTTAATCAGTCCTTCAGCAGGGCTAACCTGAAGCACACGAGTGCTGCTGAAGGTGTCCCACAGCACTGAACCCTCTAATGCAGCTTGCAGTAGCAAATGTGAAGGACTATGTCACTACAATGCAGTTGTCAGGAGTTACTGATAACCTGGGGATGTAATTTAAGAAACACCTGTCCATTCCCTACCCTTATTGCCTGAGCCAGTGGCTGGGTAAGTGGCCTAAGGTCCAGAAATGGACGTTAAACAGCCTTAAGAATCCACACTGATATAAAAAGCAGCCTGTGAACATGGGAGTGCTTGCGAATCTAAAGAGGAATGCATCCATTAAGCCATATGGAGAAATCTTTTGGGTCTGCAAGTACATGGGACTGCCTTTCAGTGACCAGGAAAGAGAAAACCCTGTGTTCCAGGGTCCACTGTGTTGAGCAGCTCTAATAGCAACCTTAACAGAACTTCAGAGTTGAGCAAAGGAAGTAATGGCCGTACTATCAGGAACAAAGCAGCTCTCACTGAAGTATCCTCTAGGTAGAACAAAAAACCAGTAGAAACATGTAAGACCAAACTTTTGTCTTCCTCAGTAACATGATTACAAAGAGAGACATGGAAGGAATCAGAACAACATACTGTGCTTGGACATGATACACCCCATGTGCAGCATGTGTTCAAAAGAACTTGAGCACAAGACCTTCAGTAGGAAACCATAACTGGCAGACTGCTGAGGAAAAAATGAAAGACATGCTTCCAGAAAAAAATACTCATTTTAAAATCCTTTTACAGATGCTGTAAGAAGTGTTAATATGTAGCATAATTAATGCAGACTGAACAAACTGTACTGTGGACAGTGATGTATTTATTAAAAGCCATTTGGTGAAGGCTACTGGAAGGAACTAACCAGAAAGCAACACTGTCCTGGATTAGAATATAAAAGCACAGGCTTTCCTGGAAATAGGAATCAGCAAACCAGGAAACAGCAGGTTATTTAATTTTCCTATATGTTGGCTCCAAGTAAGTGACACACCTCAAGTGCACCTGCAAGTACAAGATGTTGCTGGAGAGAACAGTTTTGTAGGAATGAAACCTCTGAATGAATAAGGATTTTGTTCAGAGGCAGAGAAATAATAAATATTAGGGTGGGGTATTTCTTTGCCCACAGACAATGCGATTTATACTCTTAAGATCTCTTGACCCTAAGTGATTGTGTTGTAAACAAATGATTTTGAAAAGGCTGTTTGAGCTAATGGGCACTCTTAACTTTGTCCAAGGGAAGACTGTTCATGCTGAGGTCAGTCATGGTTAACATGAGAGACAGCAGTTACAAGGCCGGGGCTGAGTTTAATGACTCCCAGCCAGCATGCTGGCAGACCTGCCTTCTGGAGAGATGAAGCACCTGCGTGTGCATGGAAGTCTATAGGCTGACATAAAAGTTAATTTAGCCCAACACCTATTATTTTGATTTTCAACAGTGATTTTTACATATTTCATTACCTAGAGACTCCAAATGATCTGCCAGGGGATGCAAACTGAGTTTGGGAGCAAATACAGAGAAAGTCCACTAGTCCTTTCAATGAGTGTTTGTGCTCAACAAAAGGAAAACAGCATAGGCCTCTGAATTTCCATGGAATAAACCTTTTTCCTTTGAACTGGTGTCAATGTAACAAGAGTTACCTGAAAAAACCTCAGGGTAACATCATCTCTAGTAGTCCACAGACCTTTGCATGCACAGAAGAGTTGCACAGACTCAGGCATATGTTCTTCCCAANAAAGAAAACAGGATAAGCCTCTGAATTTCCATGGAATAAACCTTTTTCCTTTGAACTGGTGTCAATGTAACAAGAGTTACCTGAAAAAACCTCAGGGTAACATCATCTCTAGTAGTCCACAGACCTTTGCATGCACAGAAGAGTTGCACAGACTCAGGCATATGTTCTTCCCAATAGTTAAAACACCACAGGTTTGCCTCCGGGTGCAATTACAACAGTGTGGAAATGCTCTAAAAAGGGTCTGGCTTTTCATGTGTGAGGTTCATGCCAACATACTGCAACACAGAAATAAGGCAAGAGTACTGCTTTAACTACTAGCACAAATCAATATTACTTTTATGAATAGAATAAGGACACATACTAGAGAAACAACACAAATGCCACTCAAAGACCACTCACTATCAAAGGCCCAAACACAGAATAAATGTGCTTTAACTCCAGGTTTGAAACTGCCTGCTTGCACATGCCTTCTTTTCATTGTGTCCTTCACACTATTAATGACCTGACAGAAGTAAAAAGCCAACCTGAACCGAAAGCTTAAATGTGGAAACATTAAACTATTTTTTTCATCTCTAGATACCACTTTGGAATAATGATTTGATTGGAAAACACTTCTCTAAAACATGACGTACTCATCCTAGAGACAACTTGCACCTGGTAAGGCCTGCAAAGCAGCATCAGTATCATCGGTTTTCTTCCTTTTTTCTGTCTGTGCCTTTCCACAGGACCAGCAGATATAACTCAAGCTGTTGCTCCTGCCTCACAACACCCAGGTTCTCTTAAAAGGACTAGTATAAGCTCTAGCTAAGCTCCTTCCAGACGGGTGCAGACATACAGACACAAACCCTGCTGTTCTTGCTGCTTACGGTACCTGGCTTACCCCTGCAGTAATTCCCCACGGTCCATTTGTACTCTTCGCTGTGCACCGCCTGCTTTGCGTTATCTCTGTCCATGCGTGTCTTGGATTTACGTGAGAAGCTAAAATGCCCACCCGGACCATCAGCTCCACGTCCCACCGCTCTGGCGTTCAGCCAACATCAACTCCCTCTCAACCTCGACTCGCTGTTGGAAACTCTCCCTTGTCCCCACAGCTCCGCGTGCCAAACGTGGAAGGACGGGCATCAGAACGACTCACACCCCTGTAACCAGTGGCAGGAGGGTACGGGGCTGTCCGGGGAACCCCGCTCCCACGGGCGACCAACGAGCCCCACCGGGCCAGGCCCGGCACTCCCAGCTATCCCACACGTGTCCGCCGCTCCGCACCCCAGGGATGGCTGCGCCAACCCCGTCCCACCGCCCGAGCCGGGATGGCGGAGCGGAGGGGAGGGGAGTGGGGGAGCGCAGTGCGAGACCCCCATCCTCCCGCCGCGCACTCACCTCCCCGCACCGGCGGCCCCGCTGCCCCGCGGGACGCGGCCATTCCAACG
>VZTZ01018428.1:1250-29172 GCA_013400955.1 Drymodes brunneopygia
TGCTCTGGAATTCTCTAGGGCAGGAATTGGGAATGCTGCTCTGGAAGGGCAGGAATTGGCAAAGCTGCTCTGGAAGGGCAGGAATTGATTGGGAACGCTGCTCTGGAAGGGCTCTGCAGGGCAGGAATTGGAAATGAGGAATGCTCTGGAATTCTCCAGGGCAGGAATTGGGAATGATGCTCTGGAAGGGCAGGAATTGATTGGAAATGCTACTCTGGAAGGGCTCTCCATGGCAGGAATTGGGAATGAGGAATGCTGCTCTGGAATTCTCTAGGGCAGGAATTGGGAATGATGCTCTGGAAGGGCTCTGGAGGGCAGGAATTGGGAATGATGCTCTGGAAGGGCTCTGGAGGGCAGGAATTGGGAATGAGGAATGCTCTGGAATTCTCTAGGGCAGGAATTGGCAATGCTGCTCTGGAGGGGCAGGAATTGGCAATGCTGCTCTCCCTGAGCCATTCCCTGCCCATCCAGCAATCCCCACTCCAGGGGGATTCAGGGAATTTGTGTTTCCCCAGTTCCTCTCTCCCCTTCAAGGGCTGAGGTTGGAGAGGAGAGGATCCCCCAGACCTGCAGAGAATTGCAGGATGCTGCCTCAGCTAGGCTGTGCTTGGGGAGGAGATCAAACCTCGCAGGCACATCAGAAAAACACAGGAATTTTGATCCAGCTGGGATCAGGCAATCTGAACCTGCTCACTGCAGGTCCTGGGGAAATCCTGACAAGCTGCCCTCTGCCAAGGGCTGTGGATACAGCTCAGCTCCAGCCAGCTGAGGGAAAGCACAAAGGAAATGAGCAGAAATCAGGATTAGAGGAGAGAGCAGGCATGGAAATGACTTTGGAAAAGCAGGAAAACGCTTCACTTCCCCACAAGGCAGCTGCAGGTATAAATATCGCAGATTTTCCTCCCTGCCCAGTGTCCCCCGGAGCCCTTCCCAGCCCAGCCCGGGCGGGCACTGTACGTACTGGTCTTCCAGGCATCCGGAGCCTGCAGGTCAGATGTCTTCACAGCCCAGGAGGCGAAGGCACAGAAGACCAGGCACATGTCCTTGTGGCTCAGCACCCGCGGGTCCTCCGCCGGCCCTGCCACGAGAGCAGCACGAGGTCTGGGGGCTTCGTGCCACCTCCTGTGCCAGCCCTCCCCTCCCCCGGGGACAGCAAATCCTTGGCATTCCCAGGAAATCGTTCCTTTGCCCTCCCTGAAGGTGTTTTTGCACCGGTGGTGAATCAAAGGGGTCTGTTTAGGGCTCTGTGCAGTCCCAAAGGACAGTGGCACATTTGTCACCCCTCTCAGTTAAAAACCCCAAGGAAATATTTGTCAAAGCCACCCCAAGTTGCCTCACCACCTCCCTGAGGATCTCCCCAGCTCTCTGTGGAGGCTGGAATTGGGGCTGGGGAGGGGATTTAGGATGGAGCAATTCCTGGGGACACAGGCGAGGTCCCCTTCCTGCCACCAGTGTCCAGGACAACACCTGGGAGTGCTGAGGATCCCTCCCCATCCCACCCCACCCCACTCCTGCCTTCCCCAGGGATGGAGAACCCCTGAGTGCTCAGCATTCCCTGCCCTGCTGCACTTCCAGCCCGGCACAACTTCCAGATCAGCTTATTTTTGCTCCCATCCATTTGATCAGGCTTTTAATTAAAACAGGGTTATTAATTAGCTGTGACCCCCCCCCAAGGGGTTTTTTCTCCATGCAAACAGACTGGAAGCTCGATTTTGGGGCTCCCTTTGGGACGGCTCCCTCGTTGTTTGGTTTTAATTTGAACTCAGGCTCTGAGCATCCTTTAAACCCAAAGATAAACCCCCTGCTTGTCCTCGTGGGTGGAACTGCTCCCTTTGTCCCCATTTCTCCCACCTGCCTGCAGGAGCAGGCGGTGTCCAGGTGACCTCTGAGGTCTCTGGAGGGTTTTTTTTGTTATCAGAGTGGGTTTTACAGTCCCACCTTCCCTGTTCATGGTGGGGGACCTGGCCAGCAGCACGGGCATGGCACAGGGACAGAGGGAGCATCCCAAGGTGGAGCCAGAGGGGGCACAGGGAGCATCCCAAGGGACAGCCAGGGTGACACAGCCTGGCTCATGTCCCTGCAGGGAATAACAGGATTTACCTCTCAGTGCCAGGGCTGTGTCTGCATCCTCTGGCCACACCTGGGCTCCTCCCACTGGGACCAGGGCGAGCTTCTCTCCGGATACTCTGGGCACCAGGGCCTGGGAGGTTTGGGCTTGGCTTCCTCCCAGCTGGATTTGCCTCTGCAGCAGCGACTTCAAAGCCCCCACAGCTTTCTTCACCTCGGAGGCCGGGGCCACGGAGAAAATCCCTCTCCAGCCCGTCCTGTTGCGGGCTCTCTCAGGGAAGAAGTGTCCATACACGTCAGGGACAGGGATAACCACGGTGTCCCCGTCTGGAGCCGGGCTGGGATCCTCCTTTTGCATCCCAGGGCGGTCCAAGCCGCAGAACTTCTTTCTTTTCCTGTCTTTAGCTTTGCCTTTTTTCCTGTTGCCTTCTGGCTCGTTGAAAAAATACTCGTACAGTTCGGGCCAGGAGAATTCCTTGGGCAGGGGGGATTTCCGGCCCTCCAGGGAGCTGCCCAGCTCCTCCTCCTCCTGGGAATCGCAGAACAGGTAATCGTACATCTCGGGCCAGGTCACCTCCAGCGAGTTGGACTTGGGAGAGGCCCCCTCGGCAAAGCACAGGGGGCTCCTGGCCCTGGGCAGCTCGGCTGGAGCTTCCCAGGGGATCCCAGCCCCGGGAATCGTGGGGATCCCGGCTGCGGGGTCACACGGGATCTCGATGGCAGGGATCCTGGGGAGCTCGGCTGCAGGGATCCTGGGGATCTCAATGGCACCACTCCTGGGGATCTCAATGGCAGGACCCATGGAGATCCCTGTTGGAGGCTCCCAAGGGATCCCCACTGCAGGAATCCTGGGGATCTCGGCTGCAGGAATCCTGGGGATCCCAGGCTCCCACGGGATTTCAGCCACAGGTTTCCTGGGAATCACAGCTGCGGGTTCCCAAGGGATCCCAGCTGTGGGAACATCAGGGATATCTGAGGGTTTCCTGGGAATCTCAGCTGCAGACTTCCTGGGGATCTCAGCAGCAGGACCTGCAGGGATCTCTGCAGGTTTTCTGGAGATCTCAGCAGCAGGAATTCCAGGGATCTCAGCAGCAGGAATTCCAGGGATCTCGGCTCCAGGCTGCCTCCCAGCCCCCTCAGCAGCGTTCCCTCCAAACTCTGCCGCACTCCCGGGCTGGAGAGGCTTCCCCGGCATCTCCTGGCACGGCTCTCCCGGAGGAGCCGCTGGGACATTGTCACGTACGCCCAAGCCACCGGCCTGCCCTGCCTTGGGGTGCTTGGTGGCCTTTGCCTTCCCTGGGGACTGCGGCCCCGGCTCCTTCCCCCGCGGCTTCGGGGGAGCAGCCCCGGCATCGCCGCCGTCCACGCCAGGGCCGGGCGCTGACCGCTTACCCTCCGCAGCCTCCTCGCTGCCCAGCCTCACCAGCGCTCCCTTGGCCGCCTTGTCCTTCCCTCTGCCCTTCCGAGGGGACATCGGGGAGCCCGGAGGAGCCTTCCCGGCCCCCGGGACAGGGTCCTTGTCCCCCTCGGTGGCGCTGGCGCCGCGCTGCCTGCGGCTCTTCTTGGGCTGCGGCGGCACCTTGGGCCTCACCACGCTGGGGGATCCGCCCGGCGAGCTCGGCTCCGTGCCCGCCCTCTCCTCCTCCTCCTGGGCCACCCTGGGGGACGGGCTCGGGGGGTCCCCTGCGGGTCCCCGCAACCCGGGCTCTGATGGGGCAGCGCTGGCAGCCGGAGCCTCCGGCCGTGCCACCACTCCTGGCTGTGCCACTACTGCACTGCCACGGCCTTGTCCCCCTCCTGCATCCCCTCCCTGCTCGGGTGTCCCGGGGGTCTCCATGGCCTGGCTGCCTCCGGCCGCTCCTTTCTCCGCTGCCGCCGCCGTGTCCTGCCCGGAGCCGCTCGGGGCTGTGCCAGCGGCCGGGGTGGCCGCGGGTGGCCGTGGCGGCTGCCTCCTCTGCGCGCTGGGCATGGCAGCGGGTGACAGGCACGTGGGATTGTCACCGTCACACAGGAACCTGCCCACAGCGCCCGGCTCCGCTTCGTCCTCGCTGCCCGACAGCAGCTCCGGCACGGCGCGGTGCCCGCGCCCCGGCCAGCGCAGGGCGGTGTCACCGGCCACCCCACGTGGGGCAGGGCTGGCAGTGCCAGGCGCTGGCTCGCTGCCCGGCGCGGCCGCGATGCCCCCGGCGGTGCCGCGGGGACAGTCCCGTCCCGCCGCGTCCCCTTGCTCAATGTCACTGAGGCTCTGCTCCTCGGCCGTGGCCAGCGAGGCGGGCGCCAGGCTGCACTCCTCGGACGCCTGGAAGAACTCAGCCCATTCCCGGTCGTTCAGCTGGATGCTGTACTCGAAGTTATCCATGCCTGCAGCGGGGGAACGGGCTCAGGTCAGGGGTGGCACCGCTCTGGGCTGAGGGAGGCGCGGTTTGTGCCCCCAGCCCTTCCTCCCAGTTCCTCCCTTCGTTCCCACTCATCCTCACTGGAATTCCAGCCCCCGGCAGCCTCAGCAGGATGGGGATGGCTGTGCTGGGCCACAACCCTGACAGCAGTGAGAGGGGACGCTGCCACCCCCCTCCGGTCCCCTCTGCCTCTGTTCCCCACACCGGGGCTTTGGGATGCTCCTGGGAATCTCACAGAGGATTTGGGATTCTCCCCACAGCTACACAGAGGATTTGGGATTCTCCCTACAGCTGCACAGAGGGTTTGGGATTCTCCCCACAGCTGCACAGAGGGTTTGGGATTCTCCCCACAGCTGCACAGGGGATTTAGGATTCTCGCCACAGCTACACAGAGGGTTTGGGATTCTCCCCACAGCTGCACAGAGGGTTTGGGATTCTCTTCAGACCTGCTGGGGGGGTTTGGGGTTCTCCCCGGAGCTGCAAAGAGGGTGTGGGATTCTCCCCACAGCAGGATAGGGGATTTGGGATTCTCCCCACAGCAGCATCACTCCTCACCCCCCACTTTCCTCCTCCTTTGGCCACTTTAAAAACCGGGATTGACGTTCCTGAGCATTCCCACCACAGCCTCACGAGCACGGCACAAACAGAACATTCCAGCAAAGCCCTGGAAGCAGCCCCGTCCTTTCCCGGGGCCCTGGGGAGGGAGGCGCAGCCCAGCCCCGGCAGCGGGAGAAGCGGGGAGGTGACAAAGCCATCGTACCTGTCCCGCAGCGCCAGGCGGGGATGGAGCCATTCGAGGAGCCACGCAGGAGAGCCCTCCCGGCACAACATGATGCCGTGCCCTGCACGGGGGCAGCGAGCCCGGCTCCAGCTCACATCCATTCAGGGGCTAAAAATAGACCCTCCCCTCCCTCCCCGGTGTCACTTGAGATCCCAGTGCCACCCGCCCCGAGAGGGCAGGCCCATATATAGAACTGGTGGGGGACATGCCAGGGTGGCAGCCAATGTGTGCCAGTGCCACGGTCACGTCCGGGGGCACCGGGATCACTGCTGGTGCCCACTGCCCCCCTCCGGGATCACTCTGTGGGGAGGGGGACAGGCCACAGAGCTGCCAGCCTTTGGCACACCTGCGTGGCAGTGACTGTCCTGTTTCCCACAGAGCCACGTCTTTACCTTAGTCACCCTCCTCGGGGTGACACAAAGTCACCCCAGGGGCAGGGTTCACCTATTTAGGGCACTCCCAGGGCATTTATTGCTGCCAGGTGACATCAGGAGATCACAGCCAGCACCACGGTCTTGTGACAAACCTCGCAGGGCGTGTGGCAGCCGTCCCACGCCACCCAGGGCCATCTGGGCCACGTGGGTTGTGGAGCTTGGAGCTGCAGGCTGGCACCGAGGAGTGACAGGGTGGCCAAGGGTGGCCTGGCAGGTCACGAAGCTGAGCCAGAAATAGCCCTGAGTTCCCACGAGCCCCAGAGCCTTCCTCCCACCTTCCTCCCTCTCATGCCCTCCCTGTCCCAGAAATAGCTGCCCTGGAGGAGCTGCCTGCAGGACAGGGGTTGGGACAATGACCCCCAGCCCTGCCCCAGGCCCTGCTGTCCCCGAGGTGACTCCAGCCACCCCCTCGGCCACTGGGACACTGCAGTTGGACATGGCCATGGCCAGGGCTGGGGATGCTGGGGGAGCTGAGAGTGCCCCTCTCAAGGGTCCCCTCCAGGGCCAGGTGCTGGCCAAGCCCCCCTGTTCACCCCGGGGAGCTCCTGGCTGTGTCCCCACGGCAGGGGACAGCAGGGCCCCGTGTCCTGCCCCGCCATCCCGCGGGATGGAAGCTCCCCGTGGTGGCTGCTGGCCCGCACTGCACGGCGAGCAGAGAGCCAGGAGAGCCCGGCCCGACAGCAGCTGCAGGAAATATTGAAATATTGCCCGGGACACGCTCCCCCCGCCCGGCCAAGCACACATGGGAGGGAAGAGCCGCTGCCTTCCCATCCTATCTCGTCCCTGATCTGGCTACGCCCTGCTCCCCTCACAGAGGGGAAACCACCCGGCTTCCTTTGGCTTCCTTTTCTTGGCTGCAGCCGAGACTTCCTTCCCTCCGAGCCGGGCTTGAGTCAGAGGAACCTCTGAGGCCGCGCTCCGACACGCAGCGGGGGAACATGAAAGGGGCAGAGGCAGCAGACAGGGCCGGCAGCAGTTGGGGTTATTGGGGTCACACCGGGGCCCGGCTGTTCGGCCACAGCCAGAGGAACTGCACATGTCCCACCCTGGGGACACAAACAGGGCTGGGACACAGCCCAGGATGGCTCTGGCTGCCCCACACAGCACCTGTGGGGAAATGACGCCACTTCCCTTCCTTTTAGGGGGGACAGAAAAGCCCAGCATGGCCTTCAAGGGCACAGCACGCTGTCCCCAAACCCCACAGGTGGCAGAGGGGCACGGTGCCACCTCGCTAAGGATATTTAGTGGCAGTGGAGAGACCGTGTCCCGTTTCCTTCTTGGAGCCTGTCCCTCTCTGGAATTCCTGGCTCCAGCTCTCCAGTGCCAGATGCTGGGACACTGCTGGGACACTGCTGGGACATGCAGGGACACTGCTAGGACACAGCTGGGACACAGCTGGGACATGCAGGGACACTGCTGGGACACAGCTGGGACATGCAGGGACACTGCTGGGACACAGCTGGGACACTGCTGCTCCAGCCCCATCCTGTGGATGGCACCCAGCACGTCCAGGATGGACGCCGTGGGATTGAGGACACGATATAAATAACCAATGTCAACCTGAAATGAGAGAAGGGCCCTGAATCAAGCAGCAGATGTGGCCTGGCATGGGAGAAACAGGGCATGGAAAAGGCAGGAAAACTGGGAATGCCATTTCTTTGGGATGGAGATCCTTTCTGTGGCTCCTGGCTCAGCTTTCACTGCTCCCAGTGCAAAGGAACCTCAGTTTTTGGGAAATCACTCTCAGGGTGATATGGAATAATTCCCTTCCAGGAAACTCCGTTTGGGAGAATTCTACCTTTGTGAGACATCCCAAACATCACGAGTGTGGGGATTTGGCTGAGTTCCCCCTGAGACAGCCCAGTCAATGCAGACAAATGTGGGATTGATTAGGGAGATCCTCCCTGCCCCGATCTACACCCAGCACATGCTGCACGCCAGGGCAGGGAGGGAGAGATTGCAGGAAAAGCAGTGGAAAAAAAATAAAGCAAAAAGAAAAAATAAAGAATGGAAAAAGAAATCTGTCCACGGCTTCAGGAGCAAGACAACCTCGACCTTTGCTGCTTGCCCGGGACAGAAGGGTTTATTTGGGATTATTTTCTCGTTTTTTCTTCCATTTTAGCAGGATGATCCGTGAGCCTCGGGCATTGAGAGCAGTGGCCTTGTCTGTCCATGTCTGTCTGTCCCTGGACACTCGTCCTGTGCTGTCCCCCGCCCTTCCAGCTCGTGATGTGCCCCTGATCTGGTTCATTCTTTCCTTCTCATGAATTCCTGCGAGGTACAACCTGTCCAGGGACAGCTCAGCCCGGGATTCGGGAATGCTGAGCTGCTCCCGGCCGGGATCCGGGATTCCGGATTCGGGATTTGGGAATGCGGAGCTGCTCACGCACACCCCCGACCTCACACACGGCCAGAAGCCCTCCCTGGGGATGGGCAGAGGGGTAAAAACAGGAATTGGTATCTCCCCCAGGGAAAGCCTGGGAGGAGCAGCTCCGTGCTGAGGAAAGGGTTAACCCTGCACTGAAACTCGCAGCGCAGCGAAGCCGCAACCACCCGGCTGGTTTTGCTGGTTTGGGGGCAGGTGAGCAGCAATTATCACCCCCAAACCACCCGAGATCCACATTGTTTTTTGCCCAAAACCTTTAAGTTTTTTTTGGTTTGGGTTTTTTNGGAGACGCCCCAGAGGCACCGGGATGGGCTCAGGATCCAGGAGCAGGGACGGGATCTGCGAGTCCCCAGCTCTGTCTGGACAAGCAGGGGCTGTGGGACACTGTGGCTGTGGGACACTGTCCCCTGTCCCAGAGCAGTCCCCGGGCTGAGATCCCGGCAGGATGAGACAAAGGGATGAAACGAGTTGGTGAGAGAAGCTGTGGCTGCCTCTGGGAGTGTCCAAANCAGAAGCCCTCCCTGGGGATGGGCAGAGGGGTAAAAACAGGAATTGGTATCTCCCCCAGGGAAAGCCTGGGAGGAGCAGCTCCGTGCTGAGGAAAGGGTTAACCCTGCACTGAAACTCGCAGCGCAGCGAAGCCGCAACCACCCGGCTGGTTTTGCTGGTTTGGGGGCAGGTGAGCAGCAATTATCACCCCCAAACCACCCGAGATCCACATTGTTTTTTGCCCAAAACCTTTAAGTTTTTTTTGGTTTGGGTTTTTTTTTTTGCCTGAAACTCGCTCCCCAGGCTCTGTTAAAATTCCAGCCCATGCTCCCCGAGCCGCCAGCAGCGGGCTCATGCAAAGGTCACGCTCGGCTCGCTTGAAACCCAGCCCGCACCGGCCTGAAACTCCGCCAAGCTCTTCCCAAAGCTCGGCTCCTGGCCGGAGTTTCGGCTCGCTAATCCAAGTCTCGCCGGGTTTCGCATTTCTGCGCAAACTTTGGCTTTGCTCGCACAAGAACAGCCCCGGGCTGCGGCCGCGCTGCCCGCGGGACCCCTCCGGCCCGGGCAGGGTGACAGCGCCAGGGGCGGGGGTGGCAGCGCCAGGGGCGGGGGTGACAGCGCCAGGGGNTCCAACCCCTATTCCATAATTATTCCATAATTTCATGACTCTTTGCAGCACAGTAACACCATGGCCTGGGTGGCTGTGCTGCTCCTGGCCCAGGGACAGCAGCTGCAGGGCCGGGTGACCTCTGCCAGGTCCCAGCCACTCCCTTTCCATGCTGTCCACTGACAAGGGACAAGCTCTACCCAGGCTGAGAAAGCCATTCTCTTTATTCTCCTTATCCTCTTTATTATTTTATTTTATTTTATTTTATTTTTCCATTATTAATCCATATTATCACTCCATTATTCTTCAATTTATTCCATTTATATATTTTTTTCTTATAAGCCCTGAGAAGAGGCCTCTGGGCTGAAATTTCAGTTCCCAGGAGTCGTTTCCCCCCCGAATCCCAGATGAGGGCTTTACCTTTTCCCCGCCGTTTCCACTAGATGTCACTTACAGCCACCGAGTCAGCAGCGCTTTCCCTGCATTTTTAACCTCCTCTCCCGAGGTTAAAATTCTGTGGAGCTGGGTCTGTGGGAATCCCAAACCCGGGCTTTGGGGTGTGCAGAGCAGGGGGGCTGCCGTGGTACCGGGGCTGCAGCTGCAGGGGAGAGGTTTGGGGAATCTCCTCCCCTGCTGGGAGAAGAGAAAATCCCAGTTCCATGGAGCTGGGAGAGCAGGGCCTTTGCTGGCAGTGCCTTGGGTGTTTTGGGACATAAATGCTCAGTGATGTGCCCAGGAGGGTCACCAGGGTCACCTGCGGGTGCCAAATCCCCGAGGCAGCTTCATCCCCACGGGTCACCAGAGGTGCTTGGGGCAATCCCAGCTGGACTGGAGATCCTCAGACTGAGATAAAGCTCACAGAGCCACATCCTGAGTGGGGAGGGACCCACAGGGATCATCCAACTTTTTATCCCAAAATCCCACCCTGGGCATCCCTGGCAGTGCTGTCCAAGCACTCCTGGAGCTCTGGCAGCCTCGGGATTGTCACCATTCCCTGGGGAGCCTGGGCAGTGCCCAGCACCCTGAGGGGGAAGAATTCCCTAAAATCCATCCTAAACCCCCTGGCACAGCTCCAGCCTTTCCCTGGGTCCTGTCCCTGCTCACCTCATCAGTTCCTGCCCCCCGTGAGGAAGCTGCAGCGAGGTCTCCTGTGACCCTGAGCTGCATTCCTGGGCCACCCCTTGGTGTCCCTCCCGTCCTGCAACCAACACCATGCGAGGGACAGCGGCTGCTTCGGGATGGAGCAGCGGAGTGAAGGCACTGGTGGCCACCACGGCCACCATCCTGGCCACCAGGAGCAAGGACAGGCTTTGGAACGAGGCAGAGAAAGGGAGAAGAACCTGAGACCTCCCAGAGTCTCAGCGTGGCCAACTCTCCCCTCCCTGCTCTGCCTGCGGGCCTGGGAAGGGACACGGTAGCAGCAGCAGCAGTCCCAGCCCCGCTCGCTGTCCAGGCTCTGATTAACGATGTTTTGGGTCAAAAGGGCCTCTCCTCACAGCCCAGCCCCAAACAAAAGCTGTTCCACATCTGCAGGGCCCTGTCAGCCCGCAGGGTCCCGAATTCCTCACCTGGCACTGCCCACCCTGTTCACAACAGCACCGGTCCCGGCCGGCCGGGGCACCGGGGCTGTGTTATCGTGACTCCGGCACATCGCTGATCCCGGCCCTGATCCTGATCCCGGCCCTGATCCCGGCCCACCCACTGCCTGCAGCTTCAAAGAGCGGAGGCCAGGTCGGGTTGCAAACACAACAGAGCCCGGCAGCTCCCGCACACGCTCAGCCCCGCTCCCGGCTCCGGGAGCGCTCCAGCCTGGCTCGGATTAAAGCAGAGCCCAGGACATTTCTTAACCCTCTCAATTCCGAGGCTCTAAAGTGGGGATCCCCAAATGTTCGGGGAGCTGCACCCCCGTCTGCCCACAGGAAGGGTTCCCAAGGCCGCCGTGTACGTGCCAGCAGCGAGGGACGGTGACACTGTGCCAGCAGCCAGGGATGGTGACACCGTGCCAGCAGCCAGGGATGGTGACACTGTGCCAGCTGTGCAGGAGGGAGCTGTGCCAAGAGCAGCGTCAGGCTCAGCCCCAAGGCCTGACGAGCCCAAATGCCACTGTCACAAAAGCTCAAGCTCTGTGCCAGCTGATGGCTCCCAAGGACCTGAGGACATCGTTCCCCTGATCCCAAAATCCGCAGCCTTCCATCACCTGGGAGTGGAAAGCTCCGAACTGAGCAGAGCTGCCTTTCATTTATTTCCACATTTCTGAATATGAAACCCCACGGGGAATTGCAGCCAGCCCCGATCTCCTCAGACTGGAGATTTTTACAGAGGTTTCTGGGGCAGGATTGGGGTCAGAGCTGGTGCCACAGGAGCGACTCTGGATGATCCATCCCAGTGCCTCGGGCAGTGTCTGAGCTTGCCCAGGGGCTCCCAGCAGCCAGGGCAGAGAAGAAAATGTAAAAACCCAGAGCTGGGACAAATCCTGGAATGGTTTGGGCTGAAAAAAATTTCATTTTGTTCCCCTCCCTGCCACAGGCAGGGACACCTTCCACTGTCCCAGGGTCCAACCTGGCCTTGGACACTTCCAGGGATCCAGGAGCAGATCTGGGCAACTTCCCACCCGAAATTTATCCCGAAATTCTTCCTTTTCGAACAGAAGCCCTAGGTCTCTGTGTTGTTTCCACACATCCCTGTCCATATCCCCACTTTACCAAGAGCCCTCCTGGCCGCGTGGGCAGGGCAGGAGCCCCGGCTGGGATAATTAATCAGCTCCTGGGTAATTGCCCAGGCAGCGCCTGGAGCCAGCGAGGGGCTGCTGGAGAGAGGCTGAACGGAGTCAGGCAGCAGCTGAGGCTGCTCCTGCACCTTTTTTATTCCTCCCCCGGGGGGAGAGAGGCTCAGAAAGTCCCGGCGTGGGACCGAGGCTCCCCTGCTCTGGCATCTTAACAAGAAGCAGCTGCTCGAGGCAGAGCGAGGAACCGCACGGGGAAAAGGCCCCGCCGCATTAATTAAAGGTCACGGGGCCATTCCAGAGGCTTCCCAATTACCTCTGCAAGAGTGTGGCTAATGTGAGATAATGATGTCACACAGCCGCTAATGAGGCAGGTTATCCAAACCCCCCCCCCGGCCCCCTCCCCGCCAGGATCCCCGGGATGAGCCCGAGGGAAAAGGGCCGCTCTTCCCTCTCCACCTTTTCCCCAAGGACTGGATAATGGAGCCAGGGGAGGCAGGAGGAGAGGCCGCAGCCCTCTTTGAGGTTTTTGTGCCGGGGAGCAGCTCGGCAAGGCCCCTTCCCCTCTGGAATTGGCCCTCGGGAGCGATGTCAACAGGATATTGTGTGGCACTGACCCTGGCCAAGCCCTGCCCCATTAGCGCTCCTTAATTGGACGTAATTGGGAGGTGGAAATGTGCTCCAGCTCTGGAAGGATCCAGCCCTTCAACTCCCGGTGCTCCCGGAGCTGGGGGACAGCACCGGGTGGGGACAAGGAACCCCTGGCTCTTCTGTCAGCATCCCTCAGGGCAGCAGGAAAGGCGTCCTGGGGCTGTGTCCGGTCAGGGGACAGAAAATCCTGCTGGGACTGTCCCCTCTGAGAGAGAGGTTCCTGGTGGCCAGGAACAGCCCTGGGAAGGTTCTGCAGGGTGGGAGAGGTTCCTGGTGGCCAGGAACAGCACTGGGAATGCTCCCCAGGGCTCTGCAGGGCGGGAGAGGTTCCTGGTGGCCAGGCTTGTGCAGAATTGGTGTGGCAGAGCCAGAGTTCAGCCCCCGCCCGGCTGATCCTTCTGGATCCAGCGTGGGACTCACCCCAGAGCCTCGGGGAGTGATCAGGGCTTATCAGCAGCTTCTCCTTGGCCTCTCCCCGTGGTTTCCTGCTGTTTGCTCAGGTGGTTTCTGCAGTAGCACTGATTCGTTTCTGTCCCAGGCCTGCTCTTTCTCCACGTCCTGAATTTGCTTTTCTGGATCTGTTTTTCCAGGCCAGCTGAGCCAAGGGCAGGGAAGGAGGGGAGGCAGCACAAAGGAAAGCTCAGGAGCCCTTTCCCTGAGCCTGATCCCCCTGCAGAGCTGCTGGAAGGAGGGACAGAGGCAGGAGAAGCAATTCCTGCTCTCCTTGGGGAGCTGGGAATCCTCTCCCACCCAAGATGTCAGCAAAGCCCTCCCAGCCCCACCCCGAGGAACTGCTGCTGCTGCAAACTGGACTTTCCTGGGATAAACTGCAGTGACCCCATCTCCAGAGGAGCTGCTGAGCCAAAACCGGATCCAAACCCATAAAATCAGAGTTTTTGGGAGCAGGAGCTGCCAGCTGCGATTTCTCAGGCGCTGGGAACAGGCAGCACAGGGCTGGGGCGGGAGCGCATCCAGGGGGAGGCAGAGGTGGAGGCAGCAGCGGTCGCGGAGCTCTCCCAGGGAGGCAGAGCTGAGCAGCGCCGGGGTTGTTCATTATCTGCAGCTCTCATCCCTCCCACATCCTGCACGGCAGGAGGAAAAGCCGTCAGGGCAAAGCGGGAGGGAGAAAAGAGATGAAAAGGCTGAAAAGGCAGGAGCGGAGGGTGAAGCAGGATCCGGCTTTTCCCCAGGGAGGGTGCCAGGGCCGGGGGGGCACAGCCTGGGCTGAGGAGGAGCTTTTTTTTTTGCCCACCAGGATCCCAGGAATTCCCAACCAGGCTCCAGCAGCCGAGGGTGGGGTGCTGTCCCTCTGCCAGCACGATGACATCTGCCGCAGGAATTCTGTTCCCCCGGCTCCCCCGGGCTGGGTGGGATTTTTCCATGATCAGCCTAAATCAACAAAATCCGCGAACCTGCAGTAAAAAGGAAGAGGCTGGGAAGGGCTGGAGCGCTAAACCCTGACCTTTGCTAATCCCCAGGCAATAACTGCAGGCGAGAAGTTTGCTGCAGGCGCTGGCAGACTTTGCTCTCCCCACGGGGCTGCGTTTTTAACCTTGGGAGCAGCCGGGCTTTGCTGTCAGCCCGGAGCAGCAGCTGTGGGGCAGGGAACGGCTGTGGGAGCTGTCAGCTCCTCCCAGGATGATCCCAGAGCTGTCTGGCCACGGGGCCGGGGCTTGCAGGGGAGCTGGGATGTTCTTTTTGCCCCTCAGGACCTCCCTTCTCTCACTTCTCCTTTTCTAAAAATGGGGATAAGGCGGCCGAGGCCTCGGAGATGTTGCTATAAAAAACAATCCCTGTGCAGCAGCTGGAGCGCTCACGGCAGCCTGGGAAGGTGCTGCTGCTTCCAACCAAAATATGGATGTTCTGAGCAAATTCCTCGGCTTGTCTGGCAGCCTCAGGACCCTCAGTCGCGAGCCAGGCCCGGTTTTGGTTCCAGATTTCTGGTCCCTGGTGTCTCCTCGGTCGTGATGCAAATCCAGGTTGTCCTGATTTTATACAAACCCACTCGAAACATCTCCAGCTCGGAGAAACAAACCGAGGGTGGCAAAGCTGAGCAGCACCTGCTGCAAAGCCAGTCCAGCCCTCCTCCTCCTCTTCCTCCTCCTCCTCCTGCTCACCCAGACCCACCACGGGGCAGCTCCTGGCCTGCAGCCAGGCAGGAGCAGAGCTGCTGCTTCCCCTTGGGAATATTCCTGCCCAGATCCCGGGTCTGTCAGCCCTGGCACACTCTGCCCTGGCAGGGGAGCTGTGCAGAGGTGTTTGCTGCTTCCCCTTGGGAATATTCCTGCCCAGATCCCGGGTCTGTCAGCCCTGGCACACTCTCCCCTGCCAGGGGAGCTGTACAGAGGTGTTTGCATCAAAACCAGAGGTGGTTGGAGCGGTCTGAGCCTGTCCTGGGGCTCAAGGACACCTGCACTGCCCAGCTCGGGGCAGTTCATGACAAAACCTGAAGCCTCCATGCAGGATTCCCGCTGGACAGGCTCAGATCCCTGTCCCCAAACGCTCCAAAAGGAAATCCAATCCCTGCCAGGTGAGCAGCTGTGCCTCGTCACGGGGCTGGAGGGCACAGCAGGGCCCGGCCTGGCTCTCCCCATACCCTGAGCCTGTCACGTTCCAATCGGTGTCACCGGCTCCTGCCGCATCCTGCGGGGACAGTGACTCAGGGACAGTGACTCATCCAAAGCCTGGCTCTGTGCTGATGGAATCGCCTCCTCAGTGCCGCTTTCTGCAGGCGAGGACCCGGCCCTCAGCTCCGCGAATCCTCCGCCTCCCCTGCCCCGCGATCCGCCCCGAAACCCGGCCGTAAACCCGGGGAGAGCTTGTTTTCCTTCGGGAGCTGCGCCCGACTCCTCTGCGGGCAGAAAATAAACACCGAGTCTGTCGCCTCTGAGTTACAGGCGAGTTTAGAGGCTGCAAGTGTGAAGAAGTTAATTGCCTGACACTCCGCTTAATCACCCCGAGGCCGCGGGGCTGTGCCAGGGCCACCCCCGAGCGTGGCTTGTGTCAGACCTGTCACCATCGCCAAGTCCCCCTGCCAGGAGGGTGCCCCGCGCCTGTCTCGGCTCGCCGGACTCTTGCCCAACCACCCCGGGTGTTGCAATCCCGGCTCCAGACGCGGCAGCTCGCAGGGTTTTGTGGATTTGCACGAACAGAGGGGTGGAAAGGAGAGAAAAACCCTCTTGGTGGCTTTCTTTGAACGCCCTGGGATGTTTGCAAAGCCATCGCGCTGCCCGGTTTGTCCAGCTGGGTGGCAGCAGCTGGCACAGCAGGGCTCGGATCCGGCAGTGCCAGCGGGAAATGTCATTAGCGGTGCCACTGCGGAGGCTGCAGGGAAGGGAGGTTTAATATTTAATTCCAGGCCTGGCGCGGTGGCAGCTCCTTAGTGCAGGAAAAAACGCAGTGGGAATCCCAAATCCCACCTCCCCCGGCGCTCAGCACCTATTTTGCTGTTTTTCACCAAGCAGGAGCGAGCCAGCCTCGGTTCCTGGGCACCGCCGGGAGGAACAGGAGAACCCTGGAAGCCAAATCTGCGTCAGCTCCCTGAGGAGGAGGACGGGAGTTTGGCTGGGTGACAATGAGTGCATTCAGCTCCTCTCAGCTGTACCTGTTCCACATTCCCAGGGTGGAAAAATGAAGGTGTTTTTTATACAAAGCACCATCCCAGCTCTGCCTGATGGGATTTAGGGTTGGGTGAATGGACCTGGTGATCAGAAAGGTCTTTTCCAGCCTTATCGATGCTGCGATTCCGCGATCCTCGTCCTTCATCTCCCCCCCCCCATATCCCCTCTGCAGGACACCAAAAACCAAGCCCCGGGTATCCCCCCCAGCCAGGAACCGCAGAGCAGCGCGGGGGGGACAGGAAAACGTCTGGGATGGCGGAGCATCCGTCCCAAAAAGCCGCGAACTTCCCTCGCCAAAAAAAAGGGGAAATTCGCGGGGGCTTTCGCAGCATTGTCCCCTCCCTGTCTGGCACCCCTTCCCGGGCTGACCCGGGAGTGTTTATCCCCCTCTCAGGGGGTGTGAAGCGCTAATTGCTGTTGACACTCGCCAGGCCGGGAGGTTCCGCTCCCCTCACCCCGCGTTGGGTGCTGGAGGCTCCCCTGGAAGTGACGGGGCCGGGTGTGAGACCCGACCCTGCCCTCACCTCGGGGGTGACAGCCGGGCCTGGGCTCCTCTGCCTCCCCCAGCAGCTTCACCTGGGCTTTTCTCTGGGGTTCCTGTGGCTGCTCCATCCCTGGGAGAGTTCCAGGCCAGTTTTGGACCAAGCTGGGGTAAAGGGTGGCATCCCCCGCCCGTGAACCCCTCTCAAAACATCAAGAGCAGCAGAACCTCCCCTCATTAATGCTCCATCCGCGACCAAAAATCCCTTTAAAGAGGAGCCGAGGCGGCAGTTGGTGCCTGAAGGCGACACCCACAGTGTGAGGGTGACCAGGCTGGTGCTCCGTGTCCTTGGGGACACTGTCCCCACTCCTGGACAGCTCAATCCCACCGGGATCAGCCACTGGAGCATCCCCGAGGGACCTTAAGGAGTGACAGCTTTTCCCGGTGTCCCCAAGCTGTCCCCTCCCTCCTGTCACCGCAACGGCTCCGCAGTTTCAGGATGAAAGGCATCCCGGGGACAGGAGAAGTGCTATAAACAAATAAATAAAATCTCGGCGCTGCGAGGGAGCGGGGAGGGGAAGGGGAAGAGGAGGGGAAGGGGCTCCCGGGGAGCGAGGCAGCCTCGTAAAATGATGACGCAGGCGGCGAGAGCCGTGGAAGGATGCCAGGGGATCTGGAAAACAGGTTCTGGGGGAAAACACCCTCCTCCCGCCGGCTCCTCCTGACGCGGGCAGGCGCGGGCGGTGCAGGAGCCCTGGCTCGTGGGTCCCCCAAGCCCTGGAGCATCCCCAAAAATCAGCAGCAGATCTGGAAAACAGGTTCTGAGGGAAAACTCCCTCCTCCCGCCGGCTTTTCCTGACGCGGGAGGCGCGGGTGGTGCAGCGGCTCCGGCTCGTGGGTCCCACAAGCCCTGGAGCATCCCCAAAAATCCGCAGCCTTTCTGTGCCGCCCGCAGCCATTCCCGGCTGCAGGAAAGAGCAAAACCCTTCCAGGAGCAGCAGAACCATCCGTGCCCCACACAAAGCCCTTTCCCAGCGCGCTGCCGAGGTGCGAATCCCCCCCCAGAGCTGATGGAACCTGGGAACAATGCGGAGAGTGACTCCCACTTCCTTCCCACCATTGTCTCCCGGCGCGGGGATGGGGAAATCAGCCCTGAACTGCCTCCACGGGAGGTTTTGCTTTACGAGGCCGCCGCTTTGTTTGGCTGGAGCGTCTCCCGGCCCACCGAGCATCCCGAGGGCTGGGGAGGATGTGAGGCCAGCTGGGATCAGCTGGGATCCTCCGTCAGCCACGGAAAAGTGACCTGGATGCAGCGTGCTCTGTTTGTGTGCACAAACCCGGTGTGTCCAGCCCCAAAACGAACAATGAAATGCGATTTTCTAGCAGATAGAAAGGGAAGAAGAGAGGAGAGGGATAATATTCTGAGCTTTATCCCGCGGGGTTTGGTGGGGCTGTGCCTTTCTCAGGTAGATCCGACCTGCGGCTCAGGATTCAGGATCGAAAAACTGGATCAGGCTGCAGGAAAAGCCTGGGTGAAGCAGAAACCTGGGAGCGGAGGGTCCTCCCTGAGCCTCGGGAGCCACCTCTTGTCCCTTCAGCTGCTCCTCATTTCTGTGTCTGCACTGTGAGGAAAAGGAGAGGAATCCTCATTTCTGTGTCTGCACTGTGAGGAAAAGGAGAGGAATCCTCATTTCTGTGTCTGCACTGTGAGGAAAAGGAGAGGAATCCTCATTTCTGTGTCTGCACTGTGAGGAAAAGGAGAGGAATCCTCATTTCTGTGTCTGCACTGTGAGGAAAAGGAGAGGAATCCTCATTTCTGTGTCTGCACTGTCCCAGCTCCGTGGGCCGGGGATTTTCCTTGTCCTGGATGACACCGTGGGAATTTTGGTTGGGTTCCTGCAACCCAAAAAAGGTTCAGGGTGAACCCTCAGCTCTTCCCAGGGGTTTTGGATGGGTTCCTGCAACCCCAAAAAAAGCTAGGGGTGAGCTCGCAGCTCTTCCCAGGGGTTTTGGATGAGTTCCTACAACCCCAAATAAAGCTCGGGGTGAGCTCGCAGCTCTTCCCCGGGGCTGGAGGAGCAGCTGCGGGCTGTGTCACCACCGGGAGCGGCTGCGGGCTCTGTCACCACGCGGCTGCCACCAAGGAGGGAGGGCTGGGGCGGTAATTCATCGGTGTTTAATGAGGACATTAAAGCCCAGCGCTCAGCCGTGGCCGGAGCGCCCGGGAGTCCTCGGGGAGCGATTGTGGCGAGCAGAGCCGGCTCCGGGGAGCGCCGCGTGATAAATGAACTTTGGCAATGCTCGCCCACCGTGTCATGCCAATAAGGCAATGGAGAGTGAAAAAAGAGCTGGGCTGGAAAGGTGGGCGAGGGAGGGAAGTCCTGGAGACAATTGACAGAGACAGGGCAGGGGGAAGGAGCGGTGGTTCCTCCCTCCATCAGGGTGACAACGCTCGGGGAGTTAAGGAAAACTGACAGCCCAAAAAAAACCCCTCTCCCCTCGCTCTTGCAGCACCGGTGGCCCAGAAAGTCCTTCCCGGAACCAGAAATGAGCCGTGAAAGGCTGGGAGGGCCAGGTACCCATCACCCTCCCCCTGGCACTATTTCCATCCCAAATTAGAATTAGGACAGCAAACCCCATCCCTGTCCCCCTCAGAGAGCGGCAGCCCGTCCTCGCTGTTGATCTTGGCCACCCTGGAACTCGCAGTATTTTTCCAGCTGCACTTCGGGGGTTTGCTCTTTCTGTCTCTTCATTTTTTATTTTTTTTCCCCTTTTTCTCCAAGCCAGATTCCTCTCTGGTGGTGTTATCCTGCACGGAAAAGCATAAACACCCTCGTGGGAGCCAAAGGCAACAGCACACACACGCACGGAGACACGAGGAAGTCAGGCAGGGCCGGCGTGGGGCAGGGCAGGGACGGGCAGGGCTTCCCCTTCTGCGGACACGAACTCCCTGACACGGAAACGGCCACCACGGAGCGGGGACGTGGCCACGGGGGTGACTCCTGCCTCTCCCAGCTCCTTCCCCTGCTCACTTCCCCATCCCCAGCTCCGGAGGGCACCGGGGTTGTGGGTTTTGAGCAGGAGGAGGGGCAGTGCGGGGTGGTTGGGATGGAGCAGAGAGTTCCTGGAGGATTTTTTCCAAGCCTGTGTGGTCACCTGGGGTTCAGCTCCATCCTGACCTCCATGGGAACGCTTCGATCACTCCATGGGAATGCTTCGATCACTCCATGGGAATGTTTCCTCCTGTAAAAAATTGCAGAGAACGCCACAATCCTTCCCCTTCCCTCTTGGTGCTGGCCTGGCTGAGCTCACCCTGAGCCCTGGGCCTGCCCCACTGCAGCTGGTAAAATCTCCCATGGATGTGCTGGGGTCTCCATCCCTGGAAATATCCCCTAAACGAGCCCATGTGGCACTTCCCCAGCTGCTTCAGTGGCCATGGGGATGGATACTTGCTGACCCTGGAGGTCTTTCCCAGCCTCGGAATTCCCTGATCCCCCAAATCCCAGCAGATCCCCACGCCCTGGAGCAGAGCAGCCTCTCACAGCCTGTCCTGATCCATCCCTGCGGATTCCCGGGAGCTGCCGGGGTGGCACGGCTGGAATTGTGCCCGTCTGGGGAGCTGTGACAGCACCCAGAGCCCTCTCGTGGGTGTCACACGCGGCCCTTGGTGTCACACGCGGCCCTGGGTGTCACCGCCACCCCCGGTGCGCGCTTTGAGGCACGGCTGATTACAGGGAATTAGCGCCGCCCGCTAATTGCAGCGCCCAGCCCTTGGGTGGATGCCTTGGAGTCGGGCTCACCTCTCCTGCTCCCTGTTCCCGTGTTTTCCCCTGGGGAAGCCGCGTCTGGTCTGGCTCCTCTGTCACCTCCAGGTGTCCGGGAGTTCAACCTCGCCCTGAATCCGTCGGGGTCTGGCTGCTCCAATCGATTGGACAGCAGGGAACGGCTCCAAACGGCCCGAAGGCAGCGTTAGGTGGGATTTTGGGATGAAATTCCTCCCTGAGAGGGTGGGGAGGGGCTGCGATGGATTTCCCAGAGAGTTCGTGGCTGCCCCATCCCTAGGAGTGTCCCTGGGACGGTGAAAGGTGTCTGCGGGTTGGAACGGGATGGATTTTAAGCTCCCTACCGAGGCAAACCAGCCTGAATTCCATGAAAATCCGGAGATCCTGGATTCCTGAGAATCCTCAGCTGTCCCTGCAGCCAGACCCCCTCATTTTGGCTGCAGGGCCACCCCAGGAGGAGCAGGAGGGGACAGGAAGGTGGAGGAGCTGTGGGACTGCAGGGCCCTTCATGGCCTCGGGCAGAACCCTGGGGGTGTTTTTGTTTTTCCCGCAGCATTTTGGGGCCGAATCCTGAGGAAATCAGAGCTCTCCGTTCAGTTTTTTTGCACAGCTGATTTCCGCAGTGGGTGCTTCAAAACGCTCCGGGGACGCTCGTGGCTCTTGTCACAGCGTCCCTGCGTGTCCCTGCCCTGGGACAGCCAGTTCCCAGCAGCACAAGGCCAGCTTTGTCCCCAGCACGGGCCAGGGCCACCCTCAGCTGTGGCACAGCTCCTCTCCCACGCAGGGCTGTCCCCGCCCTGGCTGCCAGCCTGCCTACGTGTCCCTCCTCGGGGACAAATGGCCCTGGGACAGCCGGATCCTGCTCCCTGCTCCGGGGTGAAACCGCCAGGAGGCTGCTGCTGATAAAGGGACAGGGCATGAAATTCGTGTGAGCCATAAAATCCTCTCTGTCCCATGCCATGGCACAGCCAGGACAGTGTGACCCCGGGGACAGGTGCCCAGTGCCCGGCCAGGACAGTGTGACCCCGGGGACAGGTGCCCAGTGCCCGGCCAGGACACCCTGGCCCCAGGAACAGGTGCCCAGCCCATCCCACGGCCACAGCCCTGACCCCACCGGGCAGGGGACAAGGCCAGCAGCGATTCCCACAGCCAGGAGTGCTGCACACCTGCCAGGAGCTGCCTCTGCTCACCTGGCACGGTGACAGGGGCTGAAATCGGGCTCTGCCCCTGCCGGGAACCGAGGTGAAGGCCCCAGCCCTGCCCTGGCAAGGCACCAGGAGCTCTGATGCCCCCTCTGACACTCGGGTTAACCAAAGTACAGCCCACAGCCCACCCCACCCCCTGTCCTGGCCCACACCCCATCCCAGAAAGGCTCTGGGATCTCTGATCCCTCCTCAACCACTCCTGATAACCAAGGTGCAGCCCCCAACCCTGTCCCGCCAAAGCACCAGAATCTCGGATCCCTCCTCAACCATTTGGGATAAACGAGGTGCAGCCCCCAGCCCACCCAGAGCCCCACCCCAAAAAGGCTCTGGGATCTCTCCTACCCCCTCTGCTATTTGGGATAACCAAGGTGCAGCCCCCAGCCCACCGCAAAAGGGCTCTGGGATCTCTGCTCCCTCCTGAACCATTTGGGATAAGCGAGGTGCAGCCCCCAGCNGGACAGCCTTGAACAAATAACACACCTTTAAAAGAGGCCAGCATGAAATTTTTCCCTCACCCTCCCACCGCTTCTCCCCCCGCCCCGCTCTCCCCGTGCCCCCCGGCGCCCCGCGTGTGTGTCCGTGCGTGTGCGAGCCCTGTGCGTGCCTGTTTGTTTTAGCTCCTCTCCCCCTTTGTGCTCAGCGCTCCGTGGCTGCTCTCCAGCTGCGATCTGGGGGAGGAATCCTGGCCTCTCCCTCGCGGGGCCGGGATGGAACCGGCAGCGTGGAAAAGGGAGGAGGTTTTGGCTTTTTATTTTTCTTTTTCCTGGCCAGATTTCCTCCAGCAGGTAGGGCAGGGGATTTTCTGCTGAGCCCGTGCCAGGCTCGCAGTGGCCACCTTTGATGCTGAGGTTTTTCCAGCCCGGCCAGGCTTGCAGTGGTCACTTTTGGTGCCAAGGTTTTTCCAGCCCGGCCCGGCGCTCCTGGCACGCTCCGGCAGCCGCTCAGCTCCTCTGATTAATGCCGCGGCTTCCTTCGCACTGATGGGGCTGACCCTGACCCCAAAGGAACTTCCCCGGGGGCACCGAGGGGCTGCGGGCGGGGCTGGGGCTGGAGAACTTCCCTGCCTGGTTCTGCTCCATCCCGAAGGGCTCCAGAACTTTCCTGGAGCCGTGGGACGCTCTCGGCTTTTTCACGGGGCAGGGAAAGAACCCCGAGAGCTCTCGGGGGGTCTGGAAAGCAGCTGGGCCGAGGAGGAGGAGGAGGAAGAAAACCACGGATGTGACAGCACATCCAGCTGAGCGGGGAGGCTTTTCCTGAGCCTTCCTGCGGGAAAAAAAAAAAAAAAAAAAAAAACGCGGCTCCATCCAAGAGCCAAGATTTCCCCCCAGCCGGCTGCCAGCTGCGAGGGAGCAGCTCGGGATTAATCCCAGCCCGTGGCAGGCGGCGGAACAGGTCCGGGATGGGCCCCAGCTGCCGCTGCTTCCCTGGTTTTTGTGATCCCGGGATGGGATCGCGCCTCGCGTGCTCCGGGGGCACAGCAGGAATGTGTTTTGGGGCAGGAGGGGAGCTCGGCAGGGATTAATGGGCCAGGCAGCTGCTGCCTGCTGAGTTCTGGGAATGTGAAACACCGCAGCCACATCTCAGCAGCTCCTAAAATCCCCCCGGCCTCGTTTCCTGTTTGCAGCTTTCCCGAATGCTGAGAGGCTTTGGGCTCCCGTGGATTAAAAAAAATAAAAAATGAAATAAAAAACCTGGAGAGAATCCAGGATTGAGATTTCTGCCTCCTCCATCTCGGCTGTCAGCGCATCGTTAAAGGCGAGGCAGAGCCGCTGTGCTCCCCGCACGCCCCATCCCCAGCGAGGGAGCGAAAATCCCGCCGGAGGCAACGAGTGACAATGACGGGGACGGGTCCCTGCTCCTCGGGGGGTGACAGGCACGGGGACACGGCCGGCCGGGAGGGGACAGCGCCAGCACTGCGGGGCAGGGGCGGGAGGGTGAAGAAGGTGGGGAGGGGAAGGTGAAGGTGGGGAGGGGAAGGCAGGGAATTCATCACGGATTGAGCCACCTTGGCACGTGTCAGGTGTCGGGCAGGGCGGGGAAGGGGCCTGAGAGGTGACAGAATAAACACGGGGTGGTGGCAGCTGGGACGTGGGGATAGCCAGGGCTGGAGCTGGGGGCACGGAGGGTGAGGGGGGACTCGGAGGGAGAGGGAGCAGAGGGATGGCAGGAGCTGGAAAGGCTGAGGGCGGCACGGGACAAGGGACAAAGTTCCCCAACCACGGAAAAGGCTCAGAAAATCCCTGGGATGGGTTCAGGCTCTGCTCAGACATTCCTGGTGCCCTCTGGGGTGGCCTTTGTGCCCCATCCACCTCGGCCAGGTCCTGCTGTCACCGCACATCCTGGAGCTCTCCTGGTGGCCCTGGCAGTGTCCGTGGGTCGTGCCAGGACACGGGGACACAGCGGGGGCCTGGCACGGCTGTCCCCAAGGCCCAGGGACTCGTGGCTCGGTGCCTGGGAGTGCCACACCCAGTCAGGAGCTGTGGGCACACGCCTGGCACGGGGCTGTCACCGTGTGTGGATGTCAAATCTGGGCTGTGGGTGCCCAGCTTGGGTTTTTACGGGCCCCAGTTTGGGTTTTTATGTGCCCAGTTTGGGTCTTGTGAGCCCCAGTTTGGGCTCTGTGTGTGCCCACCTGTCTTACTGGGAATAACTGGGTCAATATTTCCTTCCACAGCTTTCAAAGTTACTTTTTTTTGGTGCTGATGCTGAGTGGAATTCGGGTTCCTGCTGTAATTTGGGTTCCTTCCTTTTGAGCCTGGGCTTTGGGGCATCCCAAAAACCACCCAGGCCTTTGGAATACCCCAAAAATCACCCAGGGCTTTCGAATATCCCAAAAATCACCCTGGCCTTTGGAGCATCCCAAAAACCACCCAGGCCTTTGGAAGATCCCAGAACCCACGCCGGGCCGAACTCTCCAAGGTTCAGGTGAGGTCTTGGGCCGCTCCACTGCTGCAACAGCCCTCCCCCCCAAAAAAACCCCAGGAACCTCTCATTTACCCACGAGAAGCAGCCAAAAACCGCCTGTTTCCCCTCAAACCCCGAATGATCCAAAGCAAAGCCCAGACCGCAGGATGGGTGGCCCCTTTTCCTGGAGAAGCTGTGAAAAACTGCCCGGGGAAAGCAAACAAATAAACATGACCCGGAGCGGGGTTTCGGTGCCTCCCCATCCCCATCCCAATCCCAATCCCAGCCGTGCCTGGCTCCTGAGAGCCCTGGAAAACAAAACCCAGCCCGGCTGATAAGAACCAGCCCCGATGGGAGAAACCCGGGCTGCAATTAAGGCTCTGAAACGTTTTAAACAAAGGGCAAAAGCAATCAGCGCGCGCGGTAATTAAAATGGATTAAACGAGGCGAAAAACCGCCGGAGCTGAAATGCAGGGAAGGGATGGATAACAACGGGAATTGTGCGGGAATTAAAGTTCCTTCTGCTCTTCTGCAGATCTTGGAGGAGCTCGGGGCCGTCTGCGAGCGATTAAAGCTCGTGGGACCCCGGTTTGGGGTGATTTATCCCAATCTGGGGGTGATTTACCCCGCTTTGGGGTGATTTATCCCGGTTTGGGGGTGATTTATCCGGGTTTGGGGTGACTTTTCCCAGGTTTGGGGCGACTTTTCCCAGGTTTGGGGTGATTTATCCGAGTTTGGTGGGGATTTATCCCGGTTTAGGGTGATTTATCCGGGTTTGGGATGATTTATCCCGGTTTGGGGTGGTTTATCCGGGTTTGGGGTGACGTTTCCCAGGTTTGGGGTGATTTATCCCGGATTTGGGGTGATTTATCACGGGTTGGGGGTGATTTATCCCGGTTTGGGGTGATTTATCCCACTTTGGGTTGATTTATCCCGGTTTGGGGTGACTTTTCCCAGGTTTGGGGTGATTTATCCCGGTTTGGGGTGACTTATCCCGGGTTTGGGGTGATTTATCCGGGTTCGGTGGGGATTTATCCTGGTTTAGGGTGGTTTATCCGGGATTGGGATGATTTATCCCGGTTTGGGGTGATTTATCCCGGTTCTGTCCTGGGTGGAGCAGCCCCAGGTGCCGGCAGGTTTTTTGTGGGGTTATTTTGTGGGTTTTGAGGGGGTTTTCTGGTTTTTTGGGGGTTTTGTGTGTGTGTGTGTGTTTTTTGTGTTTTTTTGTTTTCCCAGGCAGGCAGGGGGATGGAGCCACGTGAGGAGAGGATTTTGGCTCCCCCGGCAGCCGCGGTGTGAGTTCTTCCCCTCCGTGAGGCTTTTGTTTATTTTTAGCACCTCGGTTTAGATCGGGAATGACAAATTTGGCTCCGGCGCTCGGATGTGGCCGGGACAGGAGCAGCTCAACAATAAAAACCCAAACAGGCTGGAGCTGCCTCTTCCTGTCCCCCTCGGTGACATCTGGACACTCCTGGTGTGGCCCCAGGGACGCAGGAACTTCCCTGTCCTGAGCAGGAGTGGGAAATTATGGAATAGTTTGGGTTGGAATGGTTAAAAACTGGGATTTTCCAACCCCCTGCCATGGGCAGGGACACAGGAACTTCTCTGTCTTTAGGAAAAGTGGGAAATCATGGAATGGTTTGGGTTGGAATGGTTAAAAACTGGGATTTTCCAACCCTCTCCCACCATCCCAGTGTCCAATCTGGCCTCAGATACTTCCAGGGATCCTCTGGAAAAGCCATTCCCAGGAGCAACTCTGCCAGCCAGAAATAACAACCAGGTAGGAGTGAAGGCAGGGACGTTTCACTTGTCCTTGGGAGAGAGAGAGAGAGAAAAAAAAATAAATAAAAATAAAAGAGATCTGTCTCGTGCCTGTGTTCAAAAAGCAAAACTCGTCAGTGGAAAATGAATCGGATTTCTGGGATGGCTCAGCCTCAGGAAAGAAAAGGAGGGATAGAAAAGGATAAAAAATAAACCCCAAGGCTTCCCTTTTCCCACGGGACTGTGCTGAGGCAGAGCCTGCAGAGCTCGGCTTGCCAAGGTTCCCTGACTCCGGATTCCTCGGGTCTGACTCCCCTGGGAGCCTCTCCCGTGCCCCAGCCCGGCTCTGGGCTAAAGGCAATTTATTTCATCGATTATCACTTTGATTTCAGTAAAAAAGGGAGGCTGGGCAGTGTCCTGGGAGATCGGGGGGGTCCTGGGGCTCGGCAATCACTGGGGGGGACCGAGGCCACGCTCCAGAGCTGAGCTTTGTCCTGAGCCAGCCCAGCCGAGTTTCAGTTCCCCATTCCTGGAGCACCTCGAGATCCGGATCTGCCTCCCTTGGACATCTCAGTCTGCATCCAGCTCTCTGAAGAACCGGATTTCCTCTGCCCCAAATCTCAGATTTGTGTGTTTGGCCCCCAGTTCTGGCTCTCAGCATTTACAGCTGAGCTGGCCCTGGATATGGGAGATGTTTAAAATCCCAGAGCTGGTGCTGGCATCCCTCACTGAACCTCATCCTGCATCCCTGGATCCTCCAGGAGCTGTAAAACAGGGTCCAGCTCCCTAAAATATCTGGGATCACGTTATCCAACACCCAGGAACACTCAGAACAGGATGGATCTCTCTCAGTCTCTGACTGATCCTTTGAAATCCCACCCCAAACACTCTGTGCAGGATCGTTCAGCACGGGGCAGGGATCAGCTGGAGCTGGGATCAGCTGGAGCTGGGATCAGCTGGAGCTGGGATCAGGTGGAGCTGGGATCAGGTGGTGCTGGGATCAGATGGAGCAGGGATCAGATGGAGCAGGGATCAGGTGGAGCTGGGATCAGGTGGAGATGGGATCAGATGGAGCTGGGATCAGGTGGAGCTGGGATTACATGGAGAAAGGATCAGGAATCTGCCTGGATAACAAGGAAACACCCAGCCACACTCAGAGATGCAGCAGCATCGCCGAGCTTGGGGAATTTACCCATCACCGTCCGTGCAGGGAGGGTTTCCTGGAGGGCAGGAGGTTATCCCGGTTATCCGGGAGGAGCTGCTGCTTCCAAAGGGCATTTCAGGGGCTCTCCATCCTCGGGAGGGATTTGAGCTGCTCCCCGCCAGACCCCGCGGGAGCGGCCCATCCGCCTTTCCCAGCGCGATGTTTTGGCTGGAGCAGATTGGAATTAGCGGCTGGGCAATGTTTGTTCTCACCAGGCGGGAGGGGAGGCTGACAGCGAGAAAAAACGCGGGGCAGGAGGAGGAAAAAATAACCCGGGAAAGGAGGAGGGAGGAAGGAAGGGGAGGGGATGTGTGCAAACACAGAAATAAACACTCGGGTTGAGCTGGGCAGGATGGAGCAGCGCTCCCGGCTCAGCCCACGCTGGGACAATTTTGGGAAGGGGGATGAGCCCGGCCCTGCAGCGGGGTGGCC
>VZTZ01018428.1:66989-93331 GCA_013400955.1 Drymodes brunneopygia
TATATATTTAACCTATTTTTAATCTATATTTACTCCATATTTAATACACATTTAATGTATATTTTATCTATATTTAATCTATATTTAACCTATATTTAAATGATATTTAACCTCGATCCCTTAAATAAAACCACCAAACCCTCACGCTCACACACGGCGCGTTTTTAAATAAAAATAAAAGTTAAAAGCTTTGAATTCCGACGGTGCGAGATGGGCCATTCATCCCGATTTTACTGCATCAAAATTTGGGATCGCCGCTGAAAAACCTCGCAGCTGAGAGGGGGAGAGGCTCGTGAGAGGTTGGAGGTGGCGGAATGAAGACATTCAGGGCTGGCAGCTCGACACCAGGGGTGTTTTTTGGGGACAAATCTCCAGCCCCGAGCATCCCCCCCCATGGCCTCTTTTGTCCCCGCGGAGTTTCCAGCGTTAATCATCTGGAATTAATTAGCAGAGGTCGAAAATCCCCCCCAAACCGAGCCCAGGGCCAGGAGGGGAACGTGGAGAAGTTTTTGTGTGTCCTGATTTTTGTCCCATTTTGGTCCCATTCCTTCCAGGGCCACTCGGAGTCACTTTTGGTCTCCAGGGGTTGGGAGCTGAATGATCCAAACGTCCTTGGAGCAGGGGAAAAGTGGATTTTTGTTGCGTTTTTCTCCTCCTGATGGAACGGTGCCTGGAGTGGAAGGTGTTGGGAAATGAGAGGGGAAGGATTGAGAATTCACAGGGAAAATCCGCAGGGAAAATCGGCAGGATGCGGCTCCAGCTCAGCCATCTCCCCGAAATCCAGAATCTGGAATTTTCCAGGCGCCTCCACAACGTTCTGGAGTTGAGAATCCATGGAAAATTCATGCAAAATTCGTGGAAAACTCGTGGGAAATTCGTGAAAAATCCATGGGAAATTCATGGAAAAGTCATGGAAAATCCATGGAAAGGGCTGAAAAATCTGGAAATGAGCACTGGGGGAACCCCCATCCCTGGAAGTGTTTGGGAATCACATGGATGTGGTTTGAGGACATCATGGACAGGTTGGGTTGATGGTTGGGCCTTGAGGCCTTTTCCAACCTCTAAAATTCCATGATTTCCCAATTCCATGGATCCAGAACCGCACCTCAAGAGGTGTCCAAGGCCTCCCTCATTCCTGAGTTTCTCTGTGGGTTCCAGGAGCTCCCAGGCCCGGTACATTCCCTGTGTCCATCATGGAACAAAATCCCCGCAAACCCCGGAGCTGCTGGGACTCTTCCAGCTGAGAGCGGAGATATTTCCAAGAAAATTCCTGCCTGCACTAATTAACTCCTCTTCAGGACATCCTTTTGAGGGCCGGGAACGCAGGAATCTTTCCATTAGAAATGGAGATATTTAATTTTTTAATTTTTTTTTCTCTTTTTCACGACGAACCGAATGGGCTTTAATTTCTTTTCTCCCCTCCCCGCCCTTGGAAATCCTCCTGAAAGGAAATTGCGGCGGCGTAGACAAAACCCCCTTTTTTTGAAGATTTCGCCCCGGTTTTTGTCTCTCCGTCGGCGCTGAGAGCTGAGGAGGAGCCGCCACAGAATAGCCCAGCTGATTGAGACAGATGTTCCCTTCTCCTTGAGTGCCAAAATCCCTGCCCGAGCACGAGCGCGGATCTGCTGACTTGCCCTTCCCTGGAAAACGTCTTGAAAAGGCGGCGGGGATGAAAAGAGGGAGAGGAACTCGGATTTTCCATATCCCGGAGTTCCATCCTCCCACCCTTTCTCGGGGTTCCTTGGGGACAGGGAAAAAGGGGCTGAATTTCAGCCCTGAGTGTGCGGGAGGCAGAAAATCGACTCCGTTACGGCGGTCAGAGTGAAAATCCTCCTGCATCAGCGGGACATTTCGTGTCCCCCACAGCGTTTTTGGCAGCCCAGGGGCCCTCGGGAGNTTAATTTTAAAAAAAGTCCCTCCTTCGGCAGCTTGCTCTGGATTGGCATCCAGATGCAAAAAAAAGGATGGAATTGCATCCCTTCACTCGAATTTATTCCATTGCAGCTGAAATTGCAATTATTTCACCCCCTTCTCCTGCAATTCCTCACTTGGAGCCCGGTTTGGGATAATTTGGGGTTTTCCAGCTCGTGCAGGGAAGGAAAAGCCTTTAAACAACCTCTGGATGGAGATTTTTCCATGGAAATGGATGGAAAATTGGGTTTTTTCTTCTCGGGGTTTACGTGCAAAATCCCTGTGATTCCTCTCCGGGCATGGCCTANCCAGCTCAGCCATCTCCCCGAAATCCAGAATCTGGAATTTTCCAGGCGCCTCCACAACGTTCTGGAGTTGAGAATCCATGGAAAATTCATGCAAAATTCGTGGAAAACTCGTGGGAAATTCGTGAAAAATCCATGGGAAATTCATGGAAAAGTCATGGAAAATCCATGGAAAGGGCTGAAAAATCTGGAAATGAGCACTGGGGGAACCCCCATCCCTGGAAGTGTTTGGGAATCACATGGATGTGGTTTGAGGACATCATGGACAGGTTGGGTTGATGGTTGGGCCTTGAGGCCTTTTCCAACCTCTAAAATTCCATGATTTCCCAATTCCATGGATCCAGAACCGCACCTCAAGAGGTGTCCAAGGCCTCCCTCATTCCTGAGTTTCTCTGTGGGTTCCAGGAGCTCCCAGGCCCGGTACATTCCCTGTGTCCATCATGGAACAAAATCCCCGCAAACCCCGGAGCTGCTGGGACTCTTCCAGCTGAGAGCGGAGATATTTCCAAGAAAATTCCTGCCTGCACTAATTAACTCCTCTTCAGGACATCCTTTTGAGGGCCGGGAACGCAGGAATCTTTCCATTAGAAATGGAGATATTTAATTTTTTAATTTTTTTTTCTCTTTTTCACGACGAACCGAATGGGCTTTAATTTCTTTTCTCCCCTCCCCGCCCTTGGAAATCCTCCTGAAAGGAAATTGCGGCGGCGTAGACAAAACCCCCTTTTTTTGAAGATTTCGCCCCGGTTTTTGTCTCTCCGTCGGCGCTGAGAGCTGAGGAGGAGCCGCCACAGAATAGCCCAGCTGATTGAGACAGATGTTCCCTTCTCCTTGAGTGCCAAAATCCCTGCCCGAGCACGAGCGCGGATCTGCTGACTTGCCCTTCCCTGGAAAACGTCTTGAAAAGGCGGCGGGGATGAAAAGAGGGAGAGGAACTCGGATTTTCCATATCCCGGAGTTCCATCCTCCCACCCTTTCTCGGGGTTCCTTGGGGACAGGGAAAAAGGGGCTGAATTTCAGCCCTGAGTGTGCGGGAGGCAGAAAATCGACTCCGTTACGGCGGTCAGAGTGAAAATCCTCCTGCATCAGCGGGACATTTCGTGTCCCCCACAGCGTTTTTGGCAGCCCAGGGGCCCTCGGGAGCCCCGGGTTGTGACGATTTTTCAGGAAAATCGCCGGGATTGGTAAATGGGATTATCCCAGCGACAGGGCTGTGGTTTTGCTGAGCACCAGAGGTGACAATCACGAGAAAATGTCCTGGCAATGCTGCTCCAGGGACTCTCCGGGACCAGCCCCGAACATCTTCGGGCTCTGGAGGAAATCTGATCCCCCCAAAAATGGGATCAGCGTCCCAAATCTGGCTCCTGGGGAGTGCTGAGCAGTTGGAGCCTGGAATTCCCATCTAAACCATTCCCAGACATAAAAATGGGGAATGCCTGAGGAGGCAGAGGGAGGTTAAAAGGATCTCAGGGAGCTTGGAGACCCTCGGGTGCTTTTCCAGGGATGGGATTTCCTTTAAACTCCGAAATAATTCCTTTTCCCTGCCCTGGGAAGCAGCCGGAGGACGCAGTGCCCATCCAGGAGAATCCCTGGGAGCAGGGTGAGGTGGAAGGGAATTCGGGAAAGGAAGATCCCACCCAAATCCTGGCAGCATTTGCAGGGGATGATCAAGGTTTTTGGGATTTTTCCCTCTGGAATTGCAAAAAGAAGAACAATTTGTGGATTTAAGCAGAACCCGGATGAGGAGGCACAGGATGGGCACTGGGGGGTTAAACTGGGCACAGATTTGGGCATCTCCATCCCCACCGTTGGCAGCTCTGGGATAAATTTCCAGTTTTAATCATCTGTGGCAAGGCCAGAATAGCGAACTGGCAGGGAGGGGGCAGTGCCCAGCTCCCCTGCAAAGCAAATCCACTTTGGAGCTGAGCTCTGAGCTGGCACAAATCCCTCAGAGCCCCGGGGATTCCCATCCGCTCCCTTTTCCTGCCCTGATCCCCGCACGTGCCTGTGCCTGGAATTATCGGGAATTTGTGTCTCTCCTCCATCCCCTGGTGCCTTCAAAGGGCTCCTTCTCACCCTCACAGGGTTGAGTTTTTGGTTTTGAGTTGGTTTTTGTGGGATCAGCCCCGTGTCTGACATTACCTGGGGAAGGAAAAGTGCGCTGGAGCTGATCCCGCGTGGATTTAAAGCTGGAGAGCTCCTGAAATGAGTTTGGGGGATTCTGGAGCTGAGCAAATCCAGCATCCCCGGCTCCTCTGAACCCACTGAATTCCCCCACACGTGCCTGTGCCCGGAATTTTTGGGAATTTGTGCCTCTCCTCCCTCTTCTGGCATCCCCTGGTGCCCGCCCAGGGCTCACTCTCACAGGGCTGATCCCTTCCCTGGGCATCCCCGAGATTTTGTGGTGGAGCCAGCCTGGGTTCTCACATCAGCTCCGAGCTGCTGCTTCCGTTTGTCCTTCAGCCTTGAAATCCGTGATTTTTTTTTTTTATTTTTTAAGAGAGGAAAATACAAGAATTAATCAATAATAAGCTCCTAGATTTTCTTTTGTTTCATTAATTAAACCGGCCCGGGGTCCCTACCCCGACACCTCCTCGCAGCTTCTCCTCCCTCCGCCGCTCCTCTGCGTCTCCCCCTGGGATTTTAATTACATTCATCAATTTCCACTCACTGGCTCTGTCACTCGCCTGTAATTATCGGCTGGGAAGCTCCGCCGGAGCCTGAGCGGATTAAGGATCCTCCAGCGCCTTTTTCCCAGCCCCCGGTGCCAGGTACCTGCCCGGGGCTGACAGATGGGCAGGGGCCGCTGATTGCCCCTAATGAGCTGCCAAAAAAGGGGGCGGCTCCCTAAATTCGGTGATGTTTCGATGTTTTCGGGTCGCTCCGAACGCCCCCGGATTCCCAGGGAGGGAGGGAAGGAAGGAATGTGGGGATGGGGGATTCTGTGGGTTCAGAGGAGCCGGGGATTGCGAGGTTTGCTCAGCTCCGGAATTCCCCAAACTCATTTTAGGAGCTCTTGAAGAAAACAATGGAATTCCAGGGAATTGGGGCTGTTTTCCTGGCCCTGTCACAGCCTGGAGCTGGGCTGGGAATTCCAAGGGGGATAAATGGCACGGGGCATCTGCTCCCACCTTGGTGCATCCCAACCGCTTCCAGTTGGATTTTGGAGCTCAGGGAAGGCTGAATTCCATTGGGAAGGACAGGGAAAGGTTTGAGTCCTCATCTTGAGGAAAACTATGGAATTCCAGGGAATATTCCTGATTTCCTGGCCCTGGCGCTGCTCTGCCTGGAGCTGGGGCGGGAATTCCAAGGGGGATAAAGGAGCTGGCTCGGAGCTCCCATCTTGGAGCGTCCCAACCACTTCCAGTTGGATTTCAGAGCTCAGGGAAGGCTGAATTCCTTAGGGAAGGAGAGGGAAAGGTTTGAGTCCTCATCTTGAGGAGATCTTTGCCGCCCCATGGATCAGCTCTGGGATAAGCTCCCCATTCCCGGCTCCTGTTTTGTCCCTCCCTCAGGATCAGCCCCTCTCCAGACAGATTTTTGTCCCCATCCCCCTCCCCGCGCTGGGGACGGACGGGAAATTCGAGGAATGCTCAGATTTTACTCATTAGCCCAACCTCCCGCTGGCCCTGGTTTAAAACAACCTGCGGGGGCCTCCCTTGATCGGTGATGGATGAGTGGCAGCCGTGGGGCAGGGCAGACACCGAGCCGGGCTGGAGCTGGGGCTGCTCCCCTTCCCCGCTCTCCTCATCCTGGGACCGGCCGGAATTCACTGGGATTGTCCCGGGCCGGGGCTGGGGCCGCTCCCCTTCCCCGCTCTCCTCATCCTGGGGCCGGCCTTGTCCCTGGTGACCCCAGGGCATCTCCCTCCCTCTCTCTCCATCCTTGGCAGCTCCCGGGCAGCCTCGGGCGGCCTCTCCTCCCCCTCCAGCCCCTCCCGCAGCCGCGGTTTCGCAGCTCCTCAGCAGCTCCAGACGCGTTTTTGCGGCCACACGCGGAGCCAATAATCACTCGCAGTCTGCCACCAGCCTGGCTGGCTCCGGGGAGGGTGGCACCGCTGTCATCCCGCGGGGCTGGGCTGGCCCTGGGCTCCCCCGGGAGGCTCGGGGGCCGCGGGGGTCGAGGAGCAGCCGGGGTTCCGCACCCGCAGGGCCCCGCACGGGGCTGGAGCGTGACTGGAGCGGGGCTGCGGGAGGTGGGCGGGATGAGAATTTCACGACCCGGAGCCAGGAGAGGCGTGGGCGGCATCCTGAGGATGATTAATGCGGGGGGAGAGGCGGAGAGAGCCCCAGCCACGAGGGATGGCACAGACAGCGACAGTGACAGCGACAGTGACAGCGGGGACCTGCCTGTCACTCACGGCCAGAATCCCCCCCTCCCCGGGAGATGATAAATCGGGTTTGTCACCTGCTCCCACCTCTGCTGGCTCAAACCGCGGGGTACCTGCAGGACCAGCGCCCCCATCCCGAGATTTTATTTATTGGAGAATCGTAATTCCCAGGGGGAAATGGGAAATCTCATGTGGTCGCAGCTGCCTCCAGCTCCTGGAGCACGGCAGGATCCAGCTGATCCCTTAAACCTCGCTCTGGATCCGGCTGATCCCTTAAACCTCGCTCTGGGTCCAGCTGATCCTTAAAACCTCGCTCTGGATCCGGCTGATCCTTAAAACCTCGCTCTGGATCCAGCTGATCCCTTAAACCTCGCTCTGGATCCAGCTGATCCCTTAAACCTCGCTCTGGGTCCAGCTGATCCCTAAAACTCCCGAATTTCTCCTCCCTCGGATAGAAGCGGGGAGCTGCGGTGTCACCGCCCCATCCCCGGGGCTCTCCCGGCTCCGGCAGCCGCGGGCCTCTCGTGCCCTCTGCCGGTCCCTTCCCGGCGGAGCGGCTCCGCTGTGCGCCGCTCCCGGGGGAGCGGGGATGGATTCTCATGGATCTGCGGCTCCCTGATTTATTAAATCCCCCCGTTATTTATTTATTAAATGCTCCGTTTATCAAATGCCCCATTTATTAAATGCCCAAATTTCCCTGCTCACGTCCCTCCCTGGTGGCAGGACCTGCGTGCCATCGTCCCCAGGGCACGGTGCCAGCCCTGCGGTCCCCCTGCTGTTCCCATCTGCGCTCCTGGGTTCCCCCTGCTGTCCCCACCTGGTGTCCCTTTGCTGCTCCCCAGCGTTTTTCCAGGTGCGGCGCAGTTTTCCTGCCATTTCCCTGGATCTGCAGCGCAGTTTCCATCCACGAGAGGCCACTTTCCTCTCGCGTTTGCTGCTGCGGCGCCGGGGAAAGGCCGGGAAGCGGGAACGGGAACCTGCTCGGGACAGCCCCGCTGGGGGCTGGATTTTTCCCCCAGTTCGTGGCTGTTTGGGGTTTTCCTGCTCAGCTCTTCCCAGCTTTTCCTCACTGATTCATAACGGGATGAGAGGAGTTGGTAAAAAAATAATCTGGAGTTTTTATTGGGATTTTATCTTCCTTAAATAATACCTGTGGCATCGCAGGGAGCCAGGTGGGAGCAGAGGACCCTGGGGGTTTTCATCGCACCCCTGGAGTCGGCAATTCCAGCGTCTCCTTCCATGGGAAAACCTCACCTGGGAATCCTGGGAAGGTTTGGGTTGGACCTTAAACCTCATCCGATTCCAGCCCCCCGGCAGGGCTGATCTCACTCTCCCGATCCCCTCTCCCCTCCCTGTCCCCCCACCCTCATCTCTCACCCCAAACCCCCCATTCCAGCACTGCAGACCCATCGATTTCCCGACCCCTGGCAACCCCCACTCACATCTTGGCCGTTCCCCGATTTTGGGGGATTTATGGGATTTCATTGCACTCAGCTCTGCCGCTGCCAGGGGCTCGGGCCAGCCCTGCGCTTTAGATTTAATTTCCATTAAATCTCCTGGCTCAGCTGATCTTTAATTGAACGTTCTCTGCCTGCTCATCCCGCCTTGGGTGGCTTCCAGGGCTGCAGGGAAGGGGAGGGATGGAGGTGGCAGTGGCTGAGCCGGGGACAGCGCTGGGGACAGGGACCCGCCCTCGGTGGGGTGAGGAATGAGGTGGGAACGCTTCCCTGACGGATGGAGACGTTTTCTCCTGGGAAATCCACTCAGATGGGATTTTTGGGAGGAAAAACAATGAATATCAGGGCCAGAGTTGGCTTTTTGATTGCCCAGAGAAGCATTTCTACTCTCCCCAATTAATCCTGGCGTGGTTTTAATCAATCCAGGAGCGGCAGGAATGAGGTGGGGACATTTTCTCCTGGAAGTGGTGCAGGGAAATCCACTCAGATTGGCGTTTCTGGGAGGAAAAAAACCTGATTTTAGGGGCCAGGGTTCGCTCAAGGAGGGGAATTAAGGGGAAGGTTCTCAGGAAAATGGGATCAGGTGACGGTTCTGGATGGATCTGAACTGGTTTTCCAGGGAATTTGTGGCTGCCACATCCCTGGAAGTGCCCCAGGCCCGGCTGGAGCACGCTGGGACAGTGGGAGGTGTCCCTGGAAGGCAGGGCTGGAGCCGATGGTCCTTTAAGGGATGGGGCAGCCACAAGGAAATTGTTCCACCCTCACTTAAAGCCCTTTTAGCCCCGGAAAATCGGGGGAAAACGAGCCAGGACCCCTCCTTGGAGCGGGAGGAAAGCTGCAATCAGCTCCTCCGCCCCAAGTTCTGTCCCCAAATCCCTCCCGTGCCACCCTGCCCGCAGCGACAGAGGCTGCCAGGGGTGTCCCCAGCCCCGGGGTGTCAATGGTGCCCCTGTCGCTGCCCGGGCAGGGGACACGGGCGGAGCTGCCCCGCTGCCAGCCCCGGCTCCCCAGCCGGGATTATGTGTCTGGACAAGCCCTCGGCAGCTGTTTTGCAGCTCTCTCCTAACAAAGAGCACTTTCATGGCTCCGGGAAAAGAGCAGCACCGGGGTTTGCAGCTGAGCCGGGGGCGGAGGGGCTCAGGAAGGCCCTGGGTTGCCCCTCGGGAGGGGTTTGGGCATTCAGGGTGGCACCTGAGAGGCGCTGTCCCCCTGGCATTGCCCTCCCTGCCTGCCCCAAAACATCCCCGAGTTTTCCTGGGCACTGCACCAGCCCCGCCTGGGCTGCTAAAACCGAGCCCAGCCTGCCTGGGGCTGGGAAATTCGGAGTTTCATGGTGGGCTCAGCTTTTTCCTCTCCCAGGATTCGGGTTCTCTCGGTGGGCTCATCTTCTTCCCCTCCCAGAATTCGAGGTTTCATCGTGGGCTTAGTTTTTCCCCCTCCGAGAATTCCAGTTCATCTTCTCCCCCTCCCAAAATTCGGGTTCTCCTGGTGGGCTCATCTTTTTCTTCTCCCAGAATTCGGGTTCAGCTTTTCCCCCTCCCAGAATTCGGGTTCTCCCCTCTCCCCCATGCCTGTCCCCCCTTTTCCCAGCCGGAGCACCCCGGGAGAGCAGGAGAGGAGCCGGTCTGGAGCGCCTGAGTCAGAGCAGCCCTAATGGATGAGGCTGCAGCACTCAGGATAATTGAAAGGCTGTGCCAGGACGCGCTGCCCTGACAGCTCCTGAGCAGCTGACGCCGAATCCGGAGGTTCCTTGGCTCCTCTCCCGCTCCCTGCAGCAAACTCGGTGGCCTTGGTGGGACCGGGATGCGTTCCCACGTGGTTTTAGCTCAGCTGAGGGTTTAGGGCAGGTTTGGGTCCTGGCAGAGGTGAGGAGTGCAGCAGCTGGAGGAAAATTCTCTTCCACGGCCCAGACTGGAGCAGCAAAGGAGTTTTGAGGGGAAAGGATCATCGTGGAATGGGTTGGGTTGGAAGAGACTTTTAGAGGTTGTCCAGTCCCACTGTCCTGCACTGAGATTCCCCCTGGATTCTTCCTTCCCTCCCTCCCTCCATCCATCCATCCCTCCCTCCATCCCTTCCTCCATCCCTCCATCCTCTTCAGCTTTCAGGTGTCATTTCCTTGACTTTCCCTGAGGCCGTTCCACTCCTGGGAAGGGAATTCCTCCCCAAATCCCTCTCATTCCCTGCCCAGCAGGTGCCGAGCACCCTCAACTCCCAAACGCCTTCTCCCTCTCTCCCTGAGCTGAGCCGGGGGTGAAGCTGGGAATGATTCCCGTGTTTTTTGTCCTCTCTGGGGCAGCATCCTCGGCTTTATCCCTGTTTTAAACTGGGAAAAAGCAGGAGGAACCCGGTCGGAATGCCGGGTGGAGCGGGCAGGAAGAACCCGGTCGGAATTCAGGAAAGAGCAGGAGGAACCCGGCCGGAATCCCGGGAAGGGCAGGAGGAACCCGGCCGGAATCCCGGGAAGAGCAGGAGGAACCCGGCCGGAATCCCGGGAAGGGCAGGAGGAACCCGGCCGGAATCCCGGGAAGAGCGGGCAGGAAGAGGTTAAGCCCCGCTGCCCGCTCCGTGTGTGCGCGGAATGCCGAACGCAGATCCAGATCCCGGCAGGATGAAATATTCCCGGGTCATTCCCGGTGTGTGACTCACAAACTGATTCCAGCGAGCAGAAATCTTTTCAAAGCTCGCACTTTCAATGACTTTTTATTCTTTTTTCCTCCCTCCTTTCTCTATTTTATTTTTTTTTTTTTTTTGCCCACGCAGCAGCTGCAGGAAGGGGTTTGGGATAAAATTCCACACAAAAGCCTCCATCTCCTGGAGAGCCCGGGCCGATAAATCCTGGGAAATGGGGTTGGGGAAGTGTGAAACCGCGATTTGGGAGGGCTTGGGTCGCTCTGTGCCCAGCCCTGGGCATTCCAGCCCTGCTGGGAGAGCTTCCAGCAACTTCCCAGGGGTTGCCAAGGGCCCTCGGAGGGACTGGGAAAACCTTGGCTCCTTCTCTCCTCAAAAAAAAAAAAAAGAGGGAGAAAGGGAAAAGCTGGATCTTTGCATGCCCTGAATCTTAATGTTTCCTCTTTCAGGGTGAATTCTGCTTTGTGTTTTCCATCAGGGAGCTCCTGGAAGATTCAGGAGATTTCTGGGCAGTGCCAGGGGCAGCTGTGCCCAGCCCTCCCACAACCCTGGGACCCCCTGGAATGTCACTGGCGGGGACTGGGACAGCCCTGGGAGCAGGATTTCCCACATTTCTGTGGTTTTAAAGAGCTCATGGCAGAAGGAAATAAATGAGATTTGCCCATGGATTCATCCCTGGAATTGTCCAGGGCAACCTGGGATGGTGGGAGGTGTCCCTGGAATGGTTGGGGTGGGATCAGCTTTGAGGTCCCTTCCCACCTAAACCATTCCAGGATTCCCACATTTCTCCTGAACACAATTCCCTGGAAGAACAGGGCCAGGTTCTCAGCTCCTGGTGATAAATTCGAGCCAAATTTGATGTTTCATAGACGGTGACACCCTCCAGATGTCCTTGGCATGGCGTGGCCAGATGGGAAATCCAAACCCAGACAGCTGGGGACACACTGGGAAAACTCAGGGAATTCTGGGGGGGGGATGAGAGGAGAGACTGGGAACGTCCAGTTCCAGCTGGAGAAAATTCCCAGTGTCCCTGGAAATCAGGGATGGGGCTCAGAATCCTTTGGAATTTAAACCAGGAAAGGCTTCAAGTGTTCAACTCCAGATATTCTTCAACTCTGCATCCATCAAATCCTGGGAATTCTGTGGGGAATGAGAGGAGAGACTGGGGACGTCCAGTTCCAGATGGAGAAAATTCCCACACAGAACACGGGGTCCAAAATCCTCTGGATTTTAAACCAGGAAAGGTTTTTGGTGTTTGACTCCAGCTATTCTTCATCTCTGCCTCCATGACTCCCACATCAAATGCTGGGAATTTTGTGGAGGATGAGAGGAGAGACTGGGGACGCCCAGTTCCAGATGGATAAAATTCCCAGTGCCCCTTACACCAAGCATGGGGCCCAAAATCCTCTGTAATTTAACCCAGGAAAAGCTTTATGTGCTTAATTCCAGATATTCTTCATCTCTGCATCCCTGACTCTCATATCAAATCCAGGGAATTCTGTGGGGGATGAGAGGAGAGACTGGGGACGCCCAGTTTCATCTGGATATAATTCCCAGTGCCCCTTACACCGACTACAGGGCCCAAAATCCTCTGGAATTTAACCCAGGAAAGGCTTTACCTGTTTCATTCCAAATATCCCTCAACCTCACACCTCTGCATCCACGATTCCCACCCCACATCCCATCCCAGAGCTCTCCCTCAGCCCCTGAGCCTGGAAAAGCTGAATTCCCCCTCTCAGGGAAGGCAGAAATGCTGTGGCTGCACTTTCCCTGCCCAGCTAATCCCATTTGTCTCCCAAAAGCCTTTTAAGGATTCCCAGCAATGCAGCACAGAAATCCATTTGCCGGCACGAGGCAGCCAGGAGGGGAATTTTGATTTCCCACTTATTAGCAGATGACAGGGGCGAAGATTGATGGCCCAGAGAAGCATTTTTACTCTCCCCCAATTAATCCTGGCGTGGTTTTAATCAATCCAGGAGCGGCAGGAATGAGGTGGGGACATTTTCTCCTGGAAGTGGCGCAAGGAAATCGGCTCAGATGGCATTTTTGGGAGGGAAAAAATGGATATAAAGAGCCAGGGTTCTTTTTCTGATCACCCAGAGAAGCATTTTTGCTCTCCCCCAATTAATCCTGGCATGGTTTTAATCAATTCAGGAGTGGCAGAAACGAGGTGGGGACACTTTCCTATCGGGGGGGTGGATGGAGACATTTTCTCCTGGAAGTGGCACAGGGAAATCCACTCAGATGGGATTTTTGGGAGGGAAAAAATGAATTTTAGGGTCCAGGATTCTCTTTTTGATGGCCCAGAGAAGAATTTTTATTCTCCCCCAATTAATCCTGGTGTGGTTTTAATCCAAGAGTGGCAGGGATGAGGAGGGGACATTTTCTCCTGGAAGTGGCGCAAGGAAATCGGCTCAGATGGCATTTTTGGGAGGGAAAAAATGGATATAAAGAGCCAGGGTTGTCTTTTCCCTGCTCTGAGAGCAGATTGAGGCCATCAATCCACATTAGGGAGGCTCTGTGGCCACATAGAATTCCAGCAGGAGGAATTCCAGGCGTTTCTGAGGGTGGGATTTGATCCCGGGGGGATCCTTTGCCCTCAAGTTCACGCTGGGTTTTCCCTCAGCTTCTTTTTTTCCATTTTTCGCCCTTTTTTTATTGTGGTTCAAAGAGTCCTTGTGGTTCACTGGGTGCTTTTATCCCTGAGCTGGGGTTAAGTTAAACCCTGCTGGGGGTTCAGGGCCACTAAACCCAGGCCTAAAACACCTGTAGGGGTGGGGGGGGCTCTCATCCCTGGGATTTGGGGCCAAAAATCCCTGGGAGAGCCCAGCCCAGGCTGGATTCCTCCCACCCTGTCATTACAGCCCAGAACTAGCTGTGGTTTGGGGTTTTCTCCTGGATTTCTGGGAATCTGGGCACATTCAGCACAATTCCCTGGCTTTTCCTGCCTTTGGCTCCGGATCTGCCATTCCAGAGGATCAGCTGGGAATTTTTAACCCCTTTTTAACCCAAATTCAAGGCTACCAGCTCGATTTGGGGAGGAAAATGCTGAATATTTGAATTTTTCTCTCCAGGATGTGACAGATCCCTGTGTTCTCCTTGATTTTTTGGGGAGAAAACCCCAAATTTTCCAAATTTTCCACAGCAGAGGGACAGAGTGACCCCCCAGGGATGCTGCAATGGGGTGAGACCCCCTCTGTAATTAACAGATTTACTAATTTGGGACTCATTATCCAGGCAGACATGGAGCATCCCAGGGATTCCAGGACCTCGCACCAGGAGGGATTAAACTTGAAAGAGAAAGAGGGAAAGAGATAAAAAAAATGACATTAAAACATCTTGGAGCTTATGAAGATGGAGCAGGGAAGGAATCAGGGATGGGGACACTGGAAACAGGGATGGGGACACTGGAAACAGGGATGGGGACAGTGGAAATCAGGGATGGGGACACTGGAAACAGGGATGGGGACAGTGGAAATCAGGAATGGGGACACTGGAAACAGGGATGGGGATGGTGGAAATTTTCCCCTTTTTCCCCCTTTTCCCTTTTTCCTCTTCTCCCATTCTCCCTTTCCCCCCTTTTCCCTTCTCCCCTTTTATCCCTTTTTCCCCTCTCCCCTTTTATCTCTTTCTCCCCTTCTCCCATTCTCCCTTTCCCCCCTTTTCCCTTCTCCTCTTTTCTCTCCTTTTTTCCCCATTTTCCCCTTCTCCCTTTCCCCCTTTTTTCCTTCCTCCCCTCTCCCCTCTCCATTTACCCCCCATTCCCCCCAAAAAAACCTTGGAATTCCCACCCAAAAATCACACAGAGAAAACAAACCCTTCCTAATCCCCTGCAGTTTTCCCAAGATATTTTGATTTTCCAGAGCTGCCTCTGAACGCATTCCCGGCAGTTTTCCTGAGCCCCAGGTTCACCAGGAAGAGCCGGGACAAACCCCGGTGTTTTGTGTATTTTTGGGAGCTGCTATTTATTTGTTTTGGGCTGAGGAATTCGCCTCGGTTTTCCCACAGAAACATCCCAGGTTTTTGGGTTTTTTTGCCTGTTTCTCCTTTTATCAGCAATTCCCTGTGGAACCGGCCCTAAAAAAGGTGATTTTCTGCTTTTCCTGCCTTTTGCAAAATCCTTCTCCTCCTGAACCCCATGAAACCTCCACGAGCAGAAGGATCTCACATCTCACCCCCATCAAAAAAACCCTCAAGGCCAAGTAATTCCACTCCAGATTGGGGCAAAAACATCAAAAAAAGCTGTGAAATCAAATTTTTTTTCCTCACATCCCAGTTCTGAAAGCAGATGGAGGGGTGGGGCTAAAAGGAGGCAACTCAAAACCAGAAAATTGCCCAAATCCAGTGGAAATAATTCCTCCCCTCTCCTCCCCAGCAGAAAATCCCAGCTGGTTCCTCCCACCCCGAGCTGAGCTTGTTCCTGGGATTTCCACTCCAGCAGAGCTCGAGGAATACAATAAAAATTAATAATTAAAACAGCAGGATTAAAAAAAAATCAACTGAAATATTTTTAGCTGATTGCTGGAGTTTGTAACAACAACAAAAACGGAATAATGGAGTTCCTCTGTGAGGATTTGTGAGGCCTGGGCTTGGTCTTGAGGGATGAAGGCTTCCCACTATTTCTTGTCGAAAACTCCACATTTTTTGGGAAGAATTTTGGTGAGAAAATGGGACAATGTGGATTTTTTTTCAGGTCAGTTCATCCTGGAACTTCTTGGGGGAAGTTTTGAGTGGAAAGAGGCCTGGGATGTGAGGGCTTTGGGGCCTGGGTTTGGCCTTGAGGGGTGGAGGCTTCCCACTGCCCCTTATCCAAAAATTGAGGGTTTGGGGGAAGATTTTTGGTAAGAAAATGGGAAAATGTGTATTTTCTTTGCATCACATCATCCCAAAACTTCTTGAGGGAAGCTTTGAGTGGAAAGAGAGCTGGGATGTGAGGCCTGTGCGGCCTGGGCTTGGTTTGTGATTGATGAAGGTTTCCCACTGCCCCTCATCCAAAAATCCAGGCTCTTTGAGGAAGATTTTTGGTTAAAAAATTGGGATAATGTGGATTTTTTTCAGGTCACTTCTTCCTGGGATTTCTTGGGGGAAGTTTTGAGCAGGAAGTTTTGAGTGGAAAGAGGCCTGGGATGTGAGGGCTTTGGGGCCTGGGTAGGGCCTTGAGGCATGGAGGCTTCCCACTATTTCTTGTCCAAAAATCCACACTTTTTGGGAAGATTTTTGGTGAGAAAATGGGATAATGTGAATTTTTTTCAGGTCACTTCATCCTGGAACTTCTTGGGGGAATTTTTGAGTGGGAATTTTTGAGTGGAAAGAGCCCTGGGATGTGAGGCCTGTGGGGCCTGGGTTTGGCCTTGAGGGGTGGAAGCTTCCCACTGCCCCTCGTCCAAAAATTGAGGTTTTTGGGGAAGATTTTTGGTGAAAAAATGGGATAATGTTGATTTTTTTTCAGGTCACTTCATCCTGGAACTTCTTGGGGGTTAATTTTGAGTAGAAAGAGAACTGGGATGTGAGGCCTGTGAGGCTGGGCTTGGCCTTGAGGGGTGGAGGCTTCTCACTGCCCCATATCCAAAAATCCACATTTTTTGGGGAAGATTTTGGTGAGAAAATGGGATAATGTTGATTTTCTTTGGGTCACTTCATCCTGGAACTTTTTAGGAGAAATTTTGAGTGGAAAGAGTCCCCAGAGAAGCCACAAACAACTGTGGGAATGCCTGGGTTAAGACAGAAAATGCCCAGGGTGCCTTCCCTGCAAACCCCACAGGATCTGGGATATTTCCAGGCAGATTTATGGGATCTCTGGTGCTCCATCCTCTTCAGGGACAAACTTTGGCACACTCAGCAAGATTCATTTATTTTTAGAAATAATGAATAAAATAAATTATATAAGTGAGCAAAGGAGAGGAAAAGGAGCTCGACACCCACAGGAGTGAACGGCACAGAGCGCTCGGGATTTAGGGAATTGTTTGAATTATTTGAGAATTTAGGGAAGGACAGGAGCACACAGGGCAGGATTGGAACTTGTTCATCACAGGAGGACACGGGGACACCTGGTGTGTCACATCCTGTGCTGGCAGGTGGCTCCGGCGTGGTTAAACTTCACCCTGGGATCAGGAGCTGGGCCCGGGTCACACGCAGGGGTTTTTTTAGGGCCATCAAGTGAAACTGGGTTTATNATAAAAATATTCTAAAAATATTCCATGGGGTCATTCCCACATTCCCTGGGAGTGGCCCAGGCCGGGCTGGGCATTTTTCCCTTAAGAGCCATCAAAATATTCTAAAAATATTCTAAAAATATTCTAAAAATATTCTAAAACGATTCTGAAAATATTCTTTAAATGTTCGAAAAATATTCTACCTGCAAAAGGAGGGGATAGCAAAGGAGTTGCTATGTGTTATGAGTTATGCTTAGAGGTTGATGTTCGTGGGAATGCAATTTCAAGACAGGAATATAAAAAACTGACAAACTTCTTGGATTTTCTGTTCTTTGCAGGACAAGAGGATAAACTCTGCAGTGAGGAATGGGAATGAAATGAAGTTTTTGAGCATTTAAAAGCAATGGTAAGACCCAGAACAATGGGATGGGCAGAACCTTGGAGCAACCTGGGATGGGGAAAATGTCCCTGTCCAGGCGCGGGGTGGCATGAGATGATTTTTAAGTTTTTTTCCACCCCAAACCACTCCATAATTCCATGNGTGAAACGGGCTCGTAAATCGCCTCTGGGGGCCGGCTGATTTATGGAGGGCAGGAACAAAATCCATCCCCCGGTGCCACTTAACTCCGCATTTTATATTGGCCCTAATTGCTCGGGACATGTGGGGAAATCGGCCCGCAGCCCCCGAGGGGAGCCGGGCCACGGGGTCATTCCCGCACTCCCCGGGCCAGCCTGGGCTTTTTTCCCTCAAGAGCCACGAAAATAGTCTAAAAGTAGTCTAAAAATATTCTAAAAATATTCTAAAACGATTCTGAAAATATTCTTTAAATGTTCGAAAAATATTCTACCTGCAAAAGGAGGGGATAGCAAAGGAGTTGCTATGTGTTATGAGTTATGCTTAGAGGTTGATGTTCGTGGGAATGCAATTTCAAGACAGGAATATAAAAAACTGACAAACTTCTTGGATTTTCTGTTCTTTGCAGGACAAGAGGATAAACTCTGCAGTGAGGAATGGGAATGAAATGAAGTTTTTGAGCATTTAAAAGCAATGGTAAGACCCAGAACAATGGGATGGGCAGAACCTTGGAGCAACCTGGGATGGGGAAAATGTCCCTGTCCAGGCGCGGGGTGGCATGAGATGATTTTTAAGTTTTTTTCCACCCCAAACCACTCCATAATTCCATGATTTTGTGATTCCATGCGTGGCTCTGTCACAGCTGGGGCACAGCGCGGGGTCAGCCCCGAGCACCGCGGTGACAGCGATGTCCCCAGCGCAGGTCACTCGCTGTGGCCTGGGATGGACCCGCGGGCTCAGCCCTGCCTCAATTTCCCCGGAGGGAAAAACCGGGAGCTTCCCTGGTGTCATCCCGGGGGTGGGACTGGAGGTGACAGGGACGGAAATGCCGGGGTGCCATCCCAATCTGAGCACCTTGGGGGTACGGGATGGAGGGGACAGGGCTGGGGACAGCTGCCACTGGGACTGCGGGAGACAAGGAGGGAAATGCCGGGGTGTCACCCCTCTTTGGGCATCTCGGGGGTGCCGGATGGAGGGAACAGGGCTGGGGACAGCGGCCACTCAGGGTGGGGGTGACAGGGAGGAACAGACACCCCCTCTGAGCATCTCGTGAGTGCGGGATGGAGCGGGGAGAGGGCTAGGGACACCTGTCACTCAAAGTGGGGGTGACAGAGAGAGAAATGCCGGGGTGCCACCCCTCTTTGGGCATCTCGGGGGTGCCGGATGGAGGGAACAGGGCTGGGGACAGCGGCCACTCAGGGTGGGGGTGACAGGGAGGAACAGACACCCCCTCTGAGCATCTCGTGAGTGCGGGATGGAGCGGGGAGAGGGCTAGGGACACCTGTCACTCAAAGTGGGGGTGACAGAGAGAGAAATGCCGGGGTGCCACCCCTCTTTGGGCATCTCGGGGGTGCGGGATGGAGGGGACAGGGCTGGGGACAGCTGCCACTCAAAGTGGGGTGACAGGGAGGGACAGATCCTTCCTTTGCGCATCTCGGGGGTGCGGGACGCAGCGGGGACACCCCGGGACAGGGTTGGGGACAGCCGCCGCTCAGCGCTGGGGTGGTGGCGGGGCCGGCCGCGGTCCCTACACCTTTAAAAGTCTCCTCACGTTGCGGCGCTGATTATCCATTAACCGAGGCGAGCTCCCTTTCCTGGGGGCGGCGTTCGCACCGAGCGCTGCCAGCAGGGCGGGCGGGCGGCCGTGCTGCCTTCCTCCCTCCCTTCCCTTCCTCCCTCCTCCTCTCCCCCCTCACCCCCGCTCCTTTCCTTATCAGCAATTCAGATTTGCATGCAAATCTTTCTTCCAGGGCCGCGGCAGCGAGCGCCGAGCGAGCGCTTCTCGGCGGCTCCGGGCAGCCAGATCTCCTCCTCCTCCTCNCGAGCTGCCCCGAGCGGGAGCTGGAGCGCAGGGAGGAGGAGGCCAACGTGGTGCTCACGGGCACGGTGGAGGAGATCATGAACGTGGACCCGGTGCACCACACCTACTCCTGCAAGGTAAAAAAAACCAAAACAAAACAAAAACCCAAAAACCACCAAAAACTTCGGCCCCGCGGCGTTTTCTTGGGGTGGGATCGGGGGTTTTGAGGCTCCCGCAGCTGTGGCCGGAGCGGGGAGGGGGGATCTCCAGAGGTTGCTTTTTATGGGCATTTCCCTCCGGCTCTGGCGTGATGCGGAGCTGCCTCCCAACTTTCCGGGAAGGTGCGGGGAGCCTCTCGTATTTACTTTAGCAGCATCTCGAGTTCCTGCAGCCCGAGCTATTGTTTAACCACCGACCTGGCCTCGGGCTGTGCGGATTTTTTATCTCCCCCCGGAGCTGGGAGACGCTGAAGTCCCGAGCAACCTGAAATCCCATCCGCCCGCTTGACAGAAAACGTGCCGGGCGCCTTAACCCTTGCCGGGGCAGGAATTTCGCTTGCAAGGACGCGCTGTTCCCTTGCCTTTTCCTCTTCTCCCTATTCCCCTTTTCCTCTTTTTCCCATTCCACTTTTCCTCTTCTCCCTTCTCCTCTTCCCCTTTTCCTCCCAGAAAATCCTGATTTTTCTGCCGAGCAGGGCCGGGGGTGATGCTTTGCTGGCCCAGGGGAAGCTGAACTTTCCCCCGAGCATCCCCCGGCCCCTGCCCGCCCAGCCGGTGCCCGGTGCCCGCTTCTGGTGCCCCCCGATCCCTCCGCACCCCTCGGACGAGCTGGCAGCCCCTCCGGGCTGCGGGCACCGTCTGTTTGCAGCGTGTCTGGCACATCCCGGGTGCTCCGCCGAGAATTAATGAGCTGCTGCCAGCAGCCGTGGGGCACGCAGATGGATGTGGCCACCTGAGGCCGGCGCCAGGTTGCCACGGGAGGTGGCCCAGCCGCGCTGAAATGCCCGGGTGAGAAATAAATCCGATTTTTTTCCCCACTGCGGACTCGCAGCGAGGTGTCTGCCCTGGCAGGAAATCATCTTGCAGCAGCAGGGCAGGACTGTGGGCCAGGGAAAAACTGGGATGGGAAAATCCGGGATGGGAAATCCTGGGATGGGAAAACCTGGATGGGAAATCCTGGGATCCAAAAGCTGCCGGCTCAGCAGCTCTGCCTTTGCAAGGTGCGACTCAGTCCCAGCTGGAGCAGCCAGGATGGGGATGGGGCTGCCCATGGTGGGTTTTTTGTGAAGCAAACCCCGAATTCCTTAAATTGGGAAGGGAATCTCTTCCCTGCCTTTCCCTGGAGAGGTTTTGTGCTGCTCGCTCTGGAGTTTGGGGTTTTGTTTCTTCTTCCCGTCCCTGGTCTCCTCAGAGCACGGAAGGGCCGGGACTTGGAATTCCAGCCTTGGAATTGTGTAAAAGTGATAACTGCAAAGCTTTCATCCCATTCCCATCCCTGTCCCAGCTGTGACATTCGGGAATTTTCACTGGACAACCATTCCCTGTCCCTTTCCCTGCCCATCATCCAGTCCTGAGTCATTTTTAATGGAATTTCATGGTGTTTTTGCAGGGAAAGCAGCTCTGGGATGGGATTTGGGGTCTCTTTGCAGGGAAGAACAGCTTTGGGATGGGATTTGGGGTCTTTTTGCAGGGAAAACAGCTTTTGGGATGGAATTTGGGGTCTCTTTGCAGGGAAAACAGCTCTGGGATGGGATTTGGGGTCTCTTTGCAGGGAAAATGGGATTTGGGGTGTCCCAAAGACCTGGGAGTGGATAAATCTCCCGTCACTGCAGTGATTTGGGATGTGCAGCTCTGCAGCAGCTCTTGGCTCTTTGCCCTCCTGAGATCTCCCAAAGTCTTGGAATTGTGTGGATTTTGCTGGATTTACCATCCCTGCGGTTTATTTATTTCTTTATTTTTTAAACCAAACACCCAAATTCCAACAGCAATTCGGGATTAAACCTGACCCCCGACAGCTCCTGCTGCCCTTGGGGAGCAGGGATAAATCCAGGATCCTGCTGGGGAGGAAATTCCTGCCCCAATTCCCATTGTCCTGCCCCAATTCCCGCTGTCCTGTGCCCCCAGACCCCGCTGTTATCTCCTGCCAGGCTCCTCCTTATCTGCCAGGGCCCAGCGTGTGCGGGGAGTTCCCTGGAGCCCACACCCAAAATCCCGATTATTCCCGGAGCTGGGTGGTCCGGGAGCGAGCTGGGAATTCCTCGCTGGGATTTTTTCTACCCAGTTCAGCTCCAAACCCTCCCAGCCGATAAGAAATGTGAATTTAATGTTGGATAAACACCCCGAAACAGCCGCCGGGGCCGTTCCTGTGCTGCCAGGGAAAGCTGACAGAACTCCCAAAATTCCCAAAAAGTGGCTTTTATGCTGTTTTCCAAAGGATTCGCCGCTCCTGACTGTGGTTCCTGATTTTTTCCCGAATCTCCTGCTCTGTGCTGGCATTGTCCCTTCAAGCTCTGACCCCCTAAAGTGCTTTCTTTTGGGCTGAATTGATATTTAGGAAAGAAGCTGCTATTTATAGAAAAAAATCCAGGTTTTGTGAGCTCTGTGGGAAGTGTGGAAAAGGATGTGGATCCTGTTCTGCACAATAGAGGCCAAATTTTGGTGGTTTTTTAAATGGGAATTGCTGGATCCTGGAGAAAAGGGATAAAAAAGGGGAGAGGGAAGGGTTGGGAGTGGAGCTGAGCTCGTTTTTATATCCCAAAATTGCCCAAATTTTGGTGCTTCCCATCCCGAGTGACAGCTCCTCTAGAGGAGGGAACTTCACTCCAACTCCTCACCCGGCTTTACAAAAACCAAACCTGGCATAAAAATCAGGAATATTCCTGTACAGGCGGTCTCTTCCCTTATTATGGGATGCACCCACCAGAGTGCTGGAAAATCCTTTAGTTTATATTTTGAATTTTTTTTTCCTGCCTTTAAAACAAGGATCTGCCTGGATAAAGTTGTGGCTGCTCTTCCTCCTCCACAGAGCTGCAAAACCTCCTTAAAACCCATTTTTTCCCTGTTCTTCCTACAAAAACGGCTGCCAAATCCCCTTAAAACCCCTTTTTTTCTGCTCTCCCTACAAAACCAGAGCACTCCAGGGCAGGATCCTCCTCTGAACAGGTACCAGCCCAATTTTTTCTGTCTCTCCCTTCCTTTTCCCCCTGATCCTCGCTGCCGCCGGTGAGTCAGCGGTGACAAAGTCTTAATTGTGGCGCGCTGATGAAGGGGATGGCCCGCAGGTAATTGCCGGGACTCATCCATCCATCCCGGGCGGGGAGGAGCCCGCTGGACTCCGATGTTTCTCGGGGAGTTGCCGTGGCCTGGCTCGGAGCTGACGCCAATTAACGCCAATTACCATCTGCTGCAGAGCTGGGGGAAAATTCACCTTTTTTCCCCCAAAATCCGAGCTGTGAAAATGCCCCGCACGCAGCGCCAGCCTCGGGCTGTGTTTTCTGCTGCTGGAGGAGGTTTTTATTTTCCCATTTTTTTCTCCTTTGTCTGGCTGGTTCTTTTTTTTTTGCTCTCACCTCCTCCGAAGCCTGCCCTGGGGCTGGAGCGGCAGCGGGAGCAGGAGGTGGGGCTGGGGAAGGTGTCTGGACTTGACTGCGGGGAAGGAGCAGCTCCAGCCCGGGGAGGAGGTTGGGGAGCAGCTGGGGGAGGCAGGAGGGGTTTGGGAGCTCGGGGTTGTGCCCTTCACACCTTCCCCCAACTCACCTGGGCAGGCAGGAGGGGTTTGGGAGCTCAGGGTTGCGCCCCAAACTCACCTGGGGAGGCAGAAAGGGTTTGGGAGCTCGGGGTTCTGCCCTTCACACCTTCCCCAACTCGCCTGGAGAGGCAGAAAGGGTTTGGGAGCTCGGGGTTCTGCCCTTCACACCTTCCCCAACTCGCCTGGAGAGGCAGAAAGGGTTTGGGAGCTCGGGGTTCTGCCCTTCACACCTTCCCCAACTCGCCTGGAGAGGCAGAAAGGGTTTGGGAGCTCGGGGTTCTGCCCTTCACACCTTCCCCAACTCGCCTGGAGAGGCAGAAAGGGTTTGGGAGCTCGGGGTTCTGCCCTTCACACCTTCCCCAACTCGCCTGGAGAGGCAGAAAGGGTTTGGGAGCTCGGGGTTCTGCCCTTCACACCTTCCCCAACTCGCCTGGAGAGGCAGAAAGGGTTTGGGAGCTCGGGGTTCTGCNGAGGGGTTTGGGAGCTCGGGGTTGTGCCCCAAACTCACCTGGAGAGGCAGGAGGGGGTTGTGAGCTCAGGGCTTTTTTGAGTTAAACCCGAGCGAATTTAGGGCAGATTTCTGCCCTCCCAGGTGGGATTTGGGGTTTTTCACGCCCTGCCGGGAGCTGGGTTTGTGATGAAGGATGGAGGAGGAGAGAAAATTCCGTGGAGACCTCGGAGCAGCCCCTCAGTGGCTTTGCACGAGCTGCAAAACCTTTCCTCTCCCTGTCCCTTGTCCCTTCCCAGCAGCTCGGATTTGGGCTGCGCAGAGAGGGACACATCCCACACAGGAATTATTCCATGGTTTGGAGCTTTGGAGTGGCTCAGCAGGAATTATCCCACATTCTGGAGCTTTTGGGGTGGCTCAGCCCCCTCCCCCCCAGAGGAACACATCCCATACAGGAATTATTCAGTGTTTTAGAGCTTTGGGGTGGCTCAGGAGGAATTATCCCACATTTTGGAGCTTTGGGGTGGCTCAGCTTCCCCCAGAGGACTCCCACGGGCTGTGAAGGGGGGGACACATCCCATACAGGAATTATTCCACATTTTGGAATTCTGAGGTGGCTCAGCAGGAATTATCCCATGTTGTGGAGTTTTTAGTGGCTCAGGAGGAATTATCCCACATTTTGGAGCTTTGGAGTGGCTCAGCAGGAATTATTCCATGTTTTGGAGCTTTCAGGGGGGGTCAGCCCTGGGAGACCCTCACAGGTTGTGCACGGAGGGACACATCCCATACAGGAATTATTCCACATTTTGGAATTCTGAGGTGGCTCAGCAGGAATTATCCCATGTTGTGGAGTTTTTAGTGGCTCAGGAGGAATTATCCCACATTTTGGAGCTTTGGAGTGGCTCAGCAGGAATTATTCCATGTTTTGGAGCTTTCAGGGTGGTTCAGCCCCCCGGGAGACCCTCACAGGTTGTGCAGGGAAGGACACATCCCATACAGGAATTATTCTACATTTTGGAGCTTTTGGGTGGCTCAGCCCCCCCCCACAGAGGGACACATCCCATACAGGAATTATTCCATGTTTTGGAGCTTTTGGGGTGGCTCAGCCCCTCTGGGAGACCCTCATGGGCTGTGCAGGGAGGGACACATCCCACAGAGGAATTATTCCACACTTTGGAGTTCTGAGGTGGCTCAGCAGGAATTATCCCATGTGTTGGAGCTTTGGGGTGGCTCATGCAGGATTTATTCTGAGTTTTGGGGTCCCCTGCGGGACTCCCACGGGCTGCACAGGGAGGGACACATCCCATACAGGAATTATTCAGTGTTTTGGAGCTTTGGGGTGGCTCAGCAGGAATTATCCCACATTTTGGAGCTTTGGGGTGGCTCAGCTTCCCCCAGAGGATCCCCATGGGCTGTGAAGGGAGGGACATATCCCATACAGGAATTATTCCATGATTTGGAGCTTTGGAGTGGCTCTGTAGGAATTATTCAGAGTTTTGGGGTCCCCCGGGGGACCCTCATGGGCTGCACAGGGAGGGACACATCCCATACAGGAATTATTCCACATTTTGGAGTTCTGAGGTGGCTCAGCAGGAATTGTCCCGTGTGTTGGACCTTTAGGGTGGCTCAGCAGGAATGATTCCTTATTTTTGAGTTTTGGGGTGCCCCGGGGGCCCCCCACCCTTCTGCAGGAGGAGAAGCGAGGCTGTCCCCACCCGGGAGCAGCCGAGGCACGCGCGGCTCCGCGGAGCTGTCACGGCCCCGGTTGCACCTGGGCTGCATTTGCAGCTCAGGCATGCAGCAGAACAGGGCAGGGCGCAGCTGCCGGGCTGAGAATTGGGCTGATTTATTGCTTTTTTGGGTGCTTGTGCTGCCTCGGAGCTCAGACCCCCCCAAATCCGGGGTCCTGCTCCGAATATTCCACCAGGAGGAGAACAGGGGAGATAAACTCGGTTTTAACCTCGTTTTGTGCCTGCAGGGCACGGGCAGCGCTGGATTTATTCCCTTTTCCTGCTCGGCAGGTGGGGCTGGTGCTGAGCTCCGGCCCCGTGGCTCCTGTGGCCACCAAAAATGTGGGAATGACCCCGTTCCCGTCCTGCCAGGGATGTGTGGAGGAGTTTGGCTCCGGCTCAGGGTGAATTTTGAAGCCTTTTTTGATAAGGGCTGGAATTCTGGAGTTCAGGCTGCAATAAAAAATTCGGAGATTGATTCTGGATCACAGGATTTGCATTCCTGGAGCCCCCAGCGAGGTTTCACCCCCTGGTTTGAACCTTGCAGCCCTGCCAGGGACATGTGGAGGAGTTTGGCTCCAGCTTGGGGTGAACTTTGAAGCCTTTTCGATCACAGGTGCCTGGGACAACAAAATCAAAAATTAGGCAGCCTGGGAGGGGAAACAGGAGCCCAGAGAGGGAAAAAGCAGCTCAGGAATGGAAAGGGAAGCCCAGAGAAGGAAAAAGCAGCCCAGGGAGGGAAACGGGAGTTCAGAGAAGGAAAACAGGAACCCAGGAAGGGGAAAGAGGAACCCAGAGAGGGAAATGGGAGCCCGGGAAGGGGAAAGAGTAGCCCAGGGAGGGAATTGGGAGCCCAGAGAGGGAAAGAGGAGCCCAGAAAGGGGAAAGAAGAGAGGGAAATGGGAGCCCAGAAGGAGAAGAGGGGACCAGGAAAGCAAATGGGAAACCTGGGAAGGGGAAAGAGAAGCCCAGAAAGGGAAAACGGGAGCCCAGGAAGGGGAAGAGCAACCAGGAAGTGAAAGGGAAGCCCAGGGAGGAAAACAGGAGCTCAGAAAGGAGAAAGAACAGCCCAGGAAAGGAAAGAGGAGCCCAGAAAGGGAAATGGGAGCCCAGGGAAGGAAAGAGGAGGCCAGAGAGGAAAAGAGGAGCCCAGCAAAGCAAAAAGCAGCCCAGCAAAGGCAACCAGAAACCCCCAAATTCCAACACTCCCTGACCTCTCCCTTTCCCCCCCCCCCCCCCCGGGCCGGGGGGGGGGCCAC
>VZTZ01018428.1:101118-112666 GCA_013400955.1 Drymodes brunneopygia
CCTCCTCCTCCTCCTCCTCCTCCTCTCTGGGATCATCCCACTGGGAGCCTCCCACTGTTTGGGGCACTGGGAGCACTGGGATCACTGGGCTCTGGCCTTTCCACGGCCCCTGCAGCAGCAGCAGCAGTGAGTGACCATCCCCGGGGGAGGATGTTGGACATTCCGGGCGTGGGAACCCTTTGGAAAATTTCTGGAATCCATCCCAGAGCAGGCACCAGGAGAAGGGGAAGCAGTAGAGGGGGCTGGAGTTGCTGCCCTGAGGACCCTGGGGACACCAAATCTGTCATGATAGGAAAAAACCCAACTCCAAATCCCATTCCTTGGGCAGAATCCTGATTTTTGCACATATTCCGTGCCTTTGGCTCCGTTTTCCAACAGGGATTTTTGTCTGAGAGCTCTGACCCCTGGGATGTGCAGGGGCCAGGCTGTGCAGGACACACACTTCCCAGCTGTCTGTCTGTCTGTCCAGAGGGCTCCCAGGGGTGGCTCTGTCCCAGGAAAAGGCTGGAATGCCGGAGCTGTGACCTAGGAATTTGGGATTTGCGACTGCTGCAATGTGGGGGAGCCTCAGGATGCTGCTCCTGGAATTCCAGGCCGTGGGTGGTGTGGTCAGGGGGGTGGGAAAAGTCACATTTTGGCTCTGGAATGGGTGGAGAATGGATGGAGAATGGAGAATTGGCTCTGCTGGATGTGGGATGTGCACTTGGGATGCTCCTGGGGACAAGAGGTGGCCCTGGGATCACTGTCCCTCCTCCCTGGCACATTCCTGGGGAGCAGAGGTGGCCCTGGGATCGCTGTCCCTCCTCTCCTGGCACGTTCCTGGGGATCAGAGGTGGCTCTGGGGGCCCTGGGATCACTGTCCCTCCTCCCCTGGCAGAGCACAGGTGACTCTGGGATTGCTGTCCCTCCTCCCCTGGCGGAGCACAGCTGGCTCTGGTGACTGTGGGATCACTGTCCCTCCTCCCTGGCACATTCCTGGGGAGCAGAGGTAGCTCTGGTGGCCCTGGTGGCCCTGGGATCATTGTCCCTCCTTCCCTGGCACAGCAGAGGTGACTCTGGTGGCCCTGGTGGCCCTGGGATCATTGTCCCTCCCTCCCTGGCACAGCAGAGGTGACTCTGGTGGCCCTGGGATCATTGTCCCTCCCTCCCTGGCAGAGCAGAGGTGGCTCTGGTGGCCCTGGGATCATTGTCCCTCCCTCCCTGGCACAGCAGAGGTGGCTCTGGTGGCCCTGGGATCATTGTCCCTCCCTCCCTGACACAGCAGAGGTGGCTCTGGTGGCCTTGGTGGCCCTGGGATCATTGTCCCTCCTCCCTGGCACGGCAGAGCCGGGCACATTCCTGGGCCCTGACTTCAAAGGCTGTTGCTGGATAACAGAGCCTGGCAGCCTTGGCAACCCTGGCACAGCCTTGGCAGCAGCTGCTCGCTGCTGTTCCGGGCCTGGCCAGGCCCTCATTGCTCTTTTTGGCCTCAGATTTTGGGAAAGGAGCCTTTCCCTGGTGTTTTTTGGGGTCCTTGTTGTCCTTTAGGCCTCAGCTTTTAGGGACAGGAGCTTTTCCCTGATTTTCTGGATCCTCGTTGTTCCTCTGGCCTCAGCATTTCAGCACAGGAGCCTTCCTCTGGTTTTCCTAGATCTTTGTTGTTCTTTGGGCCTCAGATTTTAGGGACAGGAGCCTTTCCCTGTTTCTTTGGGGTCCCTGTTGTCCTTTAGGCCTCAGCATTTGGGGACAGGAGCCTTTCCCTATCTCTGTCAGGCCCTCAGTGTCCCTTCAGCCTCAGGTTTTTGGAACAGGAGTCTTTTCCTGATTTTCTGGATCCACAGTGTTCCTTTGGCCTCAGCTTTTAGGGACAGGAGCCTTTCCCTGTTTTTCTGGATCCTTGTTGCTCTTTAGGCCTCAGCATTTCAGGACAGGAGCCTTTCCCTGCTTTTCCTGGGCCCTTGTTCTCCTTTAGGCCTCAGTATTTGGGGACAGGAGCCTTTCCCTGGCTCTGCCAGGCCCTCAGTGTCCTTTTGGCCTCAGATTTTTGGGACAGGAGCCTTTCCTGCTTTTTTGGGAGTCTTTGTTGCTCTTGGGGCCTCAGATTTTCGGGACAGGAGCCTTTCCCTGGCTCTGCCAGGCCCTCAGTGTCCTTTTGGCCTCAGATTTTTGGGACAGGAGCCTTTCCTGCTTTTTTGGGAGTCTTTGTTGCTCTTGGGGCCTCAGATTTTCGGGACAGGAGCCTTTCCCTGGCTCTGCCAGGCCCTCACTGCCCCTTTGGCCTCTCTGTTCTGAGGGGCTGCAGCTTTTTTGGGTGAACTCCTGCCCTGGGGAGCTGCAGATTTACTGGGGTGACCCCCTGCTCTAGGAGGTTTCAGCTTTTTGGGGTGAATCTGTGGGGGAATGCAGTTTTTGGGGTGAATCTCTGCTCTGAGAGGCTGCAGACTTTTGAGGTGACTCTTTGGGGGAAGTCAGAGGTTTTTGGGGTGAATCTCTGCTCTGTGGGGCTGCAGCTTTGTGGGATGACCCTGGAGGGGACTGCACATATTTTGGGGTGAATCCCTGGGAGGGCTGCAGATTTTTTTGGTGTGAATCTTTGAGGGGACTGCAGCTTTTTGGGGTGAGGGTCCAGCTCCTGCCCATGCCCAGCAGAACCAGCCCAGGGAGGAGGAGCAGGGCTGGGCCCCTTTTTCAGAGCAGGATTTCCCTTGGTCTGATCCACCCTTTTTCCCTGTGTTTTTTTCCATGTGCTGCCCCATCCTGCGTGGATTTTGGATCATTCCTTAGGTAAGAGCATCAATTCTCTCCTCTTTTGGATGGAAAATGGGGCAGGGGAGGCTTTGGGGCTGATCCCACAAGGATGTTTTATTGTGATACCCAATTCTGAGGTTGTGTGGGAGGAGAATTCCTTGGATCCTCCTGTTCCTGGGAGCTCCCCTGGGCAGGTGACAGGAAGAGCTCGTCCTTTTTGTCCCCTGCCATGAAAAAAAACCCTTTTTCCTCATTAGGAGTGTGGATAAAAATTCCCTGGAAAAAGTGGGATGTGCCTGAAATCTCAGGGATCACGGGGATGGATTCCCCTTGTGCTGGAAAGGGAAGTGTGAACAATTCCCTGAGAATTCCCTCCTGGAAAACAAACCCCACGTGGCTCTGGGATTTATGGAGCCTGCTCCAAACCCTCGGGGTCACTTGGTCAAGTGGGGTGAATTGGGAGGGCTTTGCCCAAGGTTGTGACACTTAATTAACTCCAGGTCTGTGGGAAACCTGAGCCTGGCCTGGCAGCCTCTGGAGAGCTGGGAAGGAGCTGGGAAGGAACTGGGAAGTGAAGGGTGCAGGGAACAGCTCCCAAAAAAACGGGTTTGGTGGCATTTTAAGAGGCAAAAATCAGCTCCAGCCTTAATTTTTTACTGTTTTCTTTATGCTTTATGATGGTTTCCTTAGGTTTTTCCCTTAGGTTTTTCCTTAGGTTTTTCCTCAGTTATTCCCCGGAATTCCTGTGAGGAAGAGGACAGGGGGCTGCAGTCCTGGATCAGGGCAGGATCCCAGTATCCTGGACTCCATTCTCCTGCTTGGAATGCAGGGATGGTGGGAAAAGCTGGATCCTAAATGACCTGGAAGAGGCAGAAATGTGGGATTGGTGCTGGAATCAGGAGGGAATGGGATGAGCAGGCTGACGGAGAGGGATGAGGATGTTATTTCAGGGTCTCCATTAAACAATTCCCAGGGAATCTCCTCTGGAGTGAAATCCTGGGAAAAGGAGGCAGCTGCCCTACACGGGGCTCTGGCAGTGGCAACTCTCTGAAGGGAAAGGGAGTGAATTTTAATGGAATCTTGAAAGGCTTTAAATTTTCATGTTGCCGTCAATTATTCAGGACGGTGGAAAAGCGACTTTAAAGCGGCGTAAAGAGCAAAGGAGAAGGAGAGGCCGCTTGGATTCCTGCAGGGAATTCAAATTGTGCTCCAGTGCAGGGAAATGGGGACATTGGGAAGGCTCTGGAGCTGGGGAGGAGGGATTTTGGGGAGTTGGGATGCAAGGCCGTGAGGCTGGGTCTGTGCTGGGAATGTGAGCTCATGGAATTCCTGGTGGGACCTGATCCCATTAATTTATAGCATCACCAGATCTGTGCCAGCAGCAGGAGGGATCTGGGGTCTCTGTGCTGGAATGGTGGAGGCAGGGATGAATCCTGGCCTGGGACAAACTGGGAAAGCAGGAACGTGTATAAAAAGCTGGGAAAGGAGGAGCAGGGATAAAGGACTGGGAAAGCAGGAACATGGACAAACTGGGAAAGCAGGAACGCGAATAAAGGACCGGGAAAGCAGGAATTGGAATAAAAATCTGGGAAAGCAGGAGCAGGGACAGACCAGGGCATTCTCAGCAGAGCCCTCCTCCCGTGCCCCTTCCCCCGGTGGGCACCGCGCCCCTTCCCCCTGCCCAGTCCCTCCTTCCCACAGCACCGGCCACTGATCCGGGGCTCGGGGGGCTCCTGGAGGGAATCCTGAGCTCGGGGGGCTCCTGGAGGGGATGCCCAGCGTGGCACAGCTTTTCCTGGCACAAGGCTGGCTCCCGCCCCGCTGTCCCCCCGCTGTCCGCATCTGTGCGCGGGGTTGTCGCTGTCCCCAGCGGGCTGCTCCGGCCTTGCCTCCCTCCGCGGGTGCCCCAGCGCTGCTCGTGGGGCTCGGCAGCACAAACGGGGCTTTGATTGCCGCTGCCGGGAGCTGCCAGGCCTGGCTCCCTGCCCGGGAAACAGCGCCGGGCTCCGACACAAGCGGCCTTTGTGTGAGCGCCGGGGGCTGCGGGCGGCGCTGGGGACAAGGGGACACCGCCCGCCGCAGCCGCTCCGGGAGGAGCCCGGCCGAGCTGCGGGCTCGGATTGTGCTGCTCTCACCAAAAATAAAGCGGGTGCGGCTCCTCCTTTGACCCGCGAGCGCTCTGTCCCCACCCGGGGAGGGACGGGGGGGTGACAGTGACAGGCGCGTTGTGCCCGGCAAAAGGAGGCTTTGTCCCCAAGGATGCGGGAGGGGATGGGGACAGAGCAGCCCCAGAGTCGGGATTTGCCTCTGGGATTGTGCCCCGCCCGGGATTGGGGTCCGCGGGGCTGTCCCGGTGTCGGGAATGGCGCTGGGGAGGTGACAAAGGGCTGGTTCAGCTTTGTGTCCTCGCGGCTCGATGCTGTCCCTCGATCGGGCTTGTGACAGGGTTTAGGATCCAGGGAGCTGCTCCTCGGGATTTTCTGTCTGTGATCAACCCCTGGTCACCCTCAGCGAGGCTGGGGACAGCTCAGACCCCCGGGAGGGGACAGAGCCAGCGCTGGGGACAGCAGGATGGCTCTGCTTCCCTCTGTTCCCTGAGGAGGGATCAAATCCCCGAGGAGGGATCAAATCCAGCCCCTGTGGGGTGCAGGAAGGAGAATGATGGAGAAATCCGTGCCATAAATCAGGAATTCTTTGGTGGTTTTATGTGGAGAAGGTGAAATTCAGCCTGAGAACAAAGAGGTGATTTAGGGGACAGGTGGGAAATCGCACCTGGTGTGGGAAACTCGAAAAGAATGGCCCTGGATGCCACGGGGGCCTCGGGAAGGGCTTGGATCTCATCCAATCCCTGAGGCAATGGTGAAACCTGCCCTGGTTTGGGCCTCCCTGCTCTGAGCCTGCTCCCTGCAAGGACCTGCCAGCCCTGATTCCTTGGATTTGTCTGAGAATCCAAGGAAAACCGGGTGGAACTCGGGGATGGCTGGGTCAGGGAACCCTGGAGCTGCTGCCACAGCCCCTCAGCAGCCCCGAGCGGTGGGAATGGAGCTCCTGGAGTGTCCCGTGCCTTTTTTGCCCCCTCTGGAAGCCGGGAGCAGCCCCGAGCTGTGCAGAAGGAATTTTGGAGAGTCCCGCTCCTGTTTTCCCCCTCTGGAAGCCGGGAGGGTGCCAGGGGCTGAACTGGGAGCCCATTTCACGACTCATTTGGCCGCGGTGAGGCAGGAAAGTGGGATTTAGGCGGAGTTTTTGCAGCTTAATCCGCCGCGGTGGTTTCAGATCCCTCCGCTGAATAAACCTTCAATCCCAAACGTTTGTGCAGCACAAACTCTGCCTCGAGGGGTGGTTTTTTTCCTCTCGTCCCGGACCCACGGCAGCTCCTCTGGAGCGTTTTTGGTGGCGGAGAGGGGAAAACCTCAAATCCTCGCGCAGCAATTACCGCTAATGAGACACTTCCGACACATCTGGTTCCAATCCTGGCGGCGTTTCGGGGACTTGGGAAGGGAGGAAGGCGGGGGAATCCCGGTCCCTTCCTCTGCCTCCTCCCCGACGTGGCTCTGGGGATGCTCCCGAGCTCCCGTCCCGACTCCCGATCCCAAAATCTCGGCTCTCCGGGGAAGCGGGGTCTCTGTTTGGTGCTGATGCGCTGCCAATTGATTGATCTGTCTTCGAGAGCGCCTGTAACGTGTGTAATTAACAAATTGATTAGCGTGTAATTAAGAAAAGCGCGCCCCAGGCTTCAGAAAATTTCCGAATTCTTTGCCAAGCGCGAGGAAAAAGGAGAAACTCTCACGTCGTGTTTGCAGAGGGATTTCAATGTGAAATTGCTGGGAGCATTTTAGGGCTATCCCGATTTTTTCCAGCCCCTTCTGCTGGTTCCTGGACACTCCCTGGTGTGCAAAATCCACCCCAAAACCATTCCCTGGAAGGCGGCAGCTTCCCCTCCTCAAGAAAAGCGGGAGAGCCCCTCCCTGCCCTGCCCAGGTTTGGTATAAAGCCACTTTAGAGCCTCTTTTTCAGGCCGGGGATCTCAGGGCAGGGTTTTCCCAGGAAACAGGCTGAGCTTTGGCCCGGGATAAACGCCGGGAGTGACTCAGGAGCCCTGGCAGCAGCTCCAGGGGTGGCTCAGCCAGGCCGCACGTGGCGTCCCCAGCGGTGCCACTTGTCCCCGACACCAGGGATGAGTCAAAGGCACGTCCTGGGTGCCCCGGGAGGGACAGGAAGGGAAGGGCAAAGCAGGGATGGGCAGCTTTGTTCCCACATGGAATCTCCCAGCACCATCCTCCTGCCCTGCCTCGCTTTCCAGGAATATTCCCAGGAATATTCCCTGCTCCAGGAGTGCTTCTGGCCAGGAAAACTTTCCACAGCCTGACCTTGGAACGGAGCCTCCTGCTCTACTTTTGGGTTTTATTTTATTTCAAACAAACCCTCCTGCTTTCCTGTGGGGTTTTGTTTTCTTTAACCCGGACTAAACCAAACTCCTTTTGCCTCTCCTTGATGTTCACAGCTCCGTCAAGGGGAAAATCAAAGCCGGGGGAATTTTGCCGGAGTTGAAAGGAGGGTCAGGCTCGGGGGTGGCTCTGCTCAATCGCACTTTTGTTCTGGAAATCAGAGGGGAGCGGTGAGCCCTGCTGGGCTGGGGATGTCCGAGGGACTGGGAGCTGCGGGATGGATGGGAATTGTGTGGGAAGGAGATGGAGTGTCCATCCGGAGCTGGGGCTGGAGTGTCCATCCGGACGTGGGGCAGGATTTGGCCTGGATGTGAGGCCAGATTTGGCCTGGACGTGGGGCAGGATTTGGCCTGGACTTGGGGCAGGATTTGGCCTGGACGTGGGGCAGGATTTGGCCTGCATGTGGGGCCAGATTTGGCCTGGACGTGGGGCAGGATTTGGCCTGGACGTGGGGCAGGATTTGGCCTGGACTTGGGGCAGGATTTGGCCTGGATGTGGGGCAGGATTTGGGGCAGGACCTGGCCTGGACGTGGGGCAGGATTTGACCTGGATGTGGAGAGGACCTGGCCTGGATGTGGGGCAGGATGTGGGGTAAGACCTGGCCTGGATATGGGGCAGGATTTGGCCTGAACGTGGGGCAGGACCTGGCCTGGAAAGGTCTGGGAGGGACACCTGGAAGTGCCCGAGGAGGCTGAGGGGGCTCGGGGAGGAGGAAATCCTGGGGCTGCTCCTGTTTTTCCTGCTTCTAACTCGATTTGTTCTCTCCTTTTTCTCCTCCCCTGCTTTCTAAAGAACATAGGAAGCTTCTGGCCGGTAAGTGGTGGGAGTGTCACGCCAAAAAAACCCCAAAATTCACATTTTCTCCATCCACATCAGTCCGGCTGGGTTCATCCCTGTCACCCTCATCCCTGGGGATGTGCTGGAGCAATGGGACACCCCCGGGGCTGTGCTGTCATCCCCGAGGCCACCATTGCTGTTAGATCACAGTTTGGGGACCTCCTGGCTGTCCCCTCCTCCCTCACCGGGTTCATTCCCACCCTCAGGGTGGTGTCACCCCAAACCCCGGTGGGCTGAGCATGTGGAACTGTGATCTAAGGGCTCCTCATGTAGTGCTTGGCTCATCTTCCTCTCCATCCTCTGCCTCATCTTCCTCTCCATCCTCTGCCTCTCACCTTCACCATGGCCTGGGGAGGGCGGGCGGAGCTCGCTGAGAGCTCAAACTGGGACAAACTGGGAGGACTGGGCTTGGCCTGGGGGGTTTGGGGTGTGTGTTGTCCCATTGGAACAGGGAATTCCTGTCCCTGCTCAAACTGGGAGGACTGGGCTGCTGAGCTGGCCTGGCCTGGCCTGGGGAGGTTTGGGGCCGGTGTTGTCCTGATGGAAGGAGGGAATTCCTGTCCTTGTTCAAACTGGGGCAAACTGGGAGGACTGGGCCAGCCTGGCCTGGGGGGGTTGGGGCGTGTGTTGTCCCGATGGAAGGAGGGAATTCCTGTCCTTGTTCAAACTGGGGCAAACTGGGAGGACTGGGTCCCCCCACCAGCCTGGCCTGGGGGGTTTGGGGCCGGTGTTGTCCCGATGGAAGGAGGGAATTCCTGTCCTGGCCCTGGCTGAGCTCGGAGGGGACACGGGGACACCGAAGCGGCCGGGGAGCCGCACGCTCGGGGCTGCGGGAGGAGCACGGGGCGGTTCCCAAGCCGACAGCAGCCTCTGCTGGCTGCCGCTTCCCGGCTGCTCGCGTTCCTCAGGATCCCGGGAATGCTGCCTGGCTCCTGCGGGGAGGGCTCTGCCCTGCGCCGGTGCCAGGGGATGCTGGCAGGGCAGGGACTGGGGGCTGGCTGCTCCTGGCTTTTCCAAAGCTGGAAAAGGGTCAGGATTCCTGGGAATGCTCTTGCTGTGCCCCATCCAGCCCTCAAGCTGCTCTGGGAGCGATCTTCCAGCTGCTCAGAGGGGAAGGTTTCTCTTTTCCCTTTTTTCCCTTCCCCCCCCTTTTTTGTTCCCTCCCCCCACCTTTTTTTCCCCTTTTCCCTTTCCCCCTTTCCCCTTTTCCCTTTTTTTCATTTTTGGAACTTTGCTGATGGAATTTTTGGGCCTCTGCTGACAGAATTTTTGGGTTCTGCTGGTGAAATTTTGAAGCTCTGCTGATGGAATTTTGAGGCTCTGCGGATGGAATTTTGGGGCTCTGCTGATGGCATTTTGGGGCTCTGCTGATGGCATTTTGGGGCTCTGACAGCCCCCAGCTCCAGCCGGTGCTGCTTTTCCCCACCCTGAGCCACCCAGTGGGTGCAGGATGTCCCTCACTGTCCCCAGGCTCTCGGGTGGCAGCTGCTTTCCCGCCGGGAAGAGATCCAGGGTGCCGGGGACAAATCCTAATTTAGGTTTTGCTGCAGGAATGTGCCCCGGGGTTGGTTTCATCCCCATTTTCTGCTGGTTTTTCCTATTCCCACCCACCCCATCCTGCAGGAATAGTGTGGTGCCAGTTGATCCTGGCAGCTGAACCAGCTGGGAGAGAAACTGGGATTTTTGGGGGGAGTTTTGGGAGATGTCTGATCTCAGTGCAGGGAGAAGCTGAAGGCTTGGACCAGTCGCTCCCAGTCACTACCAGTCACTCCAGTAGCCTCACGAGGCTCATCCTCCAGTTTGAGGGACTGGGGAAACAGCAATCACCAGAAAACAAAAGTTCAGGGCGGGCTGAAGTGTTGTTTGTCCCCGTTTGTCCCCGTTTGTCCCTTCCTCCCGTGCGTGTCCCTGGAGCCGCTCTGGGCACGCCATCCCCAACCCGGGGAGCTGCTCCGGGTTCTGCTCCGCTGCCTTTGGAATTCCCTGAGGCTCGGCTGGAATTCCAGGCAGCGGGAGAGGGTCGGGAAGGGCAGCAGGTGGCGATGCGAGCCCGCGGAGGAGCCGGGGAACCGCGGCTGCTGCCGCCGGAGCATCGCGAGGGGACAGGGGACACGCTCGGGGGTTTGTCCCCAGCCCCGCCCTGCTGTGCCTCCCTCCGGACAGGGGACACCTTCTGGGTTGGATTTTTTTGGATTTAGGAGCGAGGCAGAGCCATCAGAACCCTCCCCCCGTTGCTGGGTGGGGTTTGTGGGGTCTCGTTGGGGACATTGAGGTGACAACACAGCAGAACAGGCTCTGGTGAGCAGGGCAGGGGCTGGAAGAGGGGGACCCGGAGTCCCCGGGCACAGATGTGTGACCCACTCCCTGCTGGAGCTTTTCCATCCCTTTTCCAGGGATTTCCCATCCATGAGTGCATCTGGAGAGCGCTGCATGGTCAAGAGCTGGATCTGCTTCCAGACAAAGTTATGAAGTGGGGAAAACACCCTTTTCCCAGAAAAGTCAGCCTTTATCCCGCTCTCCGTGGAGTGGCAGCAGTTATCGGGAATGTTTATCGGGAATGGTGTGAATTGTCGCCCCCATCCCTCCCTGCTCACCCCAGCCCCGTCTCCCACCCCCGCTCCCTCTCTCCCCTCCTGCGGAGAGGCTTTAAAAGCTCTTTATTTCCAAGCGCTGCCCCGCGGGGAGCCAAGCTGGGCCCTGCCGAGTGTTAAATGAAATAATTAAAAATCCCCGCTCTCCGTCACGCCGGTAATTAGCGGAGAAAGCTGCGGGAGGGGATGGGGAGAAGGGAGAAGGAGAAGAACGAGCCTTCCGCAGGCTCCCAACTCCTCCTCCTCCTCCTCCTCCTCCCCGGAGGAAGCACAAAATGGCTCTGCAGGCGCTGGGTGCTGCCAGATAAATCCCAATTAGCAGCGGGCTCCGGCTCGGGTGATTGACAGCTGTCAATCATCTCCCAAAGTAGCACCGATTTTTGGGTGTTTCAGGCTCAGAGCTGGAATTTGGGAGGCAGAAATAGGAGGGAGCAACTCCTCCGAGCCAGCTGTCCCCACCCAGCCCCTCCTGCCACCTCTTGGCACCAGCGGTGTCACCATGGCTGTGACAGAAATGAAGCCAGGGGTGGCACCTGGCCGGTGACCACACGGAGCCCTGGATTCAGGAAACAATTCCAGGAAGAAATCCGGGCACGAGGGATGTGGATTAGCTGGTGGATTATTTTTTTTTAGCCGGGAGATGATTTTTCTTTTGCCTGGAGTGTGAGGGTTTGATTGGCACCTGGCCCTTGTCCCTCCCTCCTCTCTCTCCGGGCAACCGCGGTGACTTTGTGCCCCCTGTCCCATCCTGGGGCCTGGTGGCTCCCAGGAGGAGGAGGAGGAAGGGGAGGAAGGCTCTCGGTGCAGTGGGTGAGGGATGAGGGATGAATCCATCCCTGCTCCATCCAGGGACAAATATCCAGGTACTGCCCTGGATACCTGCATTTGCTCCCCCCACCTGCCCCCTCCCGAGCCAAAGGTGGCTTTAACCTCCTTTTTTTTTTTTTT
>VZTZ01018432.1:0-23795 GCA_013400955.1 Drymodes brunneopygia
GCTCCCTTCTAGATTTGCATCACAACTTCGAGTATCTGGATTCCCTGACACATAAATATTTGAAGTTCATGGAGCATGCTACAGCCAAGTTCTGAAGTTCCCTTTTTACTGACAGAATAATCTGTGCCACTGTGGTAAGAGCTCATTCACGTGCCACTTTCATTAAGGCCATTTCAGGGTTGATGGATTCTGGAGACCTGGCCCTGCTCCCTTCTGGAGCCCTGAGTGATCCCACAGGATCGCTGTCAGTGGGAGCAAGGAGCATTTTGGTGTCAGTCCTCTCCCCCTGTGCAATGCCAGTTGCTCCTTCCATGGGCTCTGTGCAGCCACAGAGAAGAGCAGAGAGGGAAGGGGCCGGGCCCGGGGCTGTGCCTTGCGCGGCTCCTCTCCCAGGACCCACTCCTGGGAAATGGAACTATTTTGTGCTAAGGTCCTCCAAACGGACAGACCCAAGATACTTGAATGAAAAAGGCTCTTGAATCAAGTGAATTTCTGAGACAAACACTGAAGGAACTGCAGGGAGGACAAGGTGGCTGCATTACCTTGAGCCTTCTCCTGGCACTCAGCAGCCGGGGGCTTTCTCTGCACATCTGGACACGCCATGCCCGGCACAGCGGGAAGGGATCCACGGCAGCCTCGCTACCCCGCTGCTGCTTTCACACCCTGCAGGGCTGTTTCCCAGTCTGGCCTGGCTGCAGCTTCTCCCCAGCCTCTGCAGGAAGGCATTTGGCATCAGCTGCCAGGGTGCCCAAACTGCACCACGGGCCATGCACACCCTGAGATCCCCTGCAATTTCCCAGTCTCTGGGTAGATCAGGAGGGGCAGCAGTTTGGAGGAGGGAGGGCTCTGGCCCAGCCCTAATAACCTGGCCATCTTCCCGATCTTTACCTGACACTTTGGCAAGTATTGCCTGCAGGAAGGAAGGCAATGCCAGGCACAGGCACAGGCACAGGCACAGGCACAGGCACAGGCACAGGAGGCAATTGCTGTGCCTGGCTCAGCCCTCGGTGGGGCTTTGTGGCAGCAGCTCTTCCCTCAGGGTCCGCCCTTGCACGGCCCGGCAGCAGCCAAAGCTGGAGGCGCCTTGGCCTCAAGGCCTCTTTCTTTGCAGCCCAAGCCAAGCCTGCTGCTGAAAGTGATCTGGCTTCTGAAACCATGTCCAAGACTAAACCTCTGTAATCCAGAAGTGAGCCTATGGTTCAGGGTAGGTCAAGGCTTTTCCCTTTGGGAGAGCCGCCAGCTCAGAGCTCAAAGATTGGCCATGGGAAATGGGACTCATGCACCAGCGTCCCTCCCGCTGCAGCTGCTCCCGGAGCTGCCCTGAGGGCCCAGAGGCCCAAGGCACAGGAGCAGCCCCGAGCGGGAGCCCTGCCACGAGCCCAGGGCCAGAGCCAGCCCTGGCTCCCACTCTGGGCAGGGGCTGCACCGGCTCCTGACAGGGCCTGGCTCTGTCCCCTCGGCCTGGGGGAGCTGTGGCAGGGCAGGGAGGGTCACGGGTGGCAGGTGCTGCCCAGGGATGGGTTTGGCCCCTGTCCCTGGAAGGAACCACTGGCCAAGCAGCTGCGCTGGCCCCGGGCTCTCCTCCCGGCCTTCTGGGCTTTGCTGGGGGGCACAGCCTGTGCCAAGGGGCGGCAAGGTGCCTGCAGGCCCCAGCTCTGGGGGAACAGAGAACGTCCTGGCCGTAGGCACCGTGCTGCCAGCTCAGCAGTGCAGCACAGCACGGGCTCACGCTCCCCACTGCTCCCACAGATGCAGCCAGGATCNCTGAAATGATGGCCCATCGCCAATCTAGGGTGCTGCAGGGTCTGCTCCTCTTGGCGAGGGCCCTAGCAGGGAAGGGTCATGTGGTTGTGGGGCCCCTTCAGCTCAAAATCACTGGGCTGGGGATCCTGTAAGGCAAGTAGGGGCTTTGGAGTCCCCTGTAAGGTGCACTGGGCTTCTGGGTCCCTCACGAGACACGCAAGGATGCCTTAGGTTCCCTCTGAGGTATGGAGGGCACTGGGGTCCCCTGTATGTCATGCAAGGGATTTGAATCCTATGTGAGGTATGCAGGAGGTTTGGGATCTCCATTAAGTGTGCAGGGGAGTGGGGACCTCTGTACAGCATGCAGGGGGCAGAGATATCCCTGAGGCTTGTGTGAGGGCTTGGATTTGCCACTAATGCATGCAGAAGGCTTGGGGCTCTTCCTCAGGCATGCAGGGGACTGGGGTCTCTCCTGAGGCACGTGAGGGGGTTTGGGGGTCTCGTCTCAGGTGTGGAGGGCCTGGCGAGCCCCACAAAGTCACGTGGGTAGGCTGGAGTCACTTGTGAGGCATGCAGAGGGTTTGGGATCTCTCCCAAGGTGTGCAGGGGGCTGGGGTCTCTCCGAGGTTCATGAGGGGGTTTTGGGGTGTGCTCTGGGATGTGGAGAGGGCTGTGACTAGCATAAGCATATCGCTGCTTTGGTCCCTGCTGCTGCACGCAGCGGGACTGGAGTCTCTTCTGAGGCAGGCAGGGCCCGCGCTCCCTCCCGGGGTCCGTCCCGGGGCGGGTCCGGAGGGGCAGCCGCTGTGCCGGAATCCGCGGCGGGAGGGCCGAGGTGGCGCTGCCCCGGCTGCACGGGCATGGCATGGCCGGTGCCGAGCACCGGACACCCCGAGCCGATGGGCCCCGGCCGCCTCCCTGCCTCTATCGGGGCCGGGAGCACAGCCCGACCGGTGGCTCCGGGAATGGCAAGCGCCCGGGGGGCAAGGAGTCGATCCGGAGGAGCCGTGCGGAGCCCGGGCAGAGTCCAAGCGCTGCCTCCCCGGTTCTCCCGGGCCTGGAGCCATCCCGGCCGGGCCGGGCTCGCTGTGCCCCGCGCCCTCTTGTCAGAGCGGGGCTGAGGGAGCACCCGGCCGTGCCGCTGCCTCGGGAACGCTGAGGGGACTCGGGGCTGGGACTGAACTCACCAGAGAGAAACTGATAAAAATGAAGCCAACTCTTAATAATTAGTTGAAATAAAAAGGAGGTTTATTAACAAATAAAAACAATTAAGAATAATAAAAAGCCGGGTCCACAACGATTAGAGATTTAGAGGCTAAAAACCCACCACGAGGATCTGCAGTGCTGGGCTCCACTTGAGTTAGTCCCAAGTAGACAAGAAATAAAATTCAGGCCTAAAATCACAGCACCAGGCTCTGCCTAGGCTAATCTCAAGCCTGAGAGCTGCAAGGGCAGCCCTCCACCAAGCACTAGGCAACCCAGTGTAGGCAGGAATAAGAAGCCCACCTTTCTCTGCACAGGATTTTATACCCTCTCTGCTCCTCCCATCACCGCCCCCGATCCGCCCTCAGTCCGCCTCCTAGGTTGGGGCTGATTGGGAAAAGTCCAGGATTGATGTGAAGTCTCTTGACCAATGGCTCCTTGGTTTCTAGGGTGCTGTCCTCAGGGTGATGGCATCGGCACTTTCGGCGGGAAACGGGCCTCATTAAAAGGCATGGTTGCTATGGAGCTCGGTGACAGGCGAACTGCCAGCTCCTAAAAATAGTCTCTTATCTATGGGAGGGGTTCTCTCGCCAGTGTGCTGAGATCCTAGTTAAAACTCTTAGACAAGCTTTTTAGTAAAATGCAGTCTTCAAAACTCCCTTTAACACTTAGAAATAACATGAAACATTTGGACATGAACTGTAAACTTTTACCAACTTTAAGAACCACTTGACAGCTTCGTTAATTAAAATATTAACTTAACTTTTTATCTTTCTCCACAAATGTGAAATCCAACCCCTTAGATTTCATTTATGACAGAAACAATTCATAGGAGACTTTAGGCCTTGTAAAAGATTAACTGAGGAACAATTTAAAACCCCGGGCTAAATTGTGTGTTTTAAGATGTGGTGGTTCCTTGCAGACACTCTCCCTGTCAGGCCCGTGGTGCCGGGCCGGGTCCCAGTGGCACCAGCACCCAGGAGGTGTGATGGGAGAAGCATTGTCGCTCTGCTTTTGCAGGGTTCCATGGTTGTAACTTTGTAGTACAAGTTTCCCATGCATTTTCTGTAAACATGGTCCTTGTTTTCCTAACTGGCCAGGACTGTTTTACACTTGTAAATTGTTTTTCATTCCTTTCCCACAGAGCGGAGAAAGATAATTGACCATGTAATTATCCTGTAAATTTACAGAGGTGTTAACCCCTCTCACCAATCCCTGATTGTCTTTGAAAACATATATAAATAAGAAAATTAAGAAGGGCAGGCCTTTTTAGTTAAACCTGCCTGGAAATTCAACTACTGTTCTAAAACCTGCGTGTTTCTTCTGTTGCCAGCTGTGCAACACAGCATGGCTGGGCACGGGGAGATGAGCCAGCATCGCTACAGATGCCCCGTGTGCCTTCAGGGGTGTCACCCTACAGGAGTGTTCCAGCTAGAAGAGGCATTTTTACATCCTCAGGACAATGTGCTCTCTCTGGTGGACCAGAGAGAAAAGCCGAATTTGACAGACTAAATGTGGCTGTGGGAGAGGGATGGCTCAGCAGGGGGCCTGGGGACCTGTGGTGCCAGCCAGTGCTGGGCACTCAGACACAGCAGGAATACCCCAGACTATCCTACTTCAGCTGGGAGGGTATAAAAGCCTGGTGGTTCTTTGTTCAGAGGCACCAGCTCAAGCTTTCACTGTTCCACCATGAAAAAATTGTTTTAAGGATCCAGAGGTCTGACACTTTGCTATGGAGTACATTCCACATTTCCAATCTTTTGGGCATTTGGGAACTTTCAATTTCCTTTTGCATGCAAGATAAATAAAACCCCAAAACTGTAAAGGAAACTTTACCATTTCCTCTTATTTTCAGCTGATTTTCACATTGTTCTATTCACTCTGCTACCTTGTCCTCATCTTTCCAGAATTTCTGGGCCTATTCAAGTGCAGCCTGGGATGGTGCCCACATTTTGTTTCGTTCTGTAGTAATTTACCCCAGCAATTCTGCTGACCACGCCTATTTAAATGTTGCAAAAACTGAACTCTGGGCTGCAGTGTGTGAATCACAGTCCAGTATGTGAGAAGGCAGAACACCACAGCAGGCACTGAGGAAGGGGGCACTTGCTGGATTAGAAGATGGTATTTGTTTTAGCCTGACTGCTGATGCTAACAGAACTGGCCTGTCATGTTGCCTTGCCTCTTTGCAAAGCTGGATTTATGTTTGTCATTCACATGTGATATTTTCCTTTCAAGTGTGCCTATTTTAGGATGATTCTGCCAAAGTAGCTGTTTTAATTTGAATTTGATATAAAATCATCCAACAGTTGAGGCATGTATAAATTATCTGTATTCCAAACTGGTCTATTTTTAACTCTAAATGTTAGTCATTTACAGAAACGAATAAAAATATTTCGGAAAAGAATAGATTCTTGTTTAACTACTGAAATCTATCAAACGAGATGAACTGTTCATTCTGCAAACTGGCATTCCAGTCCAGATCCTAAGGCTGTAATCCAAATCAGTGTTATGATGATGTCCCAGCTGTTTCTGTGTTATTAGATAAAAATGCCTCCACAAAGAGCATTGCAGGTAGTAAGGTTTTGATTAATGTTTTTTTAGTATTATTATATCACATTTCTTTATGCAAGTATTTGCTGGATGTAAGTATGGACAGAATCATATCGCTATGAAGATTTCACAAATAGGTCTTTTTTCATTTAAGAGCAATAAAAGTTTAGCTAATAAGGTAAAATTTTACTCTTATTCAAAGCACTTAAAATGCCTCAATCCATTTTCTGTTAAAATCAGTTTGAAGCTTCTTTAGCCAAAAAAGTCTAAATTAGGATTTGATGACTACTGCTCAACACAGTGCATTTCTCTGCTGCAACACCTTCTAGAAATACATTGGTTATAATTATTTAAGAGATCTGAAGGAAAATATTGTCTGCTGTCAGTAACACATCTCAAGATCTGTCCATCTGTCCATTATTACTCTTGGTCTTATTTCAAAATTTCTGAAAGGAAAAGCAGTTTCACAGGTTCAGTCAATATTTATTTTCTTCAAAGTGAAATCAAATATCATGAATGTAAACATATGTAATACATAAATATTAACTCAATCCATTAAACCTTTGGGCATCATGGCACTGAACTTATGGCAATTGTATAACTTGAAAATAATGTTTCTTGCCAATAACAAAGGTTTCTAAATCAATAAACACATCTGAGAACAGGAGAACCCTTCACAATATAAAAGCACAGTACCTGAAACCAAGTGCTACAGAGAATGGTCACGTGGAGCTGTTCTTTCAAACTATGCAGACTGAAAAATTGCCACTAAAACTCCCTCTAAAAAAATAAAATGATTTCTTAATAATTTCTATTACCTAAAGTCAGGTAGATCATGCCAGGTAGCACAAAATACAGTAGCTAGAAAATGCAGAATTATTTGGTAGGCCCATCTAATGCTTCAGCAGAGCTGTGTAGAAATCAAGAAGGATTCTCTGTTCCTTCTTTAATCTTTTTCCTTTTTTCTTCCAGTGCTTGTTTAAATACAGTTTTCAAGGTGTTGTAAACATATGGTCCATTCTGAGAATCAAAGCTTGTCTAATAAAAGAGAGAAGTTTCAGTTCAGTTGTTAAATAGATGCCATACAGCAAAATGCAAAGTAGATGCACATTTTTAAAAAAGCTTTGAGATTTATCAAAGAAATGATGTGGTTTTGATGGAGTGCTTAATGTCAGTTTAGTCTAGTTTTATGCTGACTAGACATTAAAATAAACCAGAAGGAGAAATATGGTGATAGTTTTAACAGGCAGATTTACAAGAGATGAGGAAGCAGCACGGTGAACATTCTGTTCAAACTCAGATTTCATTGGCTGAATCTGAGCAGAAATCTGAGCTGAGCAATAGCTTCACCTGTCACTGTTACTGTGTGAGCCCAGAGCAGAAATTAGTTATTCACATCCCAGGTTACAGGGCTGGAACAGAACTGACTTGCAGTGTAAATTCAGAAAATTATTTAATCTGATGGAAAGACTTCAGGTGGTAGAGAGTCTACCAAAGCCTTTGGTAAGATACTCCCAGTGATTAGTCAGTGCCACCCCTTAAAAATTATCTTTTCCCTAATTTGAAGATGTCCATGAACTGGCAGTAGTCCAGAAACAGGAAAATGAGACTCCAGGATTAAGGCTGTAGTGACAGATTTTTTTTGTTGAGAATATTTCCAACCCTTTAAGTATGTGATTATTATAAAATGTAAACTCTGAAATGAATAAGCTTCAGACTGAAGTTTGAAGGAAATACTGTAGCCTTTCTCACAGAGGTCTCCTCTGTTAATTGATTCACCCTTCATGATTTAAACCAAGTCAGTACAACTTCATGGACAGTTTTTTGGGATTACTTGCCTTGGTGAAAGCTTTAATAGCACGAGCAAGTAAGGCCTCCTCCACATCAGCTGGCAGCACCTGCAGGTTCACCACACAGTGCAAAATACAAAGGATGGTCTGACACTGCTCCTGGTGGGGAAAAGGAACAGCAGCTCAGTAGAAGAAATATTTCCATGAAAAGCCTTTTGTCACTCGGGTTTTGTTAACTGATGTTTAATCAGGTCACACCTTCCTGTACTGAAACCTTGAGGTGTGGGATTTGGTGGGGAGTTCCCACCAGTCTAAAGAGCCTCTGCAGAATTATTTCAGTCAGTGGGAAAACTCTTCTCCTGAGTGCCACAAACTGCTCTGGGAATTCCTTGGAATTTCTGGGAATGTCAAGATCCCCTCCAGGAACAGTACCCTTCCTGTGAATTGGCATAGGAAAGGTGAGACCTTTTCAGCCCAAAATGCTGTGCATGTTCAGGGCTCTTGTCTCCATTCTGCACCTCTCTCTGTCCTTCCCATCACCACTGGAAGCTGGCAGAGAGACACCTGAGCAGGGCTTGCAAGGAGGAAGAAAGGGAGGAACAGATCTTTGTGGCTGCTCCTTCCCATCCTTTTCCAGCTTAATTAAGGGCTGGAGCATCTGTCACACAAGCAGCCTGCTCTTGGTAACGCTGTTTTGAGCAAGACACTTGGACTGGAAGATATGGAAGACAACTCACACCATTTGATGCAGAATGAATTCTCATTCTGATTTTTCAAAGAGATTGAAGTGGCTTTTTAAAAGTGCAATTCCCTTGCCTGAAGTTAAAGGATGAATTGTCAGATCCAGTATGTACCTTTCCCAGCAAGTAGAGTGCATCCTGGGATTCTGTGCAATTTTTTGCCAGCATGTCAATATCATCTTTGGATAAAATAGGTTCTTTCAGCTGCTCTATCCATGACCACATCAAACTGCAGAGGATAAAAGGATCTCTCTCGGTGCAGATTTTATCCCAAGCTCCATCTTGAGAATTCAGTTCTTTCTTAAAACAAAAAGAAAACAAAACAAAACTGAAAATGCATCATCTATTTACCTTTGCCAGTGTTCTCTTTAATTGTAGCAGTACTTGGTTGCTTATGTCCCAACAAGAAAGACTTAAGAGTTATCAAAAAGATTCGTATTTTTTTCCAGCGTACCAACATTAATCAGCAGTAATACAAGTGATTCTTTAAAACAGAAGGATGACATAAGCAGTGCAGCTGAGAACCCCCCAGAACTCCACTGGAATACATAAACCAGCTTTGCATTCCAACTTCAAAGCAAACATTGCTAAGAGGATTTGGGTTTGAGGATAAGCAATTAAGTTTCTACCAAATTCTTTTTCTTTGCTCATGAATCCTCTGATTAGTTCTGAGTAAGCACTGATGAAAACTAACTCAAACCCTTAAAACCTGTACTACTTCTGTGCCACCAGCAGCCACATTCCAAGCAGAGATAATGGCATCAATTCCCCCCAGTTAGAAAAATGAACATAACCAGAACCTCCACCCTCCTGCTGGAGACCAGAATGTGTCGGTGCATTTTGCCAGCCTGTGAAAGAATGACCCATAACTGACAAGTACAACCATTTGCTGAACCTCATACAAACTGCTATCCCAACGTGCCACTTCAAAGCTCTTAGTGGCATTTTTGCCATTCCAGGAATTCACTGAGGTGAAATATGCAGAGCCCATAGCATGGAATTGAGTTTAAAATTACCTGCCACATTTCTACCTTCTGCTTCACTTCATCCTCTCCCAGAAATTCATTTATATCTGCAAGTGCTTTGGCTGCCAAAACTCTTCGGGCTTCCAAACTTAATTCTGACTGCAGAACAATGTGTGGAATTGTCTCTGACACATCTCTGCTATCCTGGCTATCATATCCAGCGGAAGAGGTCGCCGTGGAAGAGGAAGAAGAAGAGTCAGAGTCCTCGGAGAGATAGACTCTCCTGCCATATATGTTGGTCTTGTAGTCCTTCCTACGAGCAGTGTCCTTGGCAAAGCTGTGCCTCGGCATGCCAGCGTCCTTGCGGCAGTGGAGGGATGCCAGTCCTGAGGAGTAGGTCCTGCTGCGTTGTACTTCTCTGCTGGAGCTCCCTCTGCGATAGGACCCATCCTTCCGTCCATCCAAGTTAAACCTCCCTTGGCTCCAGAACATGCACGTGTTGCGCACCAGTGCTTCTTTGTTTAACTCCAGCTGTGGGTTTGCCTCATCTGTGGAAGAACTTTCCTCCCCACTGCTCTGCTTGGGTTTGTTTACTAAGATCTGAGCAGGCACTGTCCAGGCAGTGTCATCGTGTTCTAAAAGGAACGCAGTTCTCCTCAGGTCTGACTCACTGTAGCTCAGACGCCTTCTCTGACGAGTAAGAGGCTGAAGGCATTCGACATTCCTTCTTCTACAGAAATAATCACACTCGTGTCCCAGGGAGGAGTGTGAGTCCTGGGTGTCGAGGGGGGAGGAGTGGGCATGGGATGAGTCTGAGGTGTCACTGTCCTGCCCAGTCAGTTCCCGCTCGAGCTCCGTGGGTGCCAGCTGGGACACGGTCTTCTCAATCTCAGCTGAGAGGTCGGGGATGTCCAGCAGCTCCGCCTCCACCACCTGCCTGTTCTCAGCCAGATCCAGCAGCAGCTTGCACACCAGGTGGATGAGCTTTGGCACATGCTTGAGGTGCCTGCTCTCATAGCCGTGGAGCAGGTGCCTCTGGCGGGTCAGGTATTGGGCCAGGGTAACGGCGTGCGCCTTGGGCTCGCAGCATGCGAACACGTTCCGCAGGGGCACCAGGAACTGGGAGAACTCCCTGACACACAGCAGCTGCCCCCGCGTCTGGATGGCGTTGGGCCTCTTGGCCCTGACAAACAGAATCGCCTGGTCTGCACTCATTCTGGTGGCAAAAACTAGGTAGCAGGCTATGAGAACACCTGGGAAATACAAAGACAGGGTTAGTGAAGGAACTGTCAGACTAAAACAAATACTCAGTGGAAAAGGGGGTAATTATAGAAATTAATAGAGGTGAAGACATGGTGTCCTCTGTTACTTTAAAGTATTTGCATGTGAAGAAGCACAAGACAGAGCTCACTGCATTGCAGTCGGAGCGCACCACAGCCTCTCCAGGAGCTCCACCATTCACAAATGTGGGAGCAATGGGGGCTTCTATCAGAAGGGCACAACCAAAAGGACTTCAAAGAAGCAAATGAAATTTTAGGTGCTCCACCAAACCTACCTGATCCAACTGTGAGTGGCAGGTCTGTGAACATGTTATAAATACTGGACAATTAAAGTGTTCCAGGGGAATTTTCCCCCTCCAAAAGCAGCTGTCACATTTGAATGTAATGGAACCATTATACAGGTGAAAAACTTCTCTAACCTCACAGGTCTTTGGTTTTAATATACTAAAACTGATCCTCTCTAGCCACCAATGACTTTAGGACAAAGTAGTTTAGCACTTTTAACCATTTGATAGAGGCCCATCTTGCAGTGATACAGGATCTAGCCCAGTTATTACTTTTTTATAACCAGAGATGGTTACAGTTCCTGGAGGAAACCTCGTGCTGCACGTACCTGTCCTGCCAAGCCCTGCGTGGCAGTGAACAGCCACCCTCCCCTCCTGCAGGGCAAAAGACATCACCTTCACCATGTCAAGGATAGTCGTGAGAGATGCCACTCCGTAATCCTTCCAGCCAAAATTATAGAAATAAACTAAAATAAAAAGAGAGACAGTGATTTTCTGCCACACCAAATGAGAAATGTCTAGTACTATATGCAGAGAAGAGATTAATAGTAAGAAATTATACTACTAAAATTGCATAATAGTCTAAAATCCGACTACAGCTTGTTTGCAAGAGATTATTTTCCCATTTCACTGTATGCTTGCTATTGAAATTTGATAGATACACGAAGCTAGCAAAGATTTGTCAAACTCAAGTTCAGCTAGAATGCAAAAGGTGTAACAAAACAGTGATTCATGCAGAATTACTCAGCTATATATAGAAAGAGGGCAATCTTTTCTTTTCAGAAATAAAAGCATTTCTTCAATCATCAGCTGCTTCTTACAGAGGCACTTTCTCTCTTCTCACCAGAACGCAAAAATACAAAAATATTGTCAGTAGCAGTGTCCTCACATGAAATAACCTTTTACAGTGTAGATGAGAAAACATGAGTGTACCAGAATTTGACACATCGTTAATGGCTCAGATACTTGTGAACACAGAAGAAAAAGGGAACCATTGTCCTTCCTTTTTTCTGAACAGCTGAACACAAACCTTCCATCTCTCTCTGCATAATACACAATACTCAGTAATGTGTTATTTGCTCTTTATTGTATTTGCCAGGTTTCACATTTTGTGCAATGTTTCCCACACAGCTGCATTTAACTCATAGGAATGCAAGTAAAAACATCCTTAAATGCCAAAGTCAATAATTAATGAGAACAGCAGCAGGAGGGAACTTACTGCCAGACTCCATGAAGGTTTCAGGAAGGTAGGTGAAGCCACTCTCCTGCTCCAGGGGGTTCCCACAGCTCGCATGCTCCCCAGGACGCTGGAGGTTAATTATGGTTTTTATGCCACATCTTAAGAAAGGAATAGATGAGTCAAAGTATTACATGCAGCCAAAATCTCATTATCCCTCATTTTCTGAAACACGCATTTATTCTTAGTGGAGAATAAATCTTTACCTGTAGAGCGTTAAAATGAAAGGATCTTTATCAACAATCCAAATCTACGTTGAAAGAGAAAATGGATCAGGAATTACACCAGTAATACTTACAATAAATAATGACTAAATTCGTTACCTTTCAAACTGCTCAAGAATGCTGTACTTTTCAATTATCTCTGTTGAGGGTCGAGCCATAGCCAGGATGTTATCCGTTATCCTGAAAAATTAGAAAAGTAAATAATAATGTCACCATGAATAATTAGCTGGGTATGAGTCTTCCAAAATAAGAATACTGTTATATTCAAGAGAGGAATACCTTGGTGATTAATTAGAAATGAGTTTTAAAAATTCTACTCTGCCACAGTGTTAGTGATAAATCTTACTCAGCTGATACAGATAGAACATTATCAAAAGACAATTACTGGAACTGCTTAAATGCCAGGACATAAGTAACAATTTCTTGGAATAGTAATCTGGACCCAGATCCCTGTTTGTCCCTTTAAGGTTTGTAACTGCTGTTTAGATATTTCCTGTTAGAAAAACCTCAGTAAAAATGTCAAGATACATTTCATGTGACTGTTGCTGCACATGAACATACCTCTGAACACATGCCCACATTATTTCATCTGCAGGAAATGCTTTTACTTTTCAATTCTATACATGTTCAATTAATTTACATCCTAATCCTTAGTAGCCCAGAAGAGCTTTTTTATAATTCATGACAGAGAGGCATTTATTCTTTTGGATCTGAACCAAACTCACTCTAAGTCAACAGAATTCTTTCATCGTCTTTCCTGGGCTGTGTACGACGGCCACTACGTCAGGTTCTAATTCCCGATCAGATTCTCATCATGTCTTACGCTCAGAGCTGATTTAGCAAGCGCCCAGCTGCTCACCAGGAGGAGTAGAGGCCCTTGATGGCCTGCTCGTGCTCGGCCCAGCGCGCGGGGTTCTCGTACTTGCAGGCGCGGCCGCCGCAGGCCATGGAGCACTGCATGTGCGCGGGGATGACGTGGCGCAGCCGCTCCCCCACCTTGGTGTACTTGGCTGTGGGGCGCCGCGAGCCCCCTGCAGGGACAGGTAAAGCTTCGTTAGCCACGAGCCTACACAGCCCCTGCACCCGAAAGGGATGGCTTCAGCCTCACGAGGAACTCACAAACACCACAAATACAGGGATAGGTACTTCAGGCTCCTTGCTCAAGGAGGGATTCTGAGGGGAAAGGATTGCATGCATTAGTGCCAGTTATTTTTTCTCATTAAGTTAGAGGTGAGTGACATTCTTTGCAGCTGAAAAAAAAATCACGGTCCTCTTCAACCTGAAATCCAAAACAGTTAACCATATCCTTGGTGAATGCATGAATGTGTGCTTCTGTTACACTTGTTGTTTATAACTGAGCTGTTGGAGTAAAAAGCACGTATTAACACTTGAATAAGGAATCAATGAACAAAATACAGGAAGAAAATGAAACTCCAGTATTTTATCCACACATAAAAATACAGTCAACAAAACAAAAGTATAGTAATACCGAGAAAACACCCCGAACTGCCACCAGTCTCAATGAAAAGTACTTTACTTTGTCTTTCAGGAAAAGTTGCATCCAGCTCCTCGGGGCTGAGCGACGACAGAGCCACTATGACCCGCTGCGTGGACGAGGAGAGCAGCTCCACCACGGAGCTGCGGCGGCGCTGGCTGAGGCGCAGAAGGGGATCGGAGGAGGAATGCCTCCGCCCCTGGAAGAAATGGCTGAAGATGCTGACAGCCGAGCGACGGCGGGGGGAAGTCTGCATGGCTGCGCGGCCGCTGCTCCGCCCGGCGCCGCTGCCCGCGGCGCTCTGAGCGCAGGGGAAGTTGCTCAGCGCTGAAGTTGCGGGAGCAGAGCGGTGCGGAGCATCCCCGAGCGCGCTCGGCAGCTGGTCCCCGGGGCTGAGCCGTCACCACGGCAACGCAGGATGCAGGCGCTGCTGGCAGCCAGCCCCGGGCTGCTCCCCTCCACGGGGATTGCGTCTGCTCGGGACAAACTGTTCCGCCGTTCCATGGAAATAGTTGCACGGCAAGTAGGTAATTTTCAAAACGCGCTGGGAACAACCAAAATGCTTGTCATAAACAATGGGAGTATTCAGTTCCTGCTCAATAACAGGCATTCAGAACTCGCTCAGACACAAAATACTCGGTTCAACAGAACAATCAAGATGTAGCTGGAGGCTCTGCCTCCTGAGAGATCTGTAAGGAAGCACATTATACTCCCCCACCTCTCGGTTCTTCATTCCACAACCACCTCTCCTCCTCCACTTCGTGCACCAAAATGCATCATTAGCTGTGTTATGATTGGGATTAGTGTGTTCCTGCTGAAATGCTTCAGTACATGATGAATTGCAGACTGTTTGCCAGGACCATTCACATCTTCTAACAAAACACAATTTGTTTTTCAAAACAAAAGGCTGATTTTTTTTTTCAGGGCACAGCTTTGTCATGAAGCAAAGCTGTTAACCCTGCAGCCTGAGAGAAAGCAGATCATGAGGAGGAGAAGGTGTGTCAGCTGAGTGCTTCAGGCTTCTGAAAGTAGGTATGAGGTGGCAAATTGCCTCCCACTTTGCTTCCAGCATGCTGAGCAGGGGAATGAGGTGGCCAAAAGGATTGCAGCACTCAGAAAAGCAACAGTGAGGAGAATGGATTATAGTGATGTAAAAAGCCTCTGTCATCCCAGTGTCTGTGCATTAGACTGGAGAAATCAAGAAAATCCACTCTAACTTTGTCAATAAACAAATTAACCCCATTGCATTTTCCTGAAATACATATGTGTTTCTTTTGGTACTACAAAACCAGTAACCTGTAGACAGGAATTTCCGTAAGAGGAAGTTCCCTTCTGGGACAAATTCACCAGGCAAAAATCTGCTTCTTCCAGGCACTGACCAGGAACTGAGGGCCTGACCTTTGGCTGCTGCTCCCCAGCTCTCACAGAGATGTGGCAACGTTTGCTGTGGGTACCAGGCCTGAAACATCAGCAGTGATACCGTGTGAGCAAAGAAGAATGTTCAAAACCTTGGCTCTTCATTCATCAGTGAAGCTGATATCAACAAGTGAGGAAATGTGCAAATATGCTTTGCTTTTTGGGGTTGGGTGGAAGAGAAAGGAGATGAAAGGAAAGGCTATTTCAAGTGCTACCTGTATCCAAGAAATGTGAAAAGTATTTTCTAATTAACTTCATTCCTTTCTTGTATTGAATTATTTTTCTCTTTCTCTTCCCAGAAATTTTCGATATATATCAAACGACAGTGGAGACAGATATGAGGAAAATAAAATGCTACACATCATTATTCTCCTACTGAATCTACCAGGTTTGCAATCAAACACTCACCCAAAACAGTGAGAAAAACTGCACTCTGTAAAAGTTTAAATAATTAGAAGGGGGAGTTTTGTGAAGGCAGGTTTGTATTTACAGAGAGCTAGGCAGTTGCTCAACACAAAAGTGGCATCGTTTCTTCCATTAAGAGATCTGATAAGATGAAAATTACAGAAAAGATCAACATATCAGCACGATATGTTGATTAAATAATGCAGTTTGGTTTTGTTATAGACGTTTTCAGTTTATAAACATGTACAATATTTCTGGGGGTTTCAATAATTTTCTGTGGATTTTTTTTCAGAATTGTTCTAAGCATTTATTATGAATGGCACACCAGAGACAAATTCTTACCTGAACTCATATTTGCCAGATAGGCACTGCTCTCTATCAGCGAGGAGTATGGCAGCTCATTTTGCAGCAAAACTCCTGCAGCCATTGCAGTACCTGTTGAAACAATAAAATATTCACTGACAATCTACAAGAGAAGCTCAAAAAATGCAGAATGAAGCCAAGGGCTCGTGGTTATGGATTTGTTGAAGGTTTGGGCAGTCAGGCATGGGCTGGTATTTGACAGACAGATTGTCTGCAATTCATGTGCCCTCGCTGCTCTCTCCCCTCCACTCCTGGGCTTTGGAATCACATCTGTCATGATTCTCCTCTAACAACAAACCTGAACCCAGCAGTCTCTCCAGGCAGAAAACAGATTTTTTTCTCTAATGTTCTTTCTATTACAAGGTAGGTCCTGCTCTGAAGACCTTCTATCTGACAGAATGATAAAGGAAAGTTGTAAATATGAGCACAGCAATCAGTCATTGTGATGTTTAAATAAACCCTTTATATGGCTCTTGAGTGGAAATTCTTACTCAGTGTAAGATCACCCTTCTGTTTCTCTTATCTCTATAGGAAAATAGCTGCAAGTATAAAAAAAAGCATTTTTTATACCAATCTAAGCACATCTCTGCTGTATTGTTAACTATAGAAACTCTTCTAGATAGACAAGCCTTGGGTTCCCAAATCTGCAAAACCAGTATTAGGATTCAGCAGCATAAACAGGGTTTTAAAAGACAGATTTGCAAAAGGAAATATAAAAATTTAGAAGAGTCCTGTGGGGATGAGGTGATACAACAGGTCTGTGTGGTGCTAACTGCTTGCTGTTCATTGTCCAGCTTTTATCTCTAATTCTGCATAATTATTTTCATATTAAATATTTAAATAGAATTTATTCATTCAGATATTACATTATCTACCACATACTTGAATAAATTATTCTTCCAACAATGCTAATGGACTTTATTCCACAAAGTCACACAGTGCATCTCTGTTCTTTTCAAGATGCTTAATGGTGGGAACAGATCACAGATCCACATTCAGAACCTTTTCACAGAGCTGCATCAGTCCTCTCAAAGGGCTGAGAATTACATGTGGCAGTGAAACACAAAAAGCCTTCTGAAACTTCAGAGATGCTCAGAAATGCAGCTCTAATGTAAGGATATTAAGAAGAATGTGTATTAAGAATGCTTTTAATAAAGATTAAAAGAGTGTCTGGAGCGTTTTCTACTCAGCTACTTGACCATCCAACTCTGTATTCTGAAAAGTCAATCCTTTATTAAAGTACCTTCATATAATTGCATTCCATTTGGAGAAGCTCCAGAACCTCTATTTTTTACCAATGGATTTTGAAATCAGTAAGTGATGGCTTCCATTATCAGAGGAAACTTTGTACCTAAAGAAAGAACTTCATTTTATCCCCAGAATTTTTTTAGAGTTAATAGTTCTGAATTAACAAAAATTTTTGGTTTCTATTTCTCAGAAAGTTCTCTTAAAAATTCTTAAGAGCTTGTCCAGATAACATTAGAAAATGATATCATGTGGGCAGCAAAATCAGCACCACTGTGACTATTTAGTTCTCCTATTTCCTTGTACTCAAGTGATTTAAAAAAAGAGATGAAATACCAGGGATATTTCTATAATCTAAAATTATTTTCCTTTTATTTTTTTTTTACCCAGGAATCAGGCTGATAAGAACTCTTAACTGGAAAGGGATGAGATACAGATTAATGCAGAAGAGAACATACATAGAGTATGGCAAAATACAGCAACATTCTTCTAAGTGGCAGAGGTGAAGCTATGTGTTTCTTTGTTGTCCAATTGATTTTACCTCATTTACACACCAAATCCATAATTCCTGTGCTGCCCAACTGACTTGAATATTTTTTCTGTGCCTTTCAGTTTGCTAAACTTGACTGACAGCTGTTTTAAATGGCTCAGGGTGATCAATGGGAGAAATTCCCTTATATTTACTTCTGAAAAAAAAAGTAATATTGTGACAAATGACTTTGCTGAGTTACATTGCACTCCCTCAGACAGATGTGATAATTTGGGCCAGCTCAGTGCTGATGTTCCTAGAGATGGGCATTGCGTTCCTGCAATAAAAAAGGGTAAATAAAATAAATAAAAAGGGTGCTAGAAGTAAAAATAGTGCTTAGGTAAAAGCAACAGCTCTCTCCTGCTTCGTCTCTGTACCAGACATTCTTGGTTTTTAAGACGTTCTTCAGCGTTTTGCTCATCCTCCGAATGCTCGGGAGCTGCGGGAGGCACAGCCCGGAGCTATTCCAGGTCACGGTCCCCTGAGCTCCTGAGGGATCGAGTCGCGTACCTTGGGGCAGTCACGATATCTCCTTAATCAGCTCTGCTGCTTTATCTCTGCCGTGCATCCCTATTGCCATGACAGCAAAGAGGCCGCCCCTTAATCCCGGCTCCCTGAGCGACAGGAGAGGATCGGAGTCTCCCTGCGCTGCAGTTCCATCTCTGTTCCGGCTTCCTGGGTGAGCGGAGAGAACGGAGTCTCCCTGCGGTACAGTCCCATCCCTGTCCCGGTGTCTCTCTGCGGTGCAGTTCCTTCTCTGTCCCAGCACAGGCAGCGGCGCCATCCAGCGAGCAGAACAACCCGGCTCATGGCACCACACAGCGGGAAATGTGCCTGTGCTGTCGGCCAGCAGAAGGGAAGGGCAGGACCACGCTGCCCAAGGAATCTCTTGGAGTCCTGGTGCCAAGCACTCGGGGTATTTCAGGAGGTCCCCTCCGGGCGTGGGTTTGAAACGTGCTTTGATGTCTGTATGCAGTTTGGAGTTGCCTTTTCTTCCCCCCACTTTTAGCTGAACAGTTTCCACCAGAAGGGATTTTCGTTTCCCGTTGCCCTCGATACACGTGCTGCATTTAGTAACACGACAGCTGCCAGGTCCCACTCACTGCCTCAAACATGCAGGGGTGGCTGCCTGCAGGGGAAGGTGTGGACACTCCGGGCATCCATCCACCTTCTCCTCAGCAGTGAAGCCCCTGCCCACAGCCATCTCTTCTGGAATAAAGGCACTGCTCTTGCTAAGGTTTCAGTGGAGCAGCAGAGTGCCATGCAGGCAGCAGGACAGCTGGGACATCGGGGATCCCAAGGAGCAGCTCCGTGCTCCTTCCAATGGCTGCAGCATCCCTCACTGGCTCTCAGGAGCTGGCTGCAGGAGGGACCGGCCGAAGCAACAGCAGGGTTTGCAAATGAACAACTTTGCCTTGTCACAAGAAACATTCTTTCCTGGTATTTCGGCATTTGGAAACCAGTGGCTTCCAGTGTCTGGGTCGAATTTTTGCTCCAGACTGAAATGAGAGGAGCAATGCCCAATACTGCAGCAGCCAGAAAACAATTCTGCAGCCAAAAATGAGGAGACAAGAACATGCTGGCCTTGCTCTATCTCAGCAATTAGGATGGTTATTTAATAAATGCAATTACTACCTTTTGCTTCAGAACAGGTTTTTGAAACAGAGAGAAGAGCTGGCACTCCCAGCTGGAAGGATTCCAGGTAGGGCAGTGGAGCTGCCAGCACAGACAGTAATCCCACTGCATGGCTCTGCACTGCACCCTGTGCACCTATCCACTAACACTGAGGGCCCAAACCTTTAATTCCTGTGGCTCAGATAAACAACAGTGCCACAGCAGACCACACACTTAAAGAGACTACTTTTATGTATTACCATGAAAAAATTTTGGTGAGTTTTCCATTTTAAAATATTAGTAGATGGGAAAACTTATTTTAAACCTCAAATACATTCATACAACAGAGGCAGTGCTGATGCTTAGACTTGTCACATGAAATGCTAAGGTTATTTTTACTGTTTTCTTGTTTTCTAAAGTGATTTTTTTCTCCCTCTGTTGCAGTCACGTGTAAGTAACTACCTAGCAGCCAAATTTTGAAAGGAACATTGTCAGCTTGCTGCAGGTAGGGGCCAGGATAGCTTAGTACCTAAGCTAGGTAACACCTCTAAAATTTCCTGTGGCCTAATTCTGCAAGTACTTGAGAAGCTTTGCTTTTGTCACCAGTCCCACAAAGTCAATAGAATGTCTAAATATAAAATCACACAGGATTAAGTTTCACTGCCAAAATGCAAAATCCTGCACTAATGGAGACGTTTCAGGCAGATAACTGAAGATAACTTAGATGACTAAGACTAAGTAAAAATAGGATCGTGTAGAGAGGACTGGGCATATTTAATGAAGTGGTTAAGAGCTACTAAATTATAACTTTGTCTCTCAATTCAGGCTTTGAATCTGATGCTTTAAGATTGGCAGATCATGAGAGTTTCTAGCAAAACATCTTCTAAATTGGCTGCGACAGTCACTGGTACAGGAATCATGGCAAATGAAATTATGTTTCAAATTACCACAGACTATCTAATTTTAACATTGCCAGGAATTACAAAGCATTTCTAAAGGTTTGTAAAAAATGGTGATAACTGGAGGTTTTTGCTAAGTTTGATTATTATGATTAATGAAACAAGAAGCAAAGGTTGTTCCACTGTCAGTATCAGTAGAAAAGCTCTCTGGGAACAGATATTTCATGAATGCTTAAGCTACAATTTAACCATAGTCTGGAAGGCAGTTTTAGCACAGCACACGTATTTCAGTAGGCACACACCTCAGTTCCCAAGGTTTGTTAAAAAGCTCAATTATTTGAAATTTGAAATGTTTACTACCTGTAAGCAAACGCCAAAATACAGGAAAAGCAAATGAACACACAGATAAAGGACAGAGAGAAAACTAGGTAAAAATTTAAACAAATTTCCATATAGCTTAGTTATACACTATTTACACAGCAGAATGATACTACAGCTGCTGTAAAACTGTCCAGAGGTTTCACTGGAACCACAACTAGCATGGATTTATTATTTCTACATGTGTTTTATCCTCTTTGGGAAAACAATATTCCCCACCTGTCTTAGCAAAAGGTGAATGTCATTTAATCATTAAGTCTGATATTTACAAAGGACTCTAACTGCTTTCATGTACAAAAGAAACACGAGAATATAATTCATTAAAAGATTATGTAGGTGTTGGTTTGGTGATTCAGTGTTTGCTATTCAGACATTTTTTGACATCAATACTGCAAGCTAAACTGATGGACAAGTCTCTCAATTGACTTGAGTCATGTTATTTAAATCACTTCTTTCTGTGGCAGTGCTAACCCAGGAGTTAACAGAAGGTATTTTAAACTACCTTGAACAGGCTGGCAGGCAGTAATTACTAGAGACTCATCAAGGAGATGACATAAAGTGAATATATTAACTGTTCTACAAACAAAACTGGTGGCTCTGAGACCCTTGATCAAGAACATCACATCACCAAGAAACTCAGGCTCATAACACTCACTACAAGCAGGAGAATGAAATACTGTCAATAATTGTCAACATCCTGACAGCACTCAGAAGTGCAACTTTTAAAATTATCTCTGCGAGACAGAGGAATTCTTTTTAAATCTAATACAGTCAAAACCATAGTAAATTCCCATGAGTTTTAATAGTTCTAGTAATTTCAGTGTAACACCTTACCTGTTACCCCGTAAAAAGAATGCGTGAGCGCTGATCCCTTCATTGCTGCAGTAGAAACGCGCTGCAGGGGAGTCACGTTTTACAGACGAGAAGCTGAATGAATTCCCCTGGTGTTTCCTGTGCCTAATTGGATCGGGGACAGTAGTCTGGGAGGAGCCAGCAAAGATCTTTTCTTAACCTACGGCTGTGTGGGGAGTACCTCGGGGACTGCAGATAATCACCCCTAAACTGCTTTCTGTCTGCCCGGCCTTAAAAGGGATTGAGGCAAACAGGCCGCACTAGCCTGGGAGTTTAACCACTGAATCTCCCAGCTCTGCTCTTCCTATTCACCTCACTGCCTGTTAGCAACAGGTAAATACATATTCACTTGTATCTACGTGCATCACACACTAAACACAGAGCTACACAGATCATTCTGTGAAGTGGGATTAATTACAGTTCAACTGATACATTGATTTTGAAATGCCATGAAAGAGAATTAGATAGAAATGTTCCATTGTTATCTGGGCTTGTCATTGTTATCTGCACAAAACATTTTTTCTCACCCAGTAAAAGCACAGAATGTCACTGAAGTATTTTCAGTGAATATAACTGAATTATTAACTACATTAAAATTAATATCTCAAAAGCATAACAAAAGTAAGTTCATGTAAATATAATCAACCATTATCAACTAAAAACCAAAGACTGTTGATTTAACTAAATACTAGATAAACAAAAAATGTAAATAAAATAGGATACCATATCTTATTCTGTCTTAAAATAGATCTTATCTCCAAATTAATTTCAAGCACTAAATATTAGCTGACAAAAAAAAGAGCTTTCATCTATTCCCATCACTTCCCTGCATGTCTTGTTAAAAAATCCCTACTATTAATGAAGCTAGGGATTAATTAAAAATACCTCCCAATTATTTAGAAACAAAGTATCCTTAAAATTAAAATCCAAACCAAACCATTCTGTGATTCCAGATTTGTAGGGAAAAAAATAAAGAAATAAAATGGGACTTGAAAAGATTTGCACACAAGTTGGGAAAAGCCACTAAGGTACCTTGGCTGGTTAAAACTTGAACAGATTACGGAGCCTAAAATCCTCCTTTGCACACCTTTCTTTAATGTGTTGGTACAAGTTGCAACTCCAAAGGGGCTCATTCAGCTGCAATGAAATAGATATTACACAGTGAAATAAACCTGCTCTTTGCATTTCAGCCGTGGTTTGAAGGCTGCCCTTGGTCATCTGTTGGGGTCAGTTCACATAATAGGAACGGCCCCACAGCAGCACTCCCTCGTCTCACATGGTTCACTCACTGCAGAAGTGCCCCTAAAAATCTCAATATCTCAGTCTGTGAATTATGAGTAAAGGGACACATGTATTTTCCAGGTGTCAGCACACAAAAATGTGATAGCAAATGGAGCATCTGGCAAAACATTTTGTAGGAGAAATTGGAGGGAAGCTGGCAGGATTTTAGTTGACTAAAGAACAAAGAGCAGCTTCAGATAATTAAGAAATATTAATTCAATTCTTAGTATAACATACTCTGGAGGAAGTTCTAGAAGTTCACATTTGAGAAGCTGTCACTGACATCCGTAAGTTTGATTTCCGTGTGGATAATCTAACACAATTTACCTGTCTGATTGCGGAGGGGGGTTAATCCTTGCAGGGTTTGGATTCCTGGTGCAGCAGCCCTCTGCTTTGCTGTACCCACTTGCAGGTGTCAGAGCTCTGCTGGCTGCCCCTTTTTTCTGTTCCTACATTTGCACTCCTCAGTACTAATAACACTCTATTCAGCTGAGGCACTATTTTTTCCTAGTGCTTTGCAGAGTTTGGCTAATTCCAGGCAGCAGTGCCAAATGTGTTTGTTTCAACAGGCCATGTCACTGTGTTTTAGTCAAGACAAGGCTTTGTGCTACCTGAGCATGACTTTTTGGGAGAATTAACCAACAGGCTGAAATAACTTGCCATTTCCAAGGAAAGAACACACAGAGTAGGAGGGATGCTAATGACTAAACTAGCAATCTTCACGTCTCTATGCTTGGCATTTTCCTGTTTCAACAAAATGAAGCATCCCACATCCTCTGGAAAGTTCTGCTGAACTATGATTGCCATTTAAAGATACTAACAAGCTTTTTAGGTAAGTAGAACAGGATCACTGGGCTTCTGGCAGCTTATTTCTCCTGCACTGCAGGAGCTGCCGCATGGCTACCTGGCAGCAGACATAGCAAATCCCCTGTCCTGTGACCTTAGGTGCAGGTTTAGCAGATCAGGCAGGAGAAACGTGGCTGAAATGCCTCATCAGAATGTCTCACCACGCCTATCCTGCACTGTTTACAGGGTACACAGAATCAAAACATCACATTATCCTGAAACTTAAAGCTGACTAAAACCTAAGATTCGTTTTCATTTAATACAAACCGTGTGTTTGGATTCCTAGCTGGCTTTCGGCATTTCCAGCTTCTCCTTTGGCTTTTCACTCTTCTCACAGTTTGGATCATAAAAATCAATTAATGACGCTTTATTTTCAGCTTGTATTGAAACACTGCAGGAAAGGCTTTAGCTTTGTGCAACTTTACAACTGCATACATGTTATTAAAGACTTTCTGT